>CM037855.1:61392275-61859450 GCA_021234595.1 Delia radicum | reverse complement strand
AAAAAAAATCATTGTATTATACATATATTTTGTGAGTGAACAAAGTCGCTTCCTCGTTTTGTACAACACAATTATATTAATATTATTAAATTAAATATAATTTTGGAATTATATATTTTAATTGTGTTGACCGTTAAATATTTAAATTCTGAGGCCACCTACATTCTCATGTTATTACTAATTTAACATGATATGTTTTGTTACATCTCTATTGCGTAAATGTGGGTGTATGTGTTGTAAAGGGTGTTTTTTATACAGGTATCGAACTTTAAGTTCGCACTTTTTAACTGGCTACCGTTTTGTCACTGTCAAGTGATTTATGTTTGTTTGGTTTGGAATTTCAACATGAATAGACTGACGCCTGAACAACACTTCCAAATTGTAAAAAATTATTTTGAAAATCATGGTTCTGTTCGAAATACGTATCGCGCACTACGTAAATTTTACGGTCACCATAATCGTCCATCAGAGCAATTAATTGGATTATTTTTGGAACGTTTTCGCACCACGTTTACTCTGCATTTCGCACCACGTTTACTATGCATTCACAGAGACGTCGTACAGTGCGTACAGAAGAAGTCTACAGCAGCGAGCGTACGTAGATGAAGACCCCAATCAGTCTATCCGCCATCATGTACAGGATTGGATATGTGTCCATCCACTTTATGGAAGATTTTGCGGAAAGATCTTTGGTTTGTGTGCTTAGGAGGAGCTGTGTGGAGCAGCTCGTGCCACAATTGATTTATTGAATGAAACGTTTGGTAACCGCATAGTTTCACGTTTCGGACCCGTGAATTGGCCTCCAACATCGTGCGACTTAACGCCGCTGTCCTATTTTCTGTGGGGATATGTGAAGTCGCTGGTCTACGCTACGCCGATAAGACCGTTACGATTGACCTCTTAGAGGACAACATTCGCCGCGTTATTGCCAATAGCGGCCACAAATGTTGGAAAAAGTCATCGAAAATTGGACCTCCTAACTAAGGACGGACAGATATTCTAAAATTTGAGGAAAGTCAACCCAAACAGTCCTCCTAACTAACAGCAGGAGATATAGATAATATTTGACGAAAGTCAGGAGGTCCCATTGTCGATGACTTTTTAAAACATTTGCGGCCGTACATTGGTAATAATGCGGCGAATGTTGTCCTCCAAGAGGTCAATCGTTTCGGGCTTATCGGCGTCGACTAGCGACTTCACATATCCCCACAGAAAATAGTCCAGCGGCGTTAAATCGCACGATCTTGGAGGCCAATTTACGGGTCCGAAACATGAAACTATGCGGTTACCAAACATTCCCTTCAATAAATCAATTGTACACTAGCTGTGTGACATATTGCTCCGTCTTGTTAAAACCACAGCTCCTCCTAAGCACGCAAACCAAGATCTTTCCGCAAAAAAGTGGATGGACACATATCCAATTCCTGTTCACGATGGCGAATAGACTGATTGCGGTCTTCCTCTACGCTACGCTCTACAGCAGCAATGACTTCTTTTGTACGCACTGAACGACGTCTCTGGGTGCTGATGGACGGTTTTGTTGACCGTAAAATGGACGTAGTTCGAGATACGTAACAGAACCATGATTTTCAAATAAATTTGCACAATTTGGAAGCGTTGTTCAGGCGTATAGTATTTATGTTGAAATGCCAAACCAAACTAAACAAATCTCTTGACAGCTGACAAAATGGGCTCCAGTTAAAAATTTTGCCAGGCTAAAGTTCTATACCTGTATAAAAAACACCCTTTAATATATGTTTTTATATGCACACTAATATTCATACTTCGGTCAGAAGTTAATTAAGTGCTAATTTGGTAAATTTTTTCTTTTAGAACATCATTTAAGCATGGATCATTGATCCAATGAAATGTTTTGGTGAATTCGGCGGCGCTCATATTTCGGCAAGCAGTCAAAAAATATTTTAAATTAAATTTGTATATCAAATGTTAAGTTTTCGGAGCATTATTTCCAATTCCTTCCTTAATTGTTAGATCTAAAAAAGTCTGCGATTAGCGGAGAGATCACAAAATATGTGGGTTGTTATAAAGTGTCCAAATTTTAAAATTTTCAATCGAGTCAGTGGAATCCATGTATTTTAAAAATAAATATTTATAATATTCCACATTTTAAATGCACTATTCATCGGATTTTCTTGGAGTAAACATTGAGATAAACTGTTCTGTCCATTATCCATATAAAAACCAGTTTCACAGAACCAGCAGACGACATTTAACGCAGCAATTTATGTGATTCAATGTTATATTACACATCATAACTTATTTATTTCTAATTAAGTATTGAATATTTGTGTATCTGTCATAAGTCTATTAAAAGGAAAACTTTAAATTTTCTTTCATTCTGAAGCATGACTTGAGTCTGTAAACGGTTTTAAATGTTTTTGTATTGATGAGTTAAGCCTGTCCATTTTTCTCTGCTAACTTTATTTAGATAATGCCAAGTATTACATTTGTCACAATCTCTGCCGAAGATTTTTTCGGTTTAACGGGATTTTTCTCAAAATAAAGCATGTTTTCTTTCTCTTACTATATAAAGACAGACCAATTTCAGTTTATTTTTTATGTCCTGCAGTTTTAAAACTATTAACGACTTTCCAAATTGTAGTCCGACTTCAATTTAGTATGTATTCACTTTCATATTTTTACTTTGTAGATGCAAATGAGTTACGAGTTTTCTATAAAAAATGGCATGTTCTGAAGATTGGGAGATATCATTAGAAAATCGAGCCATCGAACGCTGGATTTCTGACCAAAATCATTAAGCCTATATATTGTATCTCTGCTCTTGGAAAAAGTTCATAATTTGAATCAATAGCGAAATATTTAAAAAAGAACTAGCAGTGCCAAAACTTTTGACCAATACAATTCTGTCTAAGCATTTTTGCTATTTTATCGCGGTTTTTGACAACAAAACAAATTTTTCTTTTTTACAATTAAATCTATGAAATGTCAATTTATAAACTAGATGAAAATGTTGCATAATATTTTTTTTTACCTTTTGACGTACTGAAGCATTTCTTTTGAAACTTATGTCGCACATATGTCGCACAGCACATACTTTTCAACTTTCATCTAAAAACTTTGAAGCTTGTTATACCACCAGAATGTCATTACTTTTATGATAATTTAGTTTAGATAAAGTCAAAGTAATAGCAAGATATGTAGCAGTGTCCAATTCGAAATATCGCCTTTCTTTTTAATTGTTTTGTTGTTATATGTTAAAAGCGTTGAAACTTTAATAAAATTGCAAATTCTATAATTTTTTTGCTATTCAATACCTTCTATCAACCAAATATATTTGCATTTTTTAATTGCAATACCCTCCATCAACCATAGCGCAGCGAATAACATAAAATATTATATTTTTTTGTACCTAGGATTCAGTAGTCATATTTATATTGTTGAAGATATATTGATTCATACTTTAAGAATTTGAGCATAAATCAGTTTTTTGCCTTTCCTGAAAAAATGGGGTATTGAATATAAGCTCTCGATATTTAATTTTTAATGATTTAAACCTTTTATCCTAATTTTTAGATAAGAATAGTATTGCATCAATAGTATCAACATCAACTGAAATAGCAAAAGATTCTAACTTTGAGTACGAAGAAGAGTGGGATATTGGAGGAATACCTGAGCTATTAAATGATTTGGATGCCGATATTGAAAAAAATCGTTAAAAATTCATCATCTCGATGGTGATAAAAATTTACCAGTTTATAAAAAAGACATTCTGAACCAATAAAACTTAATGAGAAAGAAAAAAAAATCCAATTCACAAAGATTTAAAAACAATTTAAATTCACAGACATTCACAATATTTTTAATCACGACAGACCCAAATCATTAGATTCAAATGATTTAAGCAGTCGCTTCTATCATCTACATCCACTTTTGCTGGTTTTTCAAAGGGAGGTCACCTCATTTCAACACTATCATCTACCCATTGCATTTCGCCATATTCAACAACTTAGGAAGTAATTGCGCAACTTAAGCAGTAATCAAAATTTGACACTTCAAAGTATTTAGAAAACAAAGGCTGTATAACCAGCATGTCATCTCAAGCTGGAAATAATAGTAATACTAGCAGTGCTGCAAGCGGAGGAGTCACTAGTAGCACAACCAGTGGACAGAGCGCCTCCTGCTCTAGTAACACTATCAAGTCAAACAATAAATGTTCAATTGATCATCAAGCCACTTTAGACAAAGGTTTGAAAATGAAATAAAACGTACAACAAACCTGGCTCAAAGAGCCTTCGGAAGCCAAACATGAAATTGTAAAAGCAACAGAGCAACACAGCAAAATGGAACTAGTGGGAACTGGATCTGGCGCCTGCAGTACGAATCAAGAAGAAAATACATGTCCAGTGCCAGCTTCTAGTTTGGCGGCAATCCAATTCTACTCAAAGTTCGAACAGTTCTATGGGGAACAGTAACCTGCAGAGTAGCGGAAATCTCATTGGTGGGATTAGAAAGAGTGTGGGGAATAGCAATAGCCAAACTAGTAATGGCTGTTGCTTCGAATAGTAATAGCGGAAACAATGCAACCTAACAATGGGTGCTGGAACATCCAATAGTACGCCACAATCAATAACCCAGGGCACAAAACGGGGAAGTTCTGGTCATCGCCGAGATAAAACAAAAGATAAATCGTCACATTCCAATCGCACAGGAGTAGGAACTGAAAAAAAATTCATTAAGCAACGAGAAGGAATCAGCAGACAAGACGACATGTCATTGTAGCGGAGCAGATAGCAATACTTCTTCTTGCTCTAGTAACACATGTATTCGTAGGACTGAATGTTCAACACTCTCTCAAACGCTTGTCAAACACAATTGCTAGCGGCAGTAACACAGTAGTTCCTCCAGGAGTTTTTAACAACCTTCAGCGGATTCCTCCTAGTGCTGGCAGTTTCAGCTGCGACACTTTTAGCTGTTACAACTGCTGTCAGTAGCACAGCCTGTGGTAACACAATCGACATCAAGTAGTGGAAGTGCAACGCCCCAGGTCCTCCAAATAAAGAAGTTTCCAGCAGTGTCAGTAACATAAAGATTTCTCACAGATCGCTGCACAGTTGGCCGCAGCTGCAGCTTCTAATAATTCTACTAGCGGATCATCTGTTTCCACACTTTCAAATACAGATATAAAACTATCTCCATCCAACGTTACAAATCAATGTCAAAAACAGTTGGCACCTGGAATAATTTCAGCAACTTTTCATCATACTCTTTCCGTACCAGTTTCTACTAACACAAGTTCATTAAGCGGTACTATTAGCACACCTTCACAAATAGAACACTGGTATTCTACATCGGACGAAAACTCAGCGTCTCCACCAGCGAAGCGAGCGAAGCACATGATTGTAATATGAAGGAAGGAGCAACAAATATGAATAATAAAGAAATGGTGGATATTTGTATTGGCACATCTGTAGGTACTATTACGGAACCAGAACTGCTTGGACCTTGCGAACCTGGTACATCAGTTACGTTGGAGGGAATTGTATGGGCATGAGACTGAAGGTGGTGTTCTTGTGGTCAATGTGACTTGGCGAGGAAAAACTTATGTAGGCACATTATTGGACTGTACTCGACACGATTGGGCTCCTCCTAGGTGAGTGTTAGATTGTAATATAGTCATTCCAAACATTTTCAACGTGGTCTTCGGATATGTGACTATCGTTGAAAATAAATATTTTTTTTAAACTATCCACCCCTATCCATTCATATCTACTATTCCCAGTATTAATGATACGAAATGTCATTTTCAAAAAAGAAATTTGCAAAAATTTGACAATAGTAGATATCGATGGACAGAGATGGATAGTGTGTGAATTGCCCCTTATTCGTTGGTATAATACACTAACAAGGAAAATACACAGTTGTGAATGAAATGAAACTTGGATATGTTGTAGATGACAACAAATTATTAGAACACGTATCGTTAGGTACGCGATCCTCAAGGGGGGTTAAAAGTAGGGTCAAAAACTACCTAATTTTAGGTTTTTTAAATATATTTCTCATAAAAATTAATAAACTTTATGCAAATTGGATATTAAATGATGGTATTTTGAATACTCATCCTTAGGTGTAAAATACATGTGCGTTCATATTTGCTATTCGGTAAATTGACAAATACACTATTCGAGATATCTCTAATAATATGCTTATTTATAACTTATTTGTATCACTTAGGACTAACACCAGTGCTAACAATTTAATACCAAGGAAATTTTAAACCATACTAACTTATCTATATTTTAACTCTGGGTACTTAACCTTAGTATGAGTTGTCAAAATAAAAAACAAGGAGAAAAACAAAAAATACATAACACAATTTATGTTTTGAAAACGGGAAAATTAAATGTTTTTGCTTGTCATAATCTGGTCATAAAAAATAATACACATGAAATATAATTTTCTTCAAGATTCGCGGGTCGCTAAATTCTATAAAATCATTGTCTTTTACATACTACCCGATTGGGATTCAAATAAATCCATTCGGTAAGCCCATATAATAAAAGTCGATTATTTCAATACAAATTTGTTAGTATTTTGTGCATAGTCAGCCAACCGCGTAAAAATTACTGACAATTTTTTTACTACAAACATTTTCAAACAACCGAAAAAAATCTTCTAAACTACTGTTTTTTAACAGTTATTTTTCGGTATTTTAAAAATATATTTAACAAAAAAGTGTTTTAATTCGATTGCAACTACTTAAGATGTAATGTAAAAATTCCTACACTGAAGAGAATTTTGATGCACTACCAAATAACGAATATTTTTTTTAAACTTATGAAACTTTTTAAGAAACCAGTTTTTAATGAACATCTTCATTGAGGTTATGCATTTTTTTAATTAATAAATAATATTTTTCATATAAGTTTATGAAAACTTTGATTAACTTAATAAAAAGTTTCAATAGACTAATTCCTTTTCAGTTTTTATTGATTTTATGCAAACTTCATAAATATCATGCAGATATCTCTCAGTGCACTCCTGTTATTAAGTTTTTATGCATTGGAGTTACAATGAAATTTTCTTATTATTATTTGCAAAATATCAATATATCAATAATAACAAATAAAAACTAAAAAAATAACTAACAAAAATTATCAGTTGACTGCAAAGAATGTTTTGGTAGTAGTAGGACAACCAAAAAACACCTTTAAAAACAAAGTTTTAATCGCTTAAAAGGAAGCTCGAAAAAACAGTAAAATTAGCTGTAAAAATCTAAAATAAGCCGTAAAAAATCATTACTTTTTATTATAATTTTTACTACAAAGAAAATGTGTAGTATGATTTATTCCTTGAATTTCGTAATTTTTCTTATCTTTAACGTTCAAACTGGTTTAGTAAAATATTTTGACAAACTAATTTGTTGCCCTCTATTGAAGTACAATTAAATTTTTAACTTTCAATTAAAAAAAAAAAAACTTCAAAGTACCGATTGCCAGAGAAAAGGATAAAAATACATATTTTTAAAGAAAAATGCAAAATAAAACTTAATTTTCAATTAAAAAAGTGTCAAATATAAGCTATTATTTACAAAATAAGCTAATATTAAAAAATTAGCTAAAAACAACTGTAACAAATATAATTTAAGTTCATCTACTTATTGCTACAACAAACAACTGTCATATAGTAACTGTCAATACAAATCGTTATTAATAAAAATAATTGTGTCAATAAAGAATATATCACATTGAAATCCATTTTCAATGTCGCGTTGAGTAAAACGTTTGTCTTGATGATCTTAGAAACTTCAACAATCTGCCACTAATTTTACTACACGCAAAAAAAAATATCGTTGCCAAGTAATTATGGGATTTCAACTAATAAAGTTTTTTCACATAAATTATTAAAATATTAAGTAAAAACTTGGTAAAATGTTACTAGTTTTACATAATTTTTGCGAATAAACTTTAGTAGTGGAAATGCTTCTAATAAAAACATTTGATTAAAGTTTATAACTTTATTAATATATCATACGTAGGGTGCCTTATTAAAAAATAGACTCTTAACCATAGAAATTTCCATGGTTAAATTTTATCAATGGTCAGAGAAAAACTTGGTTTAAATTTGATAAGAATAATGAAAAAATATTTTTAACAATGGTTTAGGCTATTCAGGGGGTAACCAGAATGTTAAATTGAATAACGTTAATAGTAATTATAAAAACATTGTTGTAAATAGTTTTGCATAAACAGTGTTAGAATGATCTTTTAAATTTGAAATTAAAACCATAGATGACAGCTACGTCAGTAAAATATTTTGGCATTAAAACCTCATTTTCTAAAAAATACAGTAGCTCCGTTTGAATATAAGACAACGATATGTATTATTTATTACACATTAGGTATGGGATAGTGGTGTATTTAACAAGATTGGATGCTGTAGAACCCCATATTTGTGAGGTTTGGTGGAGTGGAGTCAAATGGCTTCTCATTGGGTCAAAGATGATGGTAAAGTGGAAACAATCTACAAAAAGGCTACACAACTGCCCCAGAATCGTCCCTAGAGTACTTAAATGACAGACCGCCATTAATTTTTCTCTCCCAACAATATTCCCGAACCTACCTACTTCCTATCTCCGCTCCCTAAGGGGCTCCCATACAAAAATTTTTTTTAATTAGAATTTGCTTACACTGCTCTAACTGTAGCCAGTATGCCCCTAGTGGAGGCAAATGTCTGAGCGAACCCCCAATATTTGTTCAATCCAAAATTTTTTTTAGAACATACCTACCACCCCTATATGGGGTGTACCACAAGGCTCTATCTTGGTCCATTGTTATACTCTGCTTACGCCAATGATCTTCCAAATCCATTGCAATACTGCAACGTTCAAATGTAATACAGATGATGTTCAACTCTACATAGCTGTAATACTTTCTGAAATCATTAATTGTCTGCAAAAATTTAACGCTGATCTTGCAAATATTAGCACTTGGGCTAAATGTAATGGATTATGCCTTAATCCAATATACCCACGTATTTCTAATCTAACACTGGGTGGAGTCAAAAATCGATATTGTTATAAGGTTAAAAATCTTGGAGTGACATTTAATAAGTATCTAGAATGGAATGACCACGTTCTTATCACTAACCGGGAATATATATGGGATGTTAAGAAATTTATGGCTCTTAAAGTCAGAATGCTTCTGGCTAAAACTTATTTAATTCCGACTCTTATGGTTGTGAGCTGTTTTCAAGTAGCGATGCTTCCAGTTTTCGTAAATTAAACGTTGCATATTCCACGATATATATATGGAATTCGACGTTTTGACAGAATCTCTCACTACTCTAAACAAATCTTTAGAGTTTCTTTTGAAAATCTTTTAAGATACCTTCATAAGATAATATACTCACGTCAACCAAAATACCTTTACGAACGACTCACTTTCTTCAGGTCCGAAAGAGGATACCGTATAATACAGACAAAGTGAAACTACATTCTCTGATGAACACTTTTTCATTAATGTCATTAGAATTTGGAATCATATACCCCCTCATTTACAAATAATAAGCAAAATTTATAATTTTGTCTTTTTTAATTTGAACATATTGTTATTTATTGTAGTTTTAAATTATATGTTTTTTTGTTATTATTTTTAAGTATATTCTTTATGCACATTGTGTAATTTTACCGATACTTTGTATTCAGTGCTTCTATATAAGATGAAATCTTTAAACTGGATTATAATCAAAATAAAATAAATAAAATAAATAAAAATATCCACTCCCTAAAAGGGCCCCATCCAAAATGACATTTTTTAAAGTTTACTCCCACCGCTCTTACTGTCCCAGAGGTGCCCCTAGAGAAGTCAAATATTTTTTTAAAGCCAACATTTTCCCAAAACATTTTTTTTTACTATAGACTAACACTCAGGGGATTCCCCCTACTAATGCAGTGCATTGTATTGATATCATTAAAATAGGTTATGAGGTGGAGGAAATAGGGAGTAGTGTCTATGGATATTTGACTTGAATTTCTCTTAAATGTAAGTGTCATTAAAGATGTCTGCGGAGAGCTTATTCAACATACCGGTGGTTAAACTAATGAACGTATTCTCCATGTAATGCGTTGTGCGATTCATGGACTATCGACCACAAACGGATGAGATCTACTGGACAAGCGTGTTTTACGAACAAAAACACTGGCCCCGGGGATATGCCCACTTATGTCACCAGAACATTTTTCATCTTAATATTGATAGAACAATTACACACAACCCACATTCCGGCGATGCTCAAACGAATCAATAGAGCTGGATACCCTACTGTTATTAATGAGCGCCAACATTTGCACACCGTCCAAAAGCCCCAAACCAAGCTTTGAAGCCCCTACCCGTATATAGGAGTTGTATTCCATCTTCGGTCGAATATAGGTGGTATAAATAGTAAGTAGATCAGAGGGAGTGAAGTAATTTTTGCATCGGTTAAGAAACCCAAGGCACTTGAATGCTCCTTTCGACACTTGACTTACGTGATTTTCCAGCCGACATCACTAGAGATGGGCAAAGGGTAAATAGTAAGGGTAAATTTACTAAATACCCAAATGGTAAATACCCGGTAAAATAGGTAAATTGGGTAAAAATTGGTAAATACCCGGGTATTTACCAAAAAGGTGGGTATAAACTATGTTGTTGCTTTCCGTTGCCAAACTACGAAAAAAACCATATATCTGGCTTAGAAACAAGAACATTTATTACACCTTCACTACGAATGTTGCTCCACCCGTCACACTGGAGATGCCAGTAGCTTCCAGACTTCAGTTGCGTAGTAATATCGTTTACTGTTTCATTATATAGTTTGTTTAAATACTTAGTGGAAATTGCCTTTCTGTTTGTCAATTTATATGAAGGTTGCAATTCTTCAAAAAACCGTACCCACAGCGGATGTTCCACCGTTGAAAATGGAGCACCAGATGCATTAATAGCCTTGGACAGTTTCTCATGAAGGTCCTCTTTATACTCATCAGACATTATTTGGCATGAGTTTGATGATTGGAGAGAATTCAAAGAGCTTAAAACATCACTGGACTGATTCGAATTTTCCATTGAAATTGTTGTTAGTTCACCTGGATTCGTTTGATCAATATCTCGTTTCACCAAAACGGGGCATTTTAGATATTTCATTAAATGTTTTGTAATTTTTATTAACATTTCATTGTTTATAAACCGTGTCACAATATCTGCAAACAACTGTGTTTGTGTTGCTTCGACTTGTTGCAAAATGCTTCCTATTTTTTTCATTTTAGGTCTCCCATGACTGAACATAAAAAATGATTAAAGTTTATTGTTGAATTTCATCAATATTAGCTTCACTAATCAATACATACCTTCTCTCCACAATTTTAAGTCAATTTAATCCACTTTAATATAGTTTTAATTCGATTTTATCCGCTTTTGATATTTAACAACACACGTGCTATTGAAAACATTAAATCAAATTACTCATTTCAAATGAAGTTTCAGCTGATTGACAACTAGAGCTTGCTAGATGTTGCATTTCAAATAATTTTATAAATACCCAAATAAATTCGCAAAAAAGGTATTTATCTTTTATTTACCCGGTAGTTTACCCATGCATTGGGTAAATACCGGGTAGAATCCCATCTCTAGACATCACATTGGCCACACCCTGCACAAGGCTTGGCCTGTGATCGAAGGGAAATGAATAGCAAATGTTGCTGTCATTTGCAAATAGTAAATATGATTGGAAGTTCAGACATAAAAAGTCGTTTATAAAAATAAGAAAGGGTAAAGGAGAAAGAACTGAAACTTGCAGTACCCCTGCATTCAACTGAAACTAATCTGATTAGATTACATCTATAACAACTCTTTGAGCACGATCTCTGAGAAAACTCGATATAAATTGAGATAAGTCATCACCGACACCAAAAGCATAAGCTTTGATATGAGTGCGTAATGCCACACACATCAAATGGGAGTATGAAAAGGATGCGGAAATGGTACTGTCATCCGAGTTACAAAAAACGATCTTACTTCGTACTTTGCAGGGTATGAATTGAGAAAGAGTGTTTGGAAATTGCCATTCATCACAACGGAAATGTGTGTTGACTCATTCACTAATTGCACCAGGTGATTGTGCGCTGCGAAAGGCTCGACGTAAGTGCCAACGGAAATCGTCCTCCTCGAATGGCGAAGACATGAAGAGTTGTGGATATTAAAATCGCCAGCAAAACCACGATTTCACTATTCGGGCAACTCTCCCAGATTCTATAAATAGAGGCATAACGAGAATCAAAACAGTTTAATGCCTTGTTCATTGCCATATTTCAGCTTCCATGAAGAAAACCCGAATAAATGAAGTGTATGCCCTGATCTTGAATTTAAACCCGAAAGTTAGTTAAATTCAGATCATGCTGCAACCACTGGTACACAACATCATTGCGAACGTATTCCGTAAGGACTCTGTGAAAGATAAAAAGCGATAGAGGGTGATAAACAGGTATATAAAAATCCTCTGGATCAGCAATCTCATTTACCTGTGGGCTAAAACATCCCGCCGACGGACGCGAATGTGAGCAAAAACCTAAAAATAATTCGCCCAAAGTCCCGTATGTTGCACCAGTCAATTGTTAACTTACCTGACAAGTTATGGATTTGATACAAAGAATCAAATCCATAACTTGCACTGGTACAATCATTTACATATTAATCGTTTTATTGATGATTCGGTTAACCAGTGATATCCTTCATCACTAATTAACAAAATACTAAACTAATACAAACACTTATACCACACAAAAAACTAAAAAAGGGGAAGGACGAAGGTACAGCAACAATGACTACAGCTAAAAAGTGCATAAAAGCCCTGTGCTTGGTAATTGTTTATAGAAAAAACTTTAAAATCTGGTTTCAGTAGCAACTATAGTATAGGTGGTAGGATATGGATTGTTATTGTTGTGATGTGAGGCTTAGGATATTTGTTATGGTTATAATTTATTTTAGATTATTTGCTTTTTTGTTGGTAATGTTATTTAATTTTTATTGTATTATAATAGACACAGAAACACCGGACGACATTTAACAATTAATCAGTAACAAATTTGTAAAACTTTAGGACAAAAACTAAATTTTTCGTGAACGTGCTCCCTCCGCTCTAACTGTACCAAGGGTTCCCCTAGAGGAGTCAAATGTATGACCGACCCCTAATATTTTATCAACCCCCAGCTTTCTAAGAACATACCTACCCTAGGGCGCACAGTGGAGTGAATCAAAAAAAAAGTGGTAATAAATATAGAAACTTCTTAACTACTGGACCGATTAAGACCAAATGTATATGTAATCGTTAAGGAGGGGTATAGCTTTCAGAAAATTAATTTTGAAGTCACCCTGTGTTAACACGGGGTGAGCACTAAGAATGCCAAAGTAGACCACCTCGAGTACAAAAAACTTTTAAAATGCTGTAACTTCTACAATTATGAACCGATTTCGATGATTTTAGACTTTTTTGAATCCTTGATGAGATTAATAAAAACATGCTTACGGTAATATGTTACCGTCCTAAAGTTTAAAAAGTTGTGTGATGTTGAACATTAAAATTTAAATTTTTTGACAAGTTTTTTTTTTGGTTTTAAGTTAATAACTCCTTTATAATAATGGTAAGACATTAAAAAAAATTTTGTGTATTGCCACTTTATCATTAATGTTGTGGCTTAAAATTTCATTAAATTATCTGTAACCGTTGAGTAAAGAAAAATCTGCAAAATCAATTTTTGAAATAGGTAAAAAATTTGTAAAATTTTTGAGAAAAAGTAGCTTCACTCATACGTTTTTTTTTATAATCTAATAGAAGAAAAGTAAAATATTTTTTTGAAATATTCAAAAAGAACAGGCTTTGAGAATAGGTTTAAATGAAAGTATTATTAATTTTGGACATGCACCCAACAACCAGCATTGATTGAAAATGACGCAATTTTCAAGCAAAATTTCAAGTTACACACGTGGGCAAAAAATGGCACTCCCATTTCTTAACTTTTAAAACGCAATATTATAGACTAATAAAATGTTAATTATTCTTTATCAAGTTTGCCGCCGGGAAATGAAAAGTGGGGTCCTGGGAGGAGTTTTTTTAAAAAAAGTCAAATTTTGAAATTAGATTTTTCGCTTTTAAAAAAAATCATATTTAGATCCAATTTTTTTACTTTCAATTATTTTTTATTAATTAACGCCAATATAATCTTTAATTCATATTAAAATTGATTACATAGCATGAACACCTATTTAGATATTATTTATCAAAGTTAAGTTGTTATAATACAAAAAAACACTATTATATATATTTTTTTGTTTTTTTACTTATTTGTTCTAGAAATTTTTAAAATTTACAATAATTTTTTTTTTTTTAAAGCAGAAGGTTTTTACCTGTTCAACGATGTATAACATGTCTGGTGAATACGTTTACAAACGTCTGAAAACTTTTTTAAAATGTGTCAACTCAACCACAAATTTTATTTATATGAAAATTCCTTTGTATGAAAATCATGGTAAATAGCACTGTGTGTAATTTTTTAAGTCATGGCAAAATAACAATATACGGACTCCACTACGTGATAAAAGACTAAAAAAAAATACCCGTGTCTCCCATTTTTCCCAAAGTCATATCCTTTTTTGTTTATGGGCCGCCAAAGATTTGGGGCCTCGGTATCATTTTCGCAAAAAAAGTGATCATTTTCTCAGGCTCATATCTTGCAAACCGTTTCACCTTCCAGATCAAAATCGCAAAAAAACTTAAAAAAATTCGATTTTTTTTACCTTTTTTCCCGTGTTCAGGTCCATAGGTAGCAAAACCGTTCAAAATTCAAGGAAACAATAAACTACAAAAATTTACCTAAGATCTCATAACAAATTTCTAGAAACATATAAACTTCCTGGGAATTGGGTTTGCTACCTATGCACCTGAACAGGAGAAAAAAGGGGGAAAAAAATGAGATTAAAAATTGTTCACTTTTGCGCGCTACCTAAAACAGTGGTTAAGAATCATCTCTAGGAAGTTTACAACTTTGCCATAGAGAGTAAATCGAAATTCTGAACGGTTTGCAAGATATGCGCCTGAGAAAATGATCACTTTTTTGCGAAAATGATACCGAGGCCCAAATCTTTGGCGGCCCATAAACAAAAAAGGATATGACTTTGGGAAAAATTGGGAGACACGGGCCTTTTTTTTTTAGTCTTTTATCACGTAGTGGTGTCCGTATATGGTTATTTTTTTTCGTGTTGCACTGTGTAGTGTATGAGTAATTAACAGGGCAGCGACTTTCATGCACTAAAAATATCGAAAATATGCGCTTAAAATATGCAGTAAAAAGCTCATAATATGCGCTTAAAACAAGCACTTAAATCGAAATATGCAACCAAAAACCAAAAATATGCACTTAAAATCCTAAAATATGCAGTAAAAAGCTCATAATATGCGCTTAAAACAAGCACTTAAATCGAAATATGCACCAAAAACCCAAAAATATGCACTGAAAATCCTAAAATATGCACTAAAAATCCTAAAAATATGCACTTAAAGTTTTGAATTTTGAAAATCGATTGAAATTACTCGTGAGCGTTAGTTTAAAAATGAAATTCATTATTAATGTCTACCAAATGACACTAGATGCTTTGTAAAGGGTACAAATGCTTTCTTTTATATTTTAATTAATCTTAATTTTTATTATTAAAAAATATGCAAAAATAGGCAATTAAAATTGAAAATATGCAAAATATGCAAGAAAAAATTTGCAAAATTAATGCATTAAAATATGCATTTATAGCAAAATATGCAAACATTTTACCCTTTTAAAAGACAAGATTATCTGAAATTACACAAATCTGGTAAAATATCAGCCTTTTCCCTAATTATTGATTTAAGATTTCATACTCTGCACCCTGAAATTCTGGAGATTTCAAATCAATTTCGACGGCTAAATTTTTCAAATCGATTTCATCTACATCAAAAGCGCGATAAAGTGTCGGGTACTATGTTGAGGGACCCCTTGCGATGTTCAATTTTTAAGTCAGAAGCAGCTTCAGACTCCAACGCGCAAGCCGGCCATTCCAGTCTTTTTGATTCATTAACCACTTTAGACTTGAATGGTCAGTAATTATCCGGATTGGCAATCCCCCGATATATGGCATAAACCTCCTCACACAACTACAAGCCGCCATGCACTCCAATTCGGTTACAGTGTAGTTGCGTTGTGCCCCATTGAGTTTTTGTGAGACAAAAGCTATAGGACGGTCAAAAACTTTAAGTGCATATTTTTGGATTTTTAGTTCATATTTTAGTATTTTAAGTGCATATTTTAAAGCGCATATTCTGAGCTTTTTACTGCATATTTATTTTATCTTACCACTTATTATAAAGGAGTTATTAACTTAAAACCTAAAAAAAAACTTGTCAAAAAATTTAAATTTTAATGTTCAACATCACACAACTTTTAAACTTAAGAGGTAACATATTACCGTAAGCATCTTTTTTATTAATCTCATCAAGCGAATTCAAAAAAGTCTAAAATCATCGAAATCGGTTCATAATTGTAGAAGTTACAGCATTTTAAAAAGTTTTTTGTACCCGAGATGATCAACTTTGGCACCTTAGTGCTCACCCTGTGTTAACACAGGGTGACTTCAAAATTTATTTTCTGAAAGCTATACTCCTCCTTAACGATTACATATACATTTGGTCTTAATCGGTCCAGTAGTTAAGAGTTCTATATTTCACTATACAAATCATCAAAATCAATAGTTTTAAATAAACATTAAAAAAAAAAAAACATTCTTTTAAAAACAACCTTTTCTGAATTACAGTGATTTAAAATAACAAAAATTTGCATTTAAAACCAATAAACTCATAACAAAATAAACACTTTACAAAGCATAAAAGACAAATAGAAAGTTTTCAATAACAAACACAATAACAATAGCATACAATTTTAAGTATACCAAAACAAAAGGATTAATAAATAAATTGTGAAAAATTCAGTGTTGCCACTTACATTAAATTTTTATTTCCCAATATAATCGAATAAATCGCCTAATAATGAATTGTTTAAAAAAAGGCTGTTCTTTGGAAGGTTATGATGAGAGAATGATTGTTTGCTGGCTTTGTCATGGTTTATGCCACTTTCAATGTAGTGGCTTATCTGGCTTAGTGGCGGAATCAATTTCGAAATATAAAAACTTACATTGGCGCTGTAACGACTGTCAAAAATTGGTGCTGATTTTTATCGCTTCTTTCAAAGTAACAAAAACAATTTTCTCCAAATCCAAAAGAATCTTAATAATTTATCCGAGCAAATTAATTCATATGGTAAGCTTTTTGATGATTTTAAGTCATTAGATGAAATCCAACCACCTCAATTACCATCTCCAAATCGCCATAAATCACCTAGATTTTTGAATAAAGATAACCCATATGATACTTCCTCTTTTCCGATGCGTACAACTGCTAATAACAATAATGTTCTCTCAAATAATGTGGAAATATTAATTAATAAACCTACACCTACTATAAACGTTAATAATGAATTTCCGATGCCTATAACTGATAATAATAGTGCAAAGACTCCTATGAATTTGCTTGCTACAACTACCGCCCCTTTTACGTCTGCAACTAATATTCCTCCATCTCTTAATAATGCCTCTTGCATTCCTTCAACTTCAACTAATCCACCACCGTTTACTAACGCGCCGACTTTGGGTACCGATGCCCAAAATTCTACTCGTCTGATCAATTTTGATGCGTCATCTCCAAAACCACAAGCTCAAGTGTCTGAAACAACGGATATTCCTAATGAAGAACCTAAGCAGCTGCGAGTAATTCCTCCACGAAAAACCATATTTGCAACAAGATTTGCGTATGACACATCGACCAAAGATGTAGAATTCCATATAAAAAATACTCTTGGACCCGAGTTATACAAAGATATTCAAGTTTTAGAATTAATTCACGTAATAGAGCATCCTTTAAAATAATTGTTCCAGAGGATATTTTTGACAGAATAGTTAATAAAAATTTCTGGCCAAAAAATACCAATGTTCGGGCCATTTGTTTACCGTGATGACAACAATGTAATCCTGCCAAAAGCTAGTGACCCTCAGGCAAAAAACTAATTACAAATACTCCGCAAAAAAATAAAACTCGACTAATAAACAATAGTCCTACATCAATTTCTATAGGCTTATCAAAACGTACGTGGTATGAATACCAAACTTAAACAATTGTTTCTCCAAAGCTTTACCCTTGAGCAAAATATTATAGTCCTTACAGAAACATGGCTACGAAATAAACCAGAAAAGAAAATTAATAATTCAGAAATAATGTGCAGCAACTTCCAAATTTTTAGACGTGATAGAGCAGATAAAGATGGTGGTGGTGTCTTGATTGCAGTTTCAACAACCAAATTTCCATCCGAAGAAATTGTGTTAAACGATATTGAAGATATTGAATTTATATCCGTTTGTATTAAACTAAAAACTGTAATATTTATGTTACGTGTTCCTACATTCCTCCTTCATCTAGTTCAATATTATATCAAAAACATTTTAATGCAATTAAACTTATAGTTGAAAGGACTAGTCCTGGTGACCAAATGGTTATACTCGGAGACTTCAACCTTCCTCATGTATCATGGTCTAGAAATCCAGATACAAACTACTTGAACCCCTCAATAACCTCCGAATCAGGTATCGAATTTTTGGATTCCTTTGCAGATTTAGGGCTTTCCCAGATAAATAAAGTTCCTAATGCATTTGGCAAATTCTTGGATTTAGTGTTTGTTGATCAACCAGATGAATTCAGCATAAACCGTATGCATCCTTTATTAGTTCCAGAAGATTTATATCACCCAACTTTGGAAATAAATTTTTCTGTTCAGTTGGCAGTTTTTGAGAAAATCAAATTCAAATAAGGTTTTTAACTTCAAAAAAGGCTGATTACAATAAACTAAATGAACTTATTTCAAATACAAATTGGACTCAATTTATCCCACTTAAATGTTCTACGCCAGAGAATATAAATTTAACCATAAAATGTTTCTACAACGAAATATTTAATTGTTTTGAAAAATGTATTCCAATGATAAAAATACCAACATCGAATGGACCTCCTTGGAACAATAAGCTGCTATCCAGGCGAAAAAACTCAAAGAATAAATATTATAAAAACTATAAAAATCTGGATTACTTACAGATTATGCCAAATATTCCATTGCAAGATCTGAATACAATATAACAAATAACCAATGCTACAATAGCTATATACATAAAATAAAAAATAATTTTAAATCCGATCCTAAGTCCTTCTACAGGTTTGTAAACTCAAAGCGTAGAATAACTGGTTATCCATCCATGATGAAATTTATAGAAATCGAATCCTCAAAAGACTCGGAAATATGTGACATGTTTGCTGATTTCTTCTCTTCCACATACTCTTTAAATAGCGTAAACCAAAATACCTATTATCCATATCCAATTCCTGAAGCATCCCAAATTAATATTCCGGCATTACATATATCCACTATTATGAATGCTATAAATAAATTAAAGTTTTCCTACACTTATGGACCGGATGGCATTCCAAATTGTGTACTGAAAAAGTGTATTAACTCATTAAGCATACCTTTAACACATTTATTTAACTTATCACTTTCCAATGGTTACTTTCCAGATTACTGGAAACAATCATTTATAATTCCGCTGTTCAAATCTGGTAGCAAATCAAATATTTGTAACTACAGAGGTATAGCCAAGCTAAGGGCTATTCCTAAACTCTTCGAGAAAATATTGACCGACACCTTGTCACACCAAGTGTCCTCAGTTCTTTCATCATCACAACATGGATTTAGAAAAGGACGTTCCGCAAATACAAACTTATTGGAATTTACAACTTCAGTAATAAGTTCGTTTAACTTCGGTATGCAGACTGATACCATCTATACTGACTTCAGTAAAGCATTCGACAAAGTTAATCATGATCTCCTGCTAAATAAATTGTACAAAATTGGATTCACACCTATATTTTTAAAATGGATGTCTACATACCTTAAAAATAGAAATCAATGCATCCTATATAATAATCACAAGTCCAAAATTATTCCTGTTTTATCCGGTGTTCCACAAGGCAGCCATTTAGGCCCTATATTATTAATTTTGTTTATAAATGATCTTCCTTCATGCATTACACATTCGAAAATATTAATGTATGCTGACGATGTAAAACTCTTTCTTAGCTACAACAATTCAAACTTATGTTTCTTACTCCAAGATGATCTGAATAGTTTTCTTCGTTGGTGCAAAGTAAACCTCTTAGAACTAAATTTATTGAAATGCAAGCATATGGTGTTTTATAGAAGAAGTCCTATAATTTGTAGTTACACATTAGATGGTTATCAACTGGAAAATGTTGATACATTCCTTGATCTTGGAGTATTGCTAGATAATAAACTCACATTTAATTCACATATATCGCAAAACTGTAAACAAAGCAAAAGGAGTTTTGGGTTTCATTAAACGTTGGGGAAAAGAATTCAATGATCCATATATAATCAAGCAATTGTTTACTACTCTCGTTAGACCCATTTTAGAATACGCCTCTGTCGTATGGGATCCACAATATGAAATCCATATAAACAAAATCGAATCTGTGCAGAAACAGTTTTTATTGTTCTGTCTTCGATCTCTTCCATGGAATCCGAATATCAATTTGCCCTCATATGAGAGTCGCTTAGCACTTATTAAGCTTCCTACTCTCAAAAGTAGGAGGTTGGTGTTAAATATATCTTTTATGGTAAATTTGTTAAATGGTGTAACGAACTCCGAATTCCTGCTGGGTAAAATAGATTTCATTGTTCCCAACCGTCCGACAAGATACTACATTCCAATAAAACTCCAATACTTCCGAACAAATTATGCAAACTTTGATCCCATCCGCAGAATATGTGATGAATTTAACAACTTATACGCCTACATTGATCTTTCGTATAGTCCGGATGTCATAAAGAGAAATCTTATTATGCTGCTAAACCAATTACATAATATTTAATATTTTATTTCTATAAATATTGTTTTTATAAATTGTATATATGTATATTTGTATATTGTTTTCTTTTTTTTTAATATAAAGTCTGCAAGGATTTATTTTCCATAGACTTTTTAAATAAATAAATAAATAAATAATTACCACTTTTTTTTGATTCACTCCACTGTGGGGCTTTCCAAAAGCATTTTGGTGAAAGTACCTCAAATTATGAAAGAAGGTGTCTGTTATAATATATTGACAAAATTTCAACATCTTACTGGAACGCGGTGCACTGTGATCATTTGTGTTGACTATTTTAACCAAAATCTTAAAATTTTTTATCTTTCAATTGAATTGATATTAAAGATATGAAAAAATTTTTTTAATGAAATTTATGAAAAATCGCGAACACTATTTTTTAAACAGTTGTTATTCAATGTAGTAAAATAAATTTTTTTAATATATACAAACTAAAATATATTTAAAAATATAAATATACCAAAATTTATCTTAAACCGCTATAACTTTAAGACTTCGTGGTCAATAATTTTGTGTCATAGTTTATTAAAAAGGTATTGAAAAAAACTTTATTTGATATATATATTGGAGATGGGCACGTGAGCAGAATTTTGCATGATTCACGTGAATCACGAGTGAGTACGAGCGAAACCTAATTTTATTCAAGTGAGCGTGAGTGAGTGTGAGTAGGTAAAAGTTCTTTGTGAGTGGCCAAATTTTTGCGTTAGTTAGTGTGCGTGAGTAGAATTTTACTAAAAATTTGTTTCTGCTTTAGTACATGTTTTCTTTAGTTGTTTTGCAGATTAAGTATTTCTGGGGTTTTAAAACACTAAAAAATGCCAAAAAAACATATTCAAAGCCAATTTGAGTCAAACATCCACAAATTACCTTAATTTTTACTTTTTATTTTTTCCGGTAAGGTTTTATTTCGTGAATTTCAAAATTCGCTCACGTGCTCATCTCTAATTATATATATATCAATTCTATTGGAAGGACATTTTTTAAGATTTTGGTTGAAATAGCCAACTCAAATAATCGTAATCCAGTAGTCGTAGGATGTTAAAATTTTGACAATATATTATGATCGACATTCTGTTTCATAATTTTAGGTTCCTAAGCTTGTACGATTTACTTTGGAATTCCCATACAATTTTGGGACACACTAGCCTACTCCCAATTTCCACTCCCTAAGGAGTAGAGTTTAGGGATTCGCTGGTGGGGCTGGGTGTTAGGGGCTTTCTGGTTGAGTGGATAGTCCGTATGCTTAGCAGCAGGATCATCAACTCGAGCCTGGGGGATCATAACGTAAGGAGAAGGGTTACCAGAGGGACGCCTCAGGGGGGAGTTTTATCTCCTCTTCTGTGGCTGTTAGCGGTTAACGGAATTCTCAGGACATTTGACTCCAGGGGAGGGAAAGTCGTTGCCTACGCGGATGACATAGTACTGCTGGTCAGGGGGAAATTTTTGCCCACGATCAGCGAGATTATGCAGGTGAGGCTGGGCGAGCTCTCGGCATGGGCGAAAGATAGGGGACTGGGTGTAAACCCCAATAAGACTGAACTGGTGCTTTTTACCAGGAAATATAAAATAGAGGAGTTTAGGAGGCCAGTGTTAGATGGCGTCGAGTTGCCTCTATCGGACTGTGCTAAGTATTTAGGGTGCTTCCTAGACAGTAAATTGTCTTGGAAGAGAAATACTCAGGGAAGGATGAAGAGAGGCCTCAATGCCTACTACACATGCAGAAACTCCATCGGTAAGAATTGGGGACTAAGACCGGATATGGTAAACTGGATTTACACGTCGGTAGTTAGACCTATTTTCACTTATGGATGTACTGTCTGGTGGGATGCATTGATAGTGGATAGCTGTAGGAAGTTGCTCAACAAGGCCCAAAGGAGTGCCTCTCTTGGTAGTACAGGTGCGAGGAGAAGTACTCCACAGGCAGCGTTGGATATCATACTGCATCTATCCCCAATTGAACATTATGTGAGGAGTGTGGCTGCTAGGAACTTATTTAGGATCTACGAGTCTGCGCTGGTAAGACCTAGGAGAGATGACCACACGAAAATATTGTACGAAGTAGGACTGCTTGATCATGGTAGTAGTCTCGAGGGAATATCGGATCATATGATATTGACCTTAGACTTCGGTGGAACACCTCCGGTGGACTTTCCGATTAGGGAGGTCTGGCGTGGATCCAATGTGCTGTTCGAGGGGTGGGCAGTATTCACGGACGGATCCAAAATGGACACGGGCACGGGTGCCGGTGTTTATATTGCTGGCACTGACGTGAAAAGATCATACAGACTCCCAGATGAGTGCAGTGTCTTCCAAGCGGAGATCCTGGCGATCTGGAGGGCGACGGAAGTGATACTGGGACACATCGTTGGGGGATCTAGGGTGACAATCTATGTCGACAGTCAGGCGGCGCTCAAAGCACTGACAAACTACACGGTGCGCTCGCGCCTGGTCGCACGATGTAGGTGTGCTCTGAGGGAGCTCATGGAGGCATTCACAGTGAGGCTGTGTTGGGTACCCGGACACTGCAAGGTGGATGGCAATGAGTTGGCGGACGAACTTGCGAGGGAGGGTTCAAATCTGGACTTGGCAGTAAGAGACGGCGGGGTAAAGCCCCCTTTATGTTACTACTTTGAGGTTATACGGAAGGGATTCCGCGAAACCGTTAACCAATCATGGAGGAACAGAATGGACTGCAGGGTGTCTAGGGCGTTATGGCCCGCTTTGGACGCAGGGGCAACCAAGGTTCTTCTGGGACTGGACAGGGAAGGTCTCAGGACCCTTACGGGGTTCCTGACCGGTCATTGTACTGTCAGGGCTTTCACAAGCAGATGGGACAAGGACATATCGGATTTTTGCAGGCTGTGCGAGGACGTTGAGGAACTGGAGACGGTTGAGCATATAATGTGCCACTGTCCTAGGTTGCAGGGTCTCAGACAGAAATGGCTAGGAGATAGATTTCACGACGAACTCGGGTGTGTCGCTGGATACAATCCAGTTGATTTGCTGAGATTTGTCAGGGAGATAGGACGGCTGTTTCTGGTAAGGGGACGTTAGGATCCGGTTTCTGGGGAGTAAATATATTTTCTACCTTCTTTATATTTATCTTTCAAGCTATGTTTTACTGTATATTTCTATTCTTTCTCACCGTTTTTTCTCTGAAGGGATTCACAATGGACCGTATTGGTCTCCGAGTGGAGTTGTGCCCTTGGGCACATAACCCTTCCTAACCTAACCTAACCTAAGGAGTAGAGTTTGCTGTTCGGTTTTAACCGAAGTAGAAGCCGCGGTTTCAAACTGTCAAAACCGAATACCGACAGAAATACGTCGGTTTTTACCAAATAATATACCTTATAAAAAAATACATCCTGGCACATGGTTCACTAAACTTTGTGCTGCAAACCCTGTGTTTATTTTGTTTTATACAACTAACAAGGTGTTTCATAAATTATTAAAATTCATAATAACGGAAAATCCACAAATATATACTGTGATTTCACTTACATTTTTTTTTTTTATCATAAATTGTGATGAAAACTTTGGTATTATATTTCTGTACCAAATGTCAACAATTTAAGTTTTTTAAGATAGTTTCTGAGTTTTCTATCGAGCTGTAAGCATCACTGGAAAGTATTTGAGAAAAGAAACAATAAAATGTCAAACGTCGAATACAAAATACATATATTTTTCAAAGTTTTTGTCAAATTTTCCATATTTTTGTGTAAGTGTATAAAAAAAAACGAAATATTTAATGTCAACCAATTATGCAAACCGCCAGTCGTCAGCCGTTTAGTATTTTATACTTTTTAAATGTTACTAGTAAAATTTAATTTAATACTTTGTTGCTCGAACTTAACTCATGTACCGATGAAAATTGAAAGCAAATAAATTTTAGTTGAAATTTTGGTTGTAAGTAAACTAACGCATACGTGGTACATTACAAGTGTTTACAGTGGTAGTTGGTAGCAATGCTAGTTATATTAGGGTGCCACACAGCGCATACTGTTGGGACATTTATTCGTTACCCCGCATAGTTTAGGGACACTGGCTTACTTTGGGGACTGTCCGCAAAGTTTTCATACATTTTCATACATCTAGCGTATAAGATGAGGGCAAGTTCGATACACCGCATACAATTACTACAATGGGTTTTTGGTTCACGGCCTCCGGCATAGTGTCAGATAAGCAAAATACTCCTACAATATTGATCCAAATGTGATTGCCCAACTTTCTGACGTCATCGCTTCCATGCCGCCCACTGACAGGTATGAATATGTAAAATCAAAGATCATCGAACATTTGCTGAGCAGCGTCGACTCAATCGTCTACTCTCTGAGCTCCCTCTTGGTGACAGAAAACCATCAGAGCTATATTTCGAGATGAATCGTGTTGCCGGTAACACTCTGGGCGATACAGCCTTGAAGGGATTGTGGACGTAAAGGTTGTCTGAATTTGCGCAACCTGTCGTGGCAGCCTCAACTGGTACACCGGCTGAATTCACGAAGCAAATCAAATCAAATAAATCGTATACAATCACACCCATCGAAGGAGATGACCGAATTACGCGCAGGCGTAGTCGAATTAAGTAGAAAATTCTAAAAATTTGCGACCCTTTCACGGTCACACGTAGACCAGCAACAACGCGTGACCGATCGCTAACGCGGCTTGCTTACACGAACGACACGACTGGCGATGGTTCTGGTACCATAAGAAATATGGCCGAAACACTCAAAAGTGCTGCAGCCCCTGTAGGCATAAGCGACGATAGTTAAATGCGTTGTCTACAGGTGCAACATCGTCATTTGACTGACTCAACAGGCCAGTGGAGTTTTCTGGCGAAAACTCTCCCAAAGATTGCCCCATTTTTAGCCTTCAAGTCAGAGATAAGTATACCTAAAAAAATTTTCTTGTAGATAGTGGCGCCGATGTTTCAGCTTTACCTCTGACCTCGAAGTCCTTTGATGTCCGCCCGACTGCCACACTTTTATACGCCTTCAACGGCACTCCTATTAAGGTAATAGGAGAAAAGCTTTTAAAATTAGACGGCCTACGTCGCGAATTTTATTGGTCCTTTGTAGTTGCAGAAGTCACCGCACCTATCATCGGCGCTGACTTCATCAAACATTGCGATTTACTCATTGATTTACGACGTGGCCGCCTTATCGACAACATTACTGGTTTAGTGGCACATCTTACTTCTATAACATTTAGAGAAGCAGCTGTGATCAAGACATTTGATTCGAACGATCCTTTTGCCGACATATTGAAAAGGTTTGCTGACGTCACCAAGCTATCACCATATGAAGGGTCCGCCATCTAACGTTTTTTTTCAACTAGTGCTTATTTCGTGAATGGTAACACTTAGCTCATGTCGGATTTGACTGATAATTAGTTTTATCCTTCCGCTGAACGAATATGGTCCGTATGTTCGTTATCTTGTGAAAAAAGTGAAAGAAACTGGCATCCTCATCGATAAACCAAAGCGTGAAAAGCCAAAAACAGTGCGTACACCCGAGAATATTGCTGCTGTGGCAGAAAGTGTGCGTGAAGCGCCATCAACATCAATTCACCGTCGTTCTCAACAATTGAACATTTCGGAGACATCATTGAGACGAATTTTGCATAAAGACCTTGGTATGACGCCATACAAAGTCCAATTGGTTCAGGAGTTCAAAAAAAAAAAGTTATTTGTCGGACCCTTTAGTTTAACAACAATCTCAACGATCTCACACAAAATTGATAAGACCGGTCAACTCGTATTTTGCCGGCCACGACGTCTATCACCCGAAAAACTAGCTGCAGCCAAAAAAGAATACGAGCTTTTAATGAAAACTGGTATTTGTCAACCATCGAACAGCAACTGGTCCAGTCTGTTGCACTTAGTAAAAAAAAGTGACGGGACTATCGTGCTCTATCATGTGGTGACTCTGGTGCCCTTAACGCCCAGACGTTGCCAGATCGCTACCCATTGCCGTATTTAACGGATTTTACAACGAATTTACGAGGTAAGAAAATCTTTTCCAAAATTGACCTTCAAAAAGCTTTCCATCAAGTTCCAATACACCCTGATGATATTCCGAAAAGAGCCATTCGGCCTATACGAATTCAAATTTATGACGTTCGGCTTATGTAACGCCGCCCAAATACATTGACGACATTTGTGTCGCATCGTCGTGGGTTGAACAACATCGCCGTGATCTTGCCGAAGTTTTTACTCGACTTCGTGAAAACCATCTTGCCATGAATTTAAAGAAATGCGAATTTGGCAACAGCAAAATTAAATTCCTGGGTCATCTGGTCAATGCTGATGGTATTCGCCCTTTACCTGAAAAGGTATCAGCCATTTTCGATTTTCCGAAGCCTAACAGGCATACCTAAACAAGAGCGGAATGTTTTTTACCGCCTAGCGTTAACGCTGAAATGTCATCCCTAAACCAGAGCGGCAACGCTACGTCAAATCGATAAAAACAGGGTTATCAAAATAAAACATATTACAACCCTGATTATTTTAACAACAAAGCACATTACAATATTATATTGGTGTTTCTGATAATAATATAAATAACAAATATAATTTTTTCTCTCTTATTTTTTCTTCTTCTTTATTTATTTGTTTACATCAGGTATGGAAAATGAGAATTTCGTTTCGGTACCAATAAAATTTTGAAATAGTACTTTCCGATTCTCAGAGTACTAAAATTATTTTTTATTTTTCTTAAAATTCATACAAAATGCATTAAAATAACATTTAATGTTAATGAACATAAATTTATGTTTATATGTATTTATAAAAAAATAAAGTTTTACTTTAAAAAAGTATATTTTTTAAATTAATGTACAGGAACAAAGAACTCCAAATGAGATCAAAATTAAATTAATCAATACAGCTAAAAAATAATTTTATAAATTGGTTGATAATTACTTGTTAGGGATTTTAAAATTGTAACAACAAGAATTTTTTGCATTTAATAAATCTTTGGTTTGTATTAGATTTGATACTGTGATACTTTTGCAACTAACTTCACTATGAAACGCGCTGTCAAAATCGGATTTTCCAATTGCAAAGTGTATAAACGGGTTTGGGGTAAAAAAGATGGCTACGATCTTATGTACAAACTCCTAAGTGGCGGGAATTTGTGCATATACGAAATGAAAGATGGCGGTTTTCAAATAACGTTATAAAAATATATATATTTATTAACCTTTAAATTTCATATAAGTTTTAGGCTAATGTAATTTTAGTTTGAGGTTAGGGTAAATTCACTATTTTAAATAACTTTACTTCAAATATTTTCAATTTTTTAACAATTTTTTACATATGAATTTTAGGGTTTAAGTTTTTAATTTTTAGATTTCAACTTTAGGGTTAAGTTTTAACTTTTAGTTGTTAAGTTTTAACTTTTAGTTGTTAAGTTTTAACTTTTAGTTGTTAAGTTTTAACTTTTAGTGATAACGTTTTAATCTTACGGTATGGATTTTAACTTTTAACTTTTAGCGTTTAAGTTTTTAGGGTTTAAGTTTTAACTTCAAAAATTAACTTTTAGTTTTTAAGTTTTAACCTTTAGTTGACAAGGTTTTAATTTTACAGTTTAGATTTTAACTTTTAGGCTTTAAGTTTTAACCTTTATGTTTTAACAATTTAAATATAATTTTTTTTCTCTTATTAAAATACCACTAAAATGCTTTGCACTTATGCGTATTAAAAGACACGGGTTGTTGTTCTGTTGATGGTTCTTGTACAATGATGAGAGATGAGAGATTAATAAAAAATTAACTGCATTCTTGTTGACTAATGTCAAAGACTTTTTGGTGGGAACAGCAGTGTTGGTACAATTGGTACCCTTGTTCGGTACCTTTTTGTTCATGACGTGAACATCCTCCCCGCCTTTACGTGTCTGTAAAAAATAAAGTGAGTGGACTTTAGTAAATATTCAAAATTGTGGCTAATAAAGTGGGTAAATAAACAAGCAAATCTAAAAATACTTGAATTTTGAATGGGTAAGGTTTATCCAGAGTAGGCTCCCATGATGAGCCATCCAAGAGTGGAGTCTTGGGCCAAAAGGGATCCACCATCAATATGGATTGTGTTGGATTTTAACATTGACGTGTATAAGTCGCCGCCAATTTCCATTGCAACGGGTTCATTTGAGTAAAAGTTGGGGTCGGCCAAGGCAATGTTGCTAACTTTCTCCTTAACAGACTCATTAAACGAGTTGGTATATGGCTGTTTTGGCAAATCTTTTGCTACCAGCCAGCACATATCATATTTGATAAGTGAAGTCATATTGGGTGTGATGGTGAGCTTCACATAAGTTTTACCATCTAATTTAAACGTCTTCAATTTGTTTTCGCGAACAAACGAAGTGGCAACCCGTGAAGTAGTGAGACTTGGGTTAAGAATGGATCTCACAATAACCAATCCTTCTTCTGTCATGGCTAAGACTTCTGCGGTTGGAACAAATGTTCTGGTGATTGAAGATGGTACTCCAATCGCAGAACTGGTAGATGGGTTGGGTTGTAATTCCGACGGAACTGCGCGAGATGTTGATGGTCTCGGCTCAATGTTAATGTTCCGAAGGATCATCTGATGACCATGCAGAATCGTGTGATGTTTCGACTTGCAAACACGACACCGAGCAGAATTGGTGCAATCAGCCAGAAGGTGATTTCTTGCCAGACAATTCGTGCAATAATGAAGTTGAAGTGCGGTTGCGTATTTTTCTGCTAAGTTTTTGTCCAAAAACTTTTTGCACGTGGCAATGCGATGGTCAGCCCGGCAAATACCACATCCAAAGTAGCGACCACTTTGTGATTGGGTTGACCTCGTAGTCACGACTTGTCCTCGGCTTCGTCTGGCTTCTTCGGGTCTTCCGGTTGCTCTGGCTGATGCTGCTGGTCTTCGGGTTGTTCTGTCTGATGCTGCTGGCCTTCGGGTTGGTTGAACAGTTGTTCTACGTTGGGTAGCTTGAGCTGCGGGTTGAGCAGCTCGTTGGTTACGTGGTGCTTGTCTTCGTGGAGCCATTTTTTCTAGAGAAATGAAAATGGATGATAATGAAATTAGCATGAGGATGAAGTAATGAGATTAGTGTGTTAGGGTGAGTGAGTGTAATGAATGAGTGAAATGAGAATATTGGGTAAGTATATAAGTGGATTGGGTTAGTTTTTTAAAGAAGTATGAATCTAGTCAGTGGGTAGAACTACAACTTTTGCTATTGGCCGAGTTAAAGTTCCCGTTGAAGTTCGTAATTCCACAACTCTCACACGACCATCAGAACCTGGGAAAACTTTGATAACGCGGCCAAGTAGCCACTCGTTTGGGGGTAAATTATCTTGTTTTATTACAACAAGATCATCGATTTCGATTTGTCTTTGAGGGTTTTTCCACTTATATCTCTTGTGTAACTCCTTGAGATATTCGTCTTTCCACCTTCTGCAGAAATAATGATGTTGGATTTTCAGCTTCTGCCATCTATTAGCTAAACTGAGGTTTCCTTGGCTACAGTCGGGTTCAGCAGGACTAAGCAAAGGAGAACCTATTAGAAAATGGCCTGGGGTTAATGGGTTTAAGTCTTGCGAGTTTTCACTTGTTGGGCTAAGAGGTCTTGAATTTAAACAGGCTTCGATTCTCGCGAGTAGGGTAGATAACTCTTCGAACGTGTATTTGGTTGTTGCTGTTCTTTTGAGGTGAAACTTGAAGCTTTTCACTCCAGCTTCCCATAAACCTCCCATATGTGGTGCGCCGGGTGGGATAAAATGCCACTGCAAGTGTTGAAAACATGCTCGTAGATATAACAGCTTCTTGGAGACTTCTTACAAATTCTTGCCGCTCTTTCTTCAACAGCTGACTGGCACCGACGAAGTTCGTGCCGTTGTCTGAATAAATAGCGGCAGGGCATCCCCGCCTCGAAAAAAATCGTGCAAAGGCTGCCATGAATGCCTGGGTCGAAAGGTCTGAAGCAGGTTCCAAATGCATTGCTTTTGTCGCAAAGCAAACAAAAACACATACATAGCCTTTTGTTATTTTACATGCTCTGCCAGAATACGCTTTCACATCGAATGGTCCCGCAAAATCAACTCCAGTGTTCGTAAAGGGTTTTGACAATTCAGTCCGTTCTGGGGGTAAGGCTGCCATTAATTGAGTTGCTTGACGATTTTTGTATCTAGTACAGGGTGAGCACTGATTTATTACTGATCGAATAAGATTTTTAAGTTTCGGAATCCAAAATCCAGCACGAATAATCCTTAACATGGTTTGGTTTCCTCCGTGTAGGGTAATAAAATGGACGTGATTCGTCAGTAATTTCGTAAAACAACTATTATAGGGTAATATTATAGGGTGTCTTTCCTCATATGAAAGGCATTTAGAGCTTGCTAAACGACCATTTGCGCGAATTATTCTCTTAGAATCTAAGAAAGGGGTAAGTGTGAGTAGGGTACTTTTCTTGGGTATGGGTTTATTTGATTTTAAGCAATCATATTCTTCTTTAAAATAAAGATTTTGGCAAAGAACTACAAGTTTATCTTGGGTTGATTTTATTTCAGCTGCTTCAAGTTGAATGCTTTTGTGGCCTAGTAGGCTCTTAAGTCTGTAGCTCATCGATGGAATTCTTGTTTTATCAAGTTCCAATCTCTGATGACGATCAAGGGTTCTACGGGTATTGGAAATGCGATCACAAAATCGATATACGTACGATAAAACTCTGAGTGCTCTTGACCATTTTGAAAAATCATGAAGAATATCAGTCTGAATAGTTACTGTGTTTGCGTAACATTGAATTTTCGCTTCAGCCTGAGTTTCGAAGGTTTGTGTCGTAGTAGGCCAATCGGCCGCGGATCCTTTTAACCATGAAGGTCCATTCCACCATAAGGTATTTTCCATTAATTCGTCAGCAGTAGACCCTCGGCTGGCAACATCGGCTGGGTTCTCGTGAGATACAACGTGGTTCCAGTTGTTTACTCCTACTGTCTCCGATATGGTAGCCACACGGTTTGCTACGAATGTTTTCCAAGAATTGGGGGTTCTTTTAAGCCAAGCCAAAACGATGGATGAATCTGTCCAAAAATATGTGTGATATTGGGGTAAAATGAGTTGGGATAACACATTTTTTACCATATTTGCTACTCTTGTTTTGGCGAAAAGCAGGGTTACGGAATTAGGTCCATCTATTGGGGTGACTCGAGCGTATAAAACAGCCGAGTATGCTTTTTCTGACGCATCGGAAAAACCGTGAAACTCGATTTTTGCTGAGGGTAAAAACTGTATCCATCTTGGAATACGAATTCTATTTATATTATCGTAATATCGCAAAAATGATTGCCATCTCATAAGGGTAAGTGGCTTAAGACATTCATCCCAGTCTGTATTGTCTTGCCATATCTGCTGCATAATAATTTTTGCCGAAATTATTATAGGCGCCAACCAACCAGCTGGGTCAAAAAGACGAGCAATGTCCGATAATACTGCGCGTTTTGTGTAAGCAGATTTTCTTTCAATTAGGGGTACGTTGAAGAAAAACAAATCATCCTTTGCGTTCCATCGAATGCCTAGGGTTTTGGCATTGTGTGATTCAGGAAGGGTCAGTAAATCAACGTCGAGTAAATGGTCATCGGGTAAACTTTGTAGCAGTTCGGCAGTGTTCGAAATCCATTTTCTTAATGGAAAACCTGCAGAATCCATCACTGCAATTAATTGTTGTTGAGCGATTTTTGCATCGTTAATGGTGTGAGCACCAGCTAACACATCGTCAACATACATGCTTTCTCTTAAAACTTGAGAAGCTATTGGGTGGGTATTTTGAACATCTTTTGCCAGTTCGTGAAGTGTTCTAATTGCTAAATAGGGTGCGCAATTAACTCCGAACGTGACTGTTTGAAGTTCATAGTCGATTATGGGTTCATTGACGCTTTTGCGAAATAGAATTCGCTGAAAGGGTGTATGGGTAGGGTTTAATAAGATCTGCCGGTACATTTTTGTAATGTCGGCATTGAAGACGATCTTATAAAAGCGCCATTTTAGAATTAATACAACTAAATCTTGTTGTAAAATGGGGCCAGTATATAACGCATCATTTAAGCTGTTGCTGTTCGAAGTTTTGCTTGAAGCATTGAAAACAACACGAACTTTTGTCGTCACACGATCGGGTTTGACAACAGCATGATGTGGTAAATAAAAGTGCTCGTTTGAGGAGTCTTTTGGGTTATAAGGAACGGGTTTCATGTGTCCTAAATCGATATATTCGAGAAGCGCGTTATCATATTCTGCTTTAAGATCAGAATTCTTCATCAGGTTCTTCTCATTTCTTAAATACTGCGCCATCGCAATATGGCGTGAGTTTCCTAACTCTATCCGGGGGGTGCGAAATGGAAGATCTACCTGATAACGGCCATTTGGTAATCGTTGGGTTGTCTTTTTATAATGTTCCTCACAAAAGGAATCTTCTAAAGACTTTATGGGTTTTCTTGGGACCTCTTCCACTTCCCAAAACTTAGTTAAACACTCGTCGAGTGTAACTGTGTTAAAATATGACACGGCGGCACGGGTTGTGTGTGCTTCTTCTACAGGTCCAGTCAATATCCATCCGAATTGGGTCTCCTGAGCTATTAGTGTATTAAGGCATTTACTTTTTACACCAGATCGCAGAATTTGTGGGTAATAGTCGCTGCCGATTAGTAAATCGACAGGGCGACTGTCGTAGAAGTCTGGGTCAGCTAACGTGATGTCTTCTAAGTTTTCTGCTATATTGGGGTTTATCTTATGAGTGGGTAAATTATTTGATACTCCTTTTACTACAATTGCCTGCATTGTAAGGCTAAAATTTTTTCGGGTATTTGACCTAACTGTCACGTCGCATAGCTTGTTTGATCGGGCTGATCCAAGCTCCTCTAATCCAGAAAACTCAGCTGCAATGGGTACAGAAGGTAACCGTAATCTTCGTCTGAGTTGATCAGTAACGAAACTGTAATCAGACGCTGGGTCAATAAGCGCTCGAGCGGGAAACAGAGCTCCTTGAATATCTATGCTTAATACGGCGGTTCCTAATAGCTTTTTTCGGTCATAAAGGGTTTTAGAATTTGCTGTTGTTGCGAAAGATTGTGCATTTCTTGAAGTAGATTGCTCCTTTAAATCATCTTGGATGTTTCGGGTGTTTGGGGTATTCACGGGTTTGTGAATTAGCGAATTGTGTCGTCCTCCACAATGCCTACATGTGAATTTACTGCGACAATCTTTAATAGAGTGAGCAATTGCTAGACAATTGTAGCAAACTCCGCTCTTTTTTACAAAATCAATCCTTTCACTGACTCCCATGGAAGTAAATTGCGAACAATTGCTAAGAGTGTGTTTATTTTTGCAAAGTTTGCAAACTGAACCATCAGGCTTATCTGATTTTGTCTGGGTCTGGACCAAATTTGAACTATTCTGTTCATTTTGAGAGTTTTTTCTGAACTGTGTGTTCGTCTTGGGTTCTTGGGTTACATTGAGAAACGTTTTACCTCTTTTCTCAAACTGATTCCTATTATCCTGGAACTGTTTGTGTCTGGGGTTGTTGGGTGGGTTGTGGGGTTGGTTTTGGCTTTGGTTTGGGACAACATTTACATGAAGGGCCTTGGCATCAGTAGCTGCCTCGAGACCTTTATACTCGGATGTTAGAAATTCATCCAATTGGGTCCAGGACGGAATGCAGGTGTTATCTGCTAAGGTCCTCTCAAAAATCAAAAGGGTTTCTCTGGGTAATCTAGATGTACAAATGTAAATGATAATTGGGTCCCAATTTGCAGTGACTATCTGCAGAGCATTAAGCACTGCAACGCAGTTATTTATAGTCCTCTGCAATTTCCGTATTTGAAAGCCGCACGGGCTATTTACTATGGGTAGGGTAAATAAAATTTTCAACTGCGCATTAACCTGCCTGCGCCTATCCTCATACTGAGCCAGAAGTTCTGCCCACGCTATGTCAAAGCCTTCATTTGTCAAGGGTGCACTATCAGCAATTTCCCTGGCTTCTCCTCGGGTTTTCTCTTTGAGCTTGCATAATTTCTCGATGCCACTCAGCCGGGGGTTTTTTCCATAAACGGCCTGGAAAATGTCCCTAAATGACGCCCAGGTCCTAAAATCACCACCAAAAATTGGTATGTCACAGGGAGAAACATTAATTCCACTAGAACTTATCGCATTAGCCTCGCTCGGGTTGGGTAAAGAGATCCTTTCTCTCGTGTGCATGTCGATTGCTTCCTCAATCGAAGTCATGCTTGCCCTATAAAATTGCCTACCTCCTCTGACAAGCCGTGTTATCTCATTTATGTCAACCGCTTTTGACGCTTCCCGATCACCTATTTGAGGAGCTTCCCGCAACTGTGTATATTTTGCTTGAATATTCATCCAAATTCCCTCTAATTCACGTTTTCGAATCTTTAAGGCGGGTAGAGATTGGGTATCCTCTGATGAATCGCGATAATCCTCCTCATAAGCACGCAAGTCCTGTTCAAGGCAGACTAGCAAATTTTTCGCCAACAGTTTTACATCCTCCATTTTCGTATAATGTGGGAGTTAAAGGGTTAAAAGTGTGCTTATAAACGAGTCGCGGTGGACAAGATAATTAAATGGAACTACGGAAGGGTTAAAAATGGGGTTTGTATGCCCCTGCGTTGAAAAATGGGTTAACTGTGGTTTTGCGGTGCAAAACGGGTTAATTTCTGTGCAAAATAGGGTTAAAATTGGGTTAAGTATGAATTTATGCTAAAATGTGGCTAAGCGTGAGTTACTGGCACAAAAGGGTTAACTTTGCCCACAATAAGCAATAGTGGTAAAACACGGGTTAAATATGGCTTGTCGGCACAAAAAAGGTTAATTGTCCTTAAATTATTTAAACTGCGGTAAATAGTGGGTAAAAAGTTGTTAATTTAAAAAAAAAAGGTTAATTTCTTAAATCTGGGTACAAAAGGGGTTAAAAACTGTAGTTGCTGTAAAAGCGGGTTAATTTTTGGGTTTGCGGTACACAACGTGTTAATATTTGGCAAAAATTGGGTTTTCCAAAAAATTTTACAAACAAATCTGTAAAATTAAAATTTTTATAGCGGTCGCAAATTTCCAACTGGGTATTTAAACACTACTATATTACTGAGCTACACCAAGTCAAACGTCAGTATTAGTTCGTCAGACAAAAATAATAAAAACTAGACAAATTCTATGAAAAGGGTGGGTGGGGTTCTTGTTCTAGTTTTGTGTAATTATTTTGTTCATTAGTGTTAATATATGTGGAAACTTTTAAAAATTATTATGTTAAAATTTTTAAATAAGTTGTAAATAATTTAACTTACCGACCTTGCTGGAGTGTATGGGTAAAAAAAATAAATATTTACGTGTATGTTTGTATAGATGTTGTTATTGTTTTTAATGATGCTGTGACGTATTGTTTTGTTAACACTTGTTTTTTGCCTTTTGTTTTGTTAAATTTGTTAATTTTTTACTGCACTTTGTCCATACATATGTTTTGTTTGTAATTTTGTTATACAGTGCTTTGTGTAATTGAGTGTATTAATTTATTTATTTAATAAAATAATAAATTTTTGAATTTTCTTCTTTTACAAAATTTCAAATTTTGCAATAAAATTTTCTTTTGTGTTTTTTTTTTGTATTTTGTGTATTAACACTGGGTTTTGTGTTTTTATTTTCTAAGTTTTTAAACTTGTATGTCCTTTTTGTTTTTAAAATTTATATTTTTTAGAAACTGTTTTTTTTTTTTTTTTTTTTTTTTTTGTTAAAACAATATTTAGTGTCACTGTAACTTTTTTTGTATTGAGAGTATGTAACGTTATGTTTTTTTCTTCTTGTTACTAAACTTGTTATTCTTTTTTAATAATTTGTATTGTTTGTCTTTCAAATTATGTTTTTGTTTTAGATTTTAAGTAAATTTTATTTTATTTGTACCGTTTTATTTATTTAATTTTAATTTTAAAATATTTTAGGGGGTGGGTTTATAATTTGTTGTTAAATTATTTTATTTTTATAAGTTTTAACGGGTATTTTTTAAGAAAAAAAAATTTTAATTTGTTTTGTTGTCTTTATATTTTACTTAGTTTTTATTTTGGGTTGTGCACTTCAAATTCTTTTTCACACCGAAACTTTTTGTTATTTATTTTGTGCTTTGTTTCCTTTGAATTTTTATGTAGTTAGTGAACTTTTTTTGTTTTTTATTATTTTAGAAAAATGTTTAAACTGTTATTTGTTGTATATAACGATTTTTTGTTAGTGGACTGTATTTTATTTTTTATTTATTTAAGATCACCGTCTCTTTTTCTCTTGAAGGACCATGTATAAACGGGTTTGGGGTAAAAAAGATGGCTACGATCTTATGTACAAACTCCTAAGTGGCGGGAATTTGTGCATATACGAAATGAAAGATGGCGGTTTTCAAATAACGTTATAAAAATATATATATTTATTAACCTTTAAATTTCATATAAGTTTTAGGCTAATGTAATTTTAGTTTGAGGTTAGGGTAAATTCACTATTTTAAATAACTTTACTTCAAATATTTTCAATTTTTTAACAATTTTTTACATATGAATTTTAGGGTTTAAGTTTTTAATTTTTAGATTTCAACTTTAGGGTTAAGTTTTAACTTTTAGTTGTTAAGTTTTAACTTTTAGTTGTTAAGTTTTAACTTTTAGTTGTTAAGTTTTAACTTTTAGTGATAACGTTTTAATCTTACGGTATGGATTTTAACTTTTAACTTTTAGCGTTTAAGTTTTTAGGGTTTAAGTTTTAACTTCAAAAATTAACTTTTAGTTTTTAAGTTTTAACCTTTAGTTGACAAGGTTTTAATTTTACAGTTTAGATTTTAACTTTTAGGCTTTAAGTTTTAACCTTTATGTTTTAACAATTTAAATATAATTTTTTTTCTCTTATTAAAATACCACTAAAATGCTTTGCACTTATGCGTATTAAAAGACACGGGTTGTTGTTCTGTTGATGGTTCTTGTACAATGATGAGAGATGAGAGATTAATAAAAAATTAACTGCATTCTTGTTGACTAATGTCAAAGACTTTTTGGTGGGAACAGCAGTGTTGGTACAATTGGTACCCTTGTTCGGTACCTTTTTGTTCATGACGTGAACACAAAGAGTTGCCGCTGCGTTGCCGCCGCGTTATTTCGGGATGCTACATACAAATTTTATGGACATGAGAATTTTTGACAGCAAGAAAACGCTTGCCGCTCTTGTTTAGGTATGGCAGTAAGGTGGCTGAAGAACTTAAAAGATTTATCGCCATGATAAACTTTTATAGAAAGTTCTTGCCACATGCAATATCGTATATAATGCAACTTCAACAACTTATTGTCGGTAACCAAAAAAAAAAATGATAGTTCGATTTTAAAATGGACTCCGACCGCCGAAGATACTGCTGCAAAAACGAGCTAGCTAAAGCGACGCTTTTAGCACACCCCGCTGCCGATGCTGAACTAGCAATTTACGTCGATGCTTCGGATACAGCTGTGGGGGCAGTACTTCATCAAAAAGCCGATTGCAATTTACAGCCTTTAGCATTTTATTCAAAAAAACTTACGAGTACTCAACAAAAATACTCCACATATGATCGGGAGCTGGCAGCAATGTTCCAAGCTGTGTGTCATTTTCCGTATATGATAGAAATACGCAAGTGCTACATCGTCACCGACCATCGACTGCTGATTTTTGCGTTTCAACAAAAACTTGAAAAAGCCTCACCACGTCGAATCCGTCAACTCGATTTCATCAGCCAGTTTACCATCGATATTCGCCAAACGCCTGGTCTAGCTAACGCAACAGCGGATGCACTTTCTCGTATAGAGGCTATTAACAAATGTGTGGACTACTCATCCATCGCAGTGGCTCAGAAAGAGGACGTAGAACTTCAGCAAATGCTTCAAGAATCAGATACGCATATGAGTTAACGAAAATTTAAATTTTTTTTTCAATCCCAGGTTGCAACGACCAACTTATCTGTGACACAACGACATCTCTTGTTCGCCCGTACACTCGCCTGGACTTTCGTCAACAGATTTTGACAACAATTCATAATTTGTTACATCCAGGATTTCGGGCTACCACCAAATTGGTCACGAACATATTGTGTTGGCCTGGGATTCGAAAAGATTGTGCAGTTTTTGTTCGAAATTGTCTACAATGTCAACGATCAAAAGTTCAACGTCTCACCCGATCTATACCAGTGAAATACGAGCCGCCAAAAGAACATTTCGCTCACATCAACATCGACATCGTTGGTCCGTTTCCACTATGCGAGGGAAAACGATACTGCCTTACGATAATCGATCGTTTTACACGTTGGCCCGAAGCTGTTCCGATCCCTGATATGTCAGCCGACACAGTCGTAAAAGCTCTTTTGCGTCAGTGTATTTCCAGATTTGGTGTTCCAGCACGAATAACTGACGATCGTGGTCGTCAGTTTGTGTAATCTGTTTTTTGCAGAATTGATGAATACAATTGGAGCAACACATCTACGTACTAGACCGTACCACTCACAATCGAATGGAATTATTGAAAGATGGCACCGAACGTTTAAAGCGGCCATTTTATGCCATAATTCTGAAAACATCATTTGGCAACAATTCTACTGGGACTTCGTGTTGCCTTAAAACCCGATATAAACGCTTCACTTGCCGAATTAGTTTGCGGCTCAACTTTATCGATTCCGTTCATCACTCAACGCCTCGAACTTTTATTTCCAAAGATCTGCAACAAGCGACTCACGTCTTTGTCCGAAACGACTCCATCCGACCATCTACCCCAACTCTAATGCTACATCATCAGATTCCAGCTCAGCTATCGATTTTCAACCTGAAGTCCTGCTACCCAAAGCTACTAAAAGCTGCAGGGTAACGGTTCCTCTAAGGTTCCGATGAACCTCCTCTAGCGCGGGGAATGATGTGAATGTAAACACCTGTTATGTACCAAGTATTCGTTAGTTTACTTATCTAACAACCACCATTTCAACTAAAATTTATTCGCTTTCAGTTTTCATCGGTACGTGAGTTAAGCCGTTCGAGCAACAAAGTATTAAATTAAATTAAACTAGTAACCTTTAAAAAGTATAAAATATTAAACTTTAAATAAATAGTTTGTTTAATAAAACACGATTAAATGCTACTACGCCTTAATTAGGTAAATCTGGACAACCAAATTTACCAAATATATATATACATATTAGGGCGGGTCGATTTAAAAATCGCTCAACGTACAAGAAAACAAGAAAATCTTATTCTAGGGATCAAAATAAGAAACTTTGCCGAAGAAACCATACCTCTAAAACGAATTCTGATGTCCCGACTTTTGACCCGTAGGGTCAAATTTTGAAAAATCCCACTTTGACCCATTTAGAGTGCCCCAATCGAAGTCAACCCAATCGAATATAATTTATACATTTATCTGCTAGAGCGTCTTCCGGAGAAGAAATAGAGACCCTAATCTTGGAAAGACTCCTCCTACTTTCTGAAATATCTCTATCCCGAGATTTGTACATTTTGCTATAAAAACACGGCTAAAAAGGCCCTCTTTCAACTTAAATTTTAACCCCTTACGGTCACCGTATGCTGAATGGGAAATGCCCCTCTCATGGACCTTCCAGCACGACAGCGACCCAAAACACACGGCGGGGGTTGTAAAAGTTTGGCTGCAAGAAAATGAAATTAATATCATGTCGTGGCCGGCTCAATCTCCCGATCTCAACCCGATTGAGAATATGTGGATGAGTGTGAAACGGAATATCGGCAATAAAGTATTCCGAAATAGTGATGAACTTTTCGTCGAGTTGGAGAAGCCGTGGAATGAAATTTCTCACGATTATATTAAAAAGTTCATTGCCTCAATGCCTAAGAGGTGTTCAGAAGTTATAAAAAATAATACTGAGCGTTAAAACCATTGTTTGTATTTCCTGTTAATTACTTTAAGAGTTGCAAATGTTTTGAACACTGCACTATCGACTTATTTTGTTAAAATTAATTTTTATTATTATGAATATTTTTTTTGTATTTGTAAAATAATATGCTATAACTGAATTTAATATAAAAAAAAACAAAAACTTATACCACAAATCTTTTTGATCAAAAAAATTATAATTACCTAAACCATGATTTCAGTTGCAAATGTTTTTTTTTCTTTTTTTATTTATTTTTCTTTATCTTTATCTTTATCTTTATTTTTATCTCACCTAGAAATATTTTTAACCCAGACATAGTGGGTGTTTGATAAAGAGTTATCTTGAATATATAAATGATTAATATGTTTTGGTTTAAGAGTTTTCGATTTATGATATGGTCCAACAATTAAACTCAATTCTTCGTCATTCCCGAAAACATTCACACTAATATTAGGGTTTATATCCTCAAACTTAGTGACGTCTTCTATTTTTAATGGAAACTTTAATCCAGTAAGGTTAAAGCATTGTTCATAAATTTTTCTGCTAACAAATTTCCCTCGTCCTGGTTTTCATAGACTAATGTTTTAATTCTATTTTTAAAACCAGGATGTATTGTTTTAAAATTTATGCAGCTTTCGGTTACAAATATATGTTCAGTTTTAATTTTTTGTTGGTCTGATTGTGAACTTCTATGGAGACTCCAATTCCGTTCTGGAATATCTTTTTTACGCACATCACATGTTTTGACGAACCAGCCTCAATTGTATCGTCACTTTGGAAAGTAGTTGCATTTTCATAGTTAGATATGCGCTGTTTTTTTATATTGTTGATATCATGATTAATTATGTGTCTTTTAAGACTGCCAGCCTCAATTTTATTATCACCTTCGCAATTAGTTTCATGTCTTTCAAGGTTCAATTTTGTAGTAAATAATTTTTTATACATACTACATTCAACTTTTATATTTTCACTATGTTTTGTATAAATATTCTTTTTTAAGTTAGTTTTTGTTGAAAAGGACTTATTGCACATGTAGTACTTTTTTTATTTTAATTAAAATGTTGATGTTTATTGAACAAAGCTTCAAAAACAATTACTGTTAAAAAATTCTAATTGCTTAAAATCCACATTTCTTTCTATATACATTTTTGGTAAAAATTACTCTTGACCACACTCAATATGTATAGATGTTGAAATTTTTAAAAAGTCAATGTGCTTACAAAATAATAAACAAAACAAAATTGTATAAAATAAAAATATAGAATAGAAATTTGCTTTCTTGCATTTTCTTTATGAGTGCCACAGCGAGTATGAATCTGCAGTGTAGTAATAAACGATAACGTAATAACACGACTTCTGTGTTTTAAAAAATAGAGTCCTAATAATTAAGATTAATAAAACTCTAATTATTTTTTATATAAAATATAAAAATTGTGTTTTTCTTTATTTGTGTTTAGATTTAATTAAAATTATAATGTTAAATGTATAATGTTTTAAATGATAAAATATAACTTTTAGCAATTTTTAAATCTGTTTAAATAACAGCCTTTAATAACACTGGTTTACAAATTTTAAAAAATTTTGCTACCCTCGACATTTGACATTTATTTTCCATGTAAAATAGTGCACTGAATCCAAAAATTAAATCGAAAAGTCCAAAAGTAGATATAGCTAACTTTTGAAATTTTCGATTTTTAAAAAAATTGGTTTTACTTAAATAAAAATATCTTCGGACCAAGACGGTGGCTTTGAATGTTTATATTTTTAAATTAAAGCTAAATAAACGCTTTATCAACTCTCCATACAATATTTTTTAATCTGTTTTTTAATTTTAACGAAATTTAGAAAAAAAGGTAATTTCTATTGTAAATTTCGCTAAGTTAAATTTGTTTGTTGTGATTTGCTACTCCTTTTATGTGTACTGCTAGTTTCTCTAGTGAGAAACCAACAATAGTCACCCATCATCGCTTCGTCCCAAAATCCTTGATAGCGACGTTCCATTTCCGTCATTTGTTGGTGAAAACGTTCACCGTGCTCATCACTTTCATCGCCAAGATTATCTGGGAAGAAGTCCAAATGAGAGTGTAGAAAATGAATCTTTAAATACATATTTACACCTATTTTCTGATAGTTTGTAAGCAAGTTTTCGATGACTTCGTTTTAATCCAAGCTTCTAAAATTACCTAAAAAGCATGAAACAACAAGACGAAATTAATCAAATGCTTTCAACTCATCCTCTGACAAAACTAAACTGAATTTAGGGTCGCCAAGTTGTTTTTTTATTTGTGGACCTACAAATACACCTTCTTTAATCTTAGCATCAGATAAATTCGGAAAAATGTTTTTCAAATAACGAAATGAGTCACCATCTTTAGATAAAGCCTTCACAAAGTTTTTAAAGGGACCAAGTTTAACATGGAATGGTGGAATAATGCATTTTTCTTGTTTAACGAGTGGTTCAAATTTAACGTTTTCTTTACCAACAGTAAAATCAATTCTCTTCGGTCAAACTTTCCGGGAATAATGATGTTGACGTGCACGACTGTCTCATTTGCACAAAAAGCACATGTATTTTGTGTATCCTTGGTGCAAGCCAGTAACCATAGCGACGACTTTAAGATCAGCGCAAATTTTCCAATTATGTTTTTTGTAGTTAATAAGATTAAGCAATAAGGCCATTGATTCATACGATTCTTTCAAATTAACAGCAAATTCCAAGTAAGTATCGTATAGGGGAATTTGTCACGTTTTAGGCTCTGTTGTTTGACATAACTCGAGAACCACTAGTCGGATTTTGCTGAAACAAATTTAGAGATATGCACAAAATTCTTAAGAAAAAAACAAAAAGAGATATGCACAAAATTCTTTGGAAAAAACATTGATGACTTTTTTATGATTCTCAGAATTAAAACAAAAAAGTAATAAACAAAAGGTTATTTGATTTTTATGATTGCGGTAGCAAAGTAATAAGCGCCAACAAATGTGCGTGGACAATTAAAAGGAAAAAAGGAAAGTGCACTTTTTTAATTATTTGGGTTTTTCCGTTAGTTACCTGCATGATTTTTTACAGAAATTGCACCCACATTTATGAGTGCTCATATTTTAGAACTTTTCAAAATATGCGCCCATTCATAAGTACCTGTCAGTAAAATATTGAAAAATACGTAGTATTTATAGGTGTCATTCAACAAGTGCCGACGAACGCGAAAAGTACAAGCGATTTTTCTCCTGGTTTTTAAAAGTGAATAACAACAAAACATATAATATATTTCAATATGGAAAATAACTAGTGCCCAAAATTGGATGATTTTTGTTACGTTTCACAGTGGAGTGAATCAAATAAATTATGTAATATGTAATCGTTAAGGTGGAGTATAGCTTTCAGAAAATTAATGTTGAAGTCACCCTGTGTTAACACAGGGTGAGCACTAAGGTGCCAAAGTAGACCACCTCGAGTACAAAAAACTTTTAAAATGTTGTAAATTCTACGATTATGAACCGATTTTTGAATCCGCTTGATGAGATTAATAAAAAACATGCTTACGGTAATATGTTACCTCTTAAAGTTTAAAAGTTGTGTGATGTTGAACATTAAAATTTAGATTTTTTGACAAGTTTTTTTAGGTTTTAAGTTAATAACTCCTTTATAAGTGGTAAGACATTAAAAAAAAATTTTGTGTATTGCCACTTTTATCATTAATGTTGTGCTTAAAGTTTCATTTAATTATCTGTAACCGTTGAGTAAAGAAAAATCTGCAAAGTCAATTTTTTGAAATAGGTCCAAAAATTTTTAAAATTTTTGAGAAAAAGTTGCTTCACTCATACGTTTTTTTTATAATCTAGTATAAGAAAAGTAAATATTTTTTTAAATATTCGAAAAGAACAGGCTTTGAGAATAGTTTTAAATGAAAGTATTATTAATTTTGGACATGCACCCTACACCCAGCGTTGATCGAAAATGACCAATTTTCAAGCAAAATTTCAAGTTTACACACGTGGGCAAAAAATGGTACGCCCATTTCTTAACTTTTTTAAACGTAATATTATAGACTAATAAAATGTTAATTATTCTTCATCAAGTTTGCCGCCGGGAAATGAAAAGTGGGGTCCTGGTGGTGTTTATGTAAAAAAAGTCAAATTTTGAAATTAATTTTGTGCGCTTTTAAAAAAATCATATTTAGATCCAATTTTTTTACTTTCATTTATTTTTTATTAATTAACGACAATATAATCTTTAATACATATTAAAATTGTTAACATAGCATAAATACTAGGGATGCCAAACGGGAAATCCCGAAATCCCGGGATTTTTCGGTATTGCCAAATCCCGAATCCCGGGATTTTTTGTAAGGAGTACCGGGATTTTTTTACTACGGAAATCGTGGATTTGAAGTTCCAAAGTCTAGAGAAACCATCAAAAGCAAATTCTTGGAACTTCATAAAAAATGCAAGGGAAAAATGATAAACGAAATCGGAACAATAAAGTTCCAAGGGGACAAGTGTAGCCTAACGTTTGATGAATGGACGTCCACTCCAAACAAACGTTTTATGAACGAAATTGTAAATACCAAAGTAAAGCTTTTTAATATTGGTTTAGTACGACTAAAGAAGTCGGCACTGCTGCTAATTGCATTAAATACTTAGAAGAGAGATTAAGTGGATTTGGACTTACACTTTCGAACGACGTAGTCGGCTTTACCACTGATGGAGCGTCCACTATGCAAAAAATTTAAAAGCTTATAGCTCCAAAACAACTGTTGTGTTTTGCTCATGGTTTGCATCTTGCTTTAGTCGATGTATTTTATAAGGGCCATCCCACTTCTATTACCGAACAAGAATCGTCTTCTTCTGAAGACGATGACGATGCATCTTTTGAAATGGGATTGAGAGAAAGCCAAAGTGATATAGCCCAAAGATTTCACATAAAGCCGACTATTGAAAAAGTTCGAAAAATAGTTAAAATGTTTAGAAAATCTCCAACCAAAAACGACGTTTTACAAACATATGTTAAACAAGAAAAAGGAAAAGAGCTAAAGTTGATATTAGATTGCAAAACCAGATGGAATACTTTGTTCGACATGTGTCAGCGGTTTTCTGAGTTATAAATTCCTCTAAAAAGGCTTTCATTGATTTGAAATCACAACCATTTTCTTATGATGAATTTATTTTGCTTAAACAAATTGTTAGCATTTTAAATCCTATTAAAATTACTCTCGAAGCTCTATGTCGAAGCAATATGACTTTGTGTAAGGCTGATGCTGCTTTGGCATTTATGTTGAAACAGATTTCAGCAATGAAGTGTGACTTAAGTAGCGAATTGTATAGATCTCTTCGGAAAAGAATAGAAGAAAGAAGAACGGTATACTCGACTCTTTTAAACTTTTTGAAAAACCCAAAAATAAAATCGGATTTTGATAACAATTTGGACATGATTTTAATAAAAACAGAATTAAAACTATCCCGAATCCCGGGATTTTTAAATATCAATCCCGATTGGCATCCCTAATAAATACCTATTTAGATATTATTTATCAAAGTTAAGTTGTTATAATACAAAAACACTATTATATATATTATTTTGTTTTTTTTTTTACTTATTTGTTCTAGAATTTTTTTAAAATTTACAATAAATTATTTTTTTTAAAGTAGAGGTTTTCACCTGTTCAACGATGTATAACATGTCTGGTGAATACGTCTGAAAACTTTTTTAAAATGTATCAACTCGACCAAAAATTTTATATGAAAATTCCTTTGCATGAAAATCATGGTAGTATGAGTAATTAATATAAGACATATTTGGGTTTTTTATTTGTTATATTATTTGTTATTTGTTAAACAAAACCTTAATTTTAATATGATGTATATGATTTTTTAATAAATTAAGTTTAAATCTATAGGTACAAACTAGTAATTTTCTACAAAACAATCTGATATATCAAAGGATAATAATTTATTAATATCCATGGCTTCGGGGTCGTCCTTTTCTAGTTCATAACTTATTTTTGGTAACCATTTAGTTCTAATAGAGGATATAACTGGGTCGGATGATATCATTAAGTGTCGCATTAAATCTGAGTTTTGAGCTGTTTTGCAATATTTTCGTGTGTTGAATTGCCAATAGTGCTTTACATCTCTGTTTCCAGCTTCCTGCGCTTCTTCCGTTAGATCTCCTAAGGGCAAGATACTGGTTTTACTTATTTCCCATGAGTTAATACTTTGTGCACAGTTGGAGTCATTGGCCTCCAAGGATACAGATTAGTTACTAAAGCTTTGATTTCCTTAGCAAATACTTCAAATTTTTTTTTGGCAATACACAAAATTTTTTTTTAAATGTCTTAGTACTTATAAAAGAGTTATTAACTTAAAACCAAAAAAAAAACTTGTCAAAAAATTAAAATTTTAATGTTCAGCATCACACAATTTGTAAACTTTAAGAGTTAACATGTTACCGTAAGCATGGTTTTTATTAATCTCATCAAGCGGATGCAAAAAGTCTAAAATCATCGAAATCGGTTCATAATTATAGAAGTTACAGCATTTTAAAAGATTTTTGTACTCGAGGTGGTCTACTTTGGCACCTTAGTGCTCACCCTGTGTTAAGACATGGTGACTTCAAAATTAATTTTCTGAAAGCTATACTCCTCCTTAACGATACATATACATTTGGTCTTAATCGGTCCAGTAGTTAAGAGGTAGTCTGAGTAAATCACAAATGATGATATTTAGAAGTGGAGGTAAAACATCTAAATATGAAAAATGGGTTTTTAATGGGGAGCCTATAATAGTCACAATAATATTTGGGTGTTACATTGTCACCAAAAATGTATTTTAGAAAACACTTAGAAAAGAGAACCTTGTCAGAAAAAATTGCTTTAACTCAACGTGGAAGGACTTTTTGGCCAAAAAGCATATAGGCCTTAATGCAAAATGGAATTTATTCAAATCAGTATGCCGTGCTATACAATCACATGGTGCACAAATGTGCGGATTTTCCTTATTCGAAGACGTAGATAAGCTACAGAGATATTTTATTAAAAAAAATTTAAAAATTACCACCTTTTACACCCACAAATGCAGTGATGTTAGAAACTGGCATGGAAAATAGTTATATTTACACACTTGATCTACACCTCCGATATATTATAAAAACCATTTATGAATATGATAGTAATCGACTGCCAAACCAGCTAACAAAACTTATAATGCAGCAAGGAACGTATTGGTATAAAAACATTAACTCGTTGGGTAGAGATGTTTGTTCAACTAGAGTTTCAGAATGCTCAACAAGACAGAGTTGAGAACTTTTACGAACCAATACTATAACCGGCTTAAAAATTAAAGAAAGAGAGTTTTACGTTGAAAATGCATCTAATTCAAGCCGTTTTTATTCCAAACTCAAGTACAGGAAACCATAAACCTATTTTGATATCTCTAATATGACAACAATAAGTTATATATTCAAAGCTAGATGTGATTTAATTGAGCTTAATGGAACAAGGTTTCAACAAAACAGATCTCGGTTATGTTCGTTATGTAATCTAAACGAAATTGAAAATATTCTTCATTTTATAGCTAAATGTCCTATATTAAAACAAATAAGATACCAACATTTTAATAAAACTACCCTATCTGAAAATGAGTTAATAAATATATTAAATACAAAAGATAGTTTTAAAGATTTATCCCGATATATTATAAATGCGATAAGGTACAGGAAGATGTTAATAAATGAATTTAATTATTAATTTGTATGTAACATTAAACATTGTTTGTTAAAATTTGTTAAATAATATCGTTTTCCGACTGACGATGTTAAGTCATAGTCGTATGTTCTATTTTATTAAACTTATAAAACATTGTAATACAGAAAATTGAATTTGAAATAAAGAACAATTAACTAACTAACTAAACTTGAATGCTTATATTTAATATACAATTTAATAAGTAAATTTCATAAAAACAATAATTTGTTCGAATTTAATTTCTAACATTACGAACACCTTGCGTGTTTTGGCATAACAAGTGTTTTGCATTTAGGTGTGAACGTGGCCTTAGGTAGCAAGTAAAAAGGCAATGGAAAATTTTCGTTGCATTTTTACAAAAATGTCAAAAATAACATACATAAAAAAATCGTAAAAAACGTAATCGTATCTGGGTGGGTATAGCAAAATTAATAAGTTAAATAAGAATATATGTTGTGTTTTTTCATATCTATTGAACATATAGAAAATGTAAACGCGCAACAATAATCAGATTTTATTTATTATATATTAATTGTGTCTCCTACATGTCTAATGCATATGAATGAAACACAACGTCTTCTATCCTTCTTTAAGAAGATAATATTATCTAAATACCGAGATGCGTTTACATCTGGCTCAGGGTTGTCAGATATGGCGGCTTCTCTGCAAGCGTGACGATTTTCAACCTCGTTTGGCGATTTAATTTTGAAATGGCGACGCCCGATTTTTCAAGAGGCTAGCGATTTTACATACAAGAAATCCTTACTAAAAAACTAAAATTGATTTTCACATACATTATTCAAAAACTTGATACATTTTACCAGAATATAAATTAATAATATAAATATATGCATATTGCGAAATTTTCGAATATTTTTTTTTTAAATATTTTGATATTTTAAAAGTTCTTTGGTAACGGGTTTTTATGTGTAAATAATTTGACGATTTTTGTGGAAATTTTTTGTGTTGTATAAAATTTAAATGGACTATGCATGTGTTACTCTGCTTTACGAACTTCTTTATTATAAAATTATGCATTAAATTTAAATTATTTTGTTACAACTCCTTCTGTTTCAAAAACAGTTGTAAAATAAAATTATTAGATAAGGCCAGGGGGTTTTCATAAGGTCTCTTTGCAGAACTATGGTTTTCTTGCAGAATTTCCTGAGAAAATATGCAATAGATGGCTATAATTTAACGATAAATAAGAGTCGACAAAGGAAGTTTACAAAATAAAATCTTAATAAGATAGTGTTTACAAACAAAAAACTAAAGGTTAAACAAAAAAAAACTAATTATTAATTAATAATTTCAAGTTTGATATAATTTTTATTAAAAATAAAAATATTGTTTTTTCGGCCTTTATTTGTGCAATGAAAATGAAAAATAATCTATAGAGTTTTTGTTTTCAAATTTATTAATTGACCCTTTCATTAATGTGTTGATATATCTATTTCGGGAATTTTCTAGGTTCCCATCATCAGAACGCGTTTTGAAAGAGGTAACAATCCCATGCAAAACAGTGAGGAAACTAGTTTATATGATTACTTGATGTTTTGCATGGGATTGTTACCTCTTTCAAAACGTGTTTTGATGATGGGAACCTAGAAAATTCCCGAAATAGATTTATCAACACATTCCTGAAAGGGTCAATTAATAAATTTTAAAACAAAAACTCTATAGATTATTTGTTAGGACAATATGCTAACAAAGTTATGTAAGTATTTAGTAAGCAATTAAAAATAGAAGTTCATATCGAGTTTTTAAAAATTTTTATTTAGTTTATATTTGTTTTTAGCGATATGGGCATAGTTTGCAAATATTGATTAGAAACTTGTATTGTATCTCGAATGCAGTAAAACTTCATAACTGGAGTACCGTTTAGAAGTTTGTTTTTGCATTTTAAGAAGGATGTAAGAAATACAAATTTTTATTACAGTTGAAAGAAAAACGATTTTTTTTATTAAAAAATATTTTTAAAATACCGAAAAATAACTATTGAAAAACAGTAGTTTTTACTAATTTTTAAAGTTGTTTCAAAATGTTTGTGGTTAGATGTTTTTACAAAATATGTTAGTTGATGTTCATCAGTTAAAAACAAATACATTTTTAGTTATTTTAACAGTAATTACCTTTGTCGCCTTTATAACTGAAATTACAGTTGTTTTAACTGTCATTGTTAATATATTCAACTGTAAAACTTTTTTGAGTGTACAAATTTAAAGAGGTTGAATTTACAGACACTTTGCTAATGAAATCTCTTTAGACGTGATCTTGTTGATAATGCTTACAAAATTTAAATGATCATCAAGTGGTTTTAAGAAGCTGATCCTCACACGATTTTTTCATCTTCTCTTCGATTTATAAACAATTAGTGTTTTCTATTTATTTATAGTAAAATTTAAATTATGGTCTCAAACCTGACAATTCAAACTTAAATGCAATTTTAAAAGATTCACAATACGAGGGCGGATCAATAAGTCCGTGGCTTTTCGAACTTCCCTAGTAGTTATATGAAATCCAACACTGCTCCCATTAATAGACAACTGTCAAATTTTGAGCAAGTTCCGTCATTTACTTTGCGGTTAACAGCTGTTCAAAACATACAACCTCGTGGATTTTTTTAAAAATGGAAATAACTGAATTTCGAGTTGTCATTAAAAATTATATTTTGCAAAAAAAAAAAAAACGTCAATCAAACCAAGGAAAAGCTTGATAAATACTAAATATAAATACAGAACATAAAAAATATGTCATTGTCACCAAAATTTCGCCCAATGTTTCATACGTTTCCTTCATAGTTGTGCTGATTTTAACAAGTTTTTTGTTGTTGTGACCAATGTTAATATTTAAATTAGATTTTAAAAAGGGGTTTCCTTACGGGCTATTTTGGTCACTAATCTCATTTATTTGTAAATAAAAATCAATTTATCATGTTTTTGCTCAACGTTTCGTTTGCTTTAATCAAACTTCTTCAGGAGCGTAAAGTTACATCTTCAGGAAGGATGATCAACTATAACTCTACACAACCACTAAAAATGAAGATTAATACTGCGACAAATCTTATTGAAAAAGTATTACATATGAGCGACGAAACATTTAAGAAAAATAATATCAACAAAATACGAAACATATTAATTATGAATAATTACCCTATAATAAACAACATAATCAACAAAAAAACACTTAACAACAGAAAACACAAAAATTATGAACAAACCGAAGATAGGATTTTTTACAGTGTACCGTATATCCCAAAATTAACGGAGACAAAAACAATGAAACACATGATCAACGATGAAAAAACAACAATAGCACACAAGTCAAACCAACCCCTTCGACATCTTTTTACGCAGAACAAGAAAAAACAAGACACGCTTAAAATTGACAACGTTATTTACGAGATAAAATGCGAAAGCAATGAGAGGGAGCAATGTAACAAAGTTTATGTTGGTACAACAAAGAGAATGCTAGGGACAAGAATATTAGAACACAAAGCCGATATAAACAAAGAAAAAGAAGCAACTGCATTAGAACAACATGTAAAGGAATGCAATCATATTATGAATTTTGAAAAAATAAAGATATTAGATAAAGAAAAAAGAGTAAATAACCGCTATACATTAGAAAGCTTACGAATACAAGAGAGGATTAATTATGCCATGAATACGAGAGAAGATAAGGATAACACGAAGCTCCAATACTCAGTTGCAATAATTTAGAAATTAGTCAAAGTTCTGTGATACTACAGTCAGCTTAACCTGTGATTTTCTGTGTACTATGTTAATATTTATTTAATTATTTATTTAAAATTCCGTGTAGTGATGTCCAGTTTTTATTTACAAATAAATTTTACATATTATATTTTCTGACTATGTAAAAAAAAATCGTAAGTTAAACTGTGATATAGTATTTAAGATATTTTATTAAAAAAAAACTTATTTTGTATTTGCCGCCAGATTTTATAACTTTACGCTCCTGAAGAAATTTCGGATTTTTGTTGTGATAGTCCCATCTTGGCCACAATGTAATCCATTTCGATTTGTGTTAGCGGTTGTGGTGCATTATTTTCAATATCGGGTGTCCAATCTGCATTATTTACATTGGTCGGATTGGTGAAAACGGTTTCGGCTTGCAGGGACACAGTATCCAGACTCGGAGGTATAGGTGTATCGGTATCAGCAGCGCGTTTAACTGGAAGTGTAGCAGTAAAAGCAGCAATGTGTACTTTTGTTTTCAATTGTTTTCTGTTTAATCCATGACGAGAATTTATGCATGCGTAGCACCTGGATTTATCATGTCCAGTTAGGTCGTCCACCTAAATTACTATCTTCATAAAAGAAAACTGTCCACCTTTTCCATGTATCCACATTATAGGGGTATTATAACAACTTTTGCACACTGTGTTCGGCGTTAAATTTGCACCACTTAAATCTGCTTCATCGTAATATTGACAATACGCTGTTTTGAATTCCTCAGTAAACAAGTTTTTTCGATCCTTTTGGTATATTTTTTGGACGATATGACAACAAACGTAACAAAAATCATCCAATTTTGGGCACTTGTTATTTTCCATATTGAAATATATTATATGTTTTGTTATTATTCACTTTTAAAAAACCGGAGAAAAATCGCTTGTAGTTCGTTGGCACTTGATGAATGACACCTACAAATACTACGTATTTTTCAGGTACTTATGAATGGGCGCATATTTCGAAAAGTTCCAAAACATGAGCACTCATAAATGTGGGTGCAATTTCTGTAAAAAAATCATAGAGGTAACTAACGGAAAACCCAAATAATTAAAAAAGTGCACTTTACTTTTTTCCTTTTAATTGTCCACGCACATTTATTAGCGCTTACTACTTTGCTACCGCAATCATAAAATTCAAATAAGAGTTTTATTAATTCAAGAAAACTTCTCAATATTTAAAAAAATAAATGAAACTGTTTAAAAAATTTTATAATCGATTTATTGTCGGAAGGATTCATTAGTTTAATAAAGATTTTCAATAATTCTACAAACATTTCATAAACGTTGACTTTAATGAAACCTGTTTCATATATTATATGAAAAGTTTCAATGGACGAGTTCCAGTGACAATTTTCATTAAAGCTATGAAAAAATTCATTACTGAATTGAAGATAATTCTCTCAGTGTACTGAGAAAAATATATTAAATGTGGTTGCAAATACGAAACAGGCTTGATGAAAGTTACAATGTAATTCTTATTTCAAAAGCATTTAGATTTGCTCTAACCACTTTGAAAGCTGTTGTGATTTTTTCAACAAATTAACTTTGTACAGTGCTTATTTTTAAAAATAACTGAACTTTAATGCTTATATTTAATATACAACTTAATAAGTAAATTTCATAAAAACAAGAATTTGTTGGAATATAATTTCTAACATTACGAACACCTTGCGTGTTTTGACAAAACAAGTGTGTGAATGTGGCCTTAGGTAGCAAGTAAAAAAGGCAATGGAAAATTTTCGTTGCATTTTTTTAAAGAAAAATGTCAAAAATAAAATACATAAAAAATTCGTAAAAACGTAATCGTATCTAGGTGGGTGTAGCAAAATTAATAAGTTAAATAAAAATATATGTTGTGGTTTTTATTTCATTCATATCCATTGAACATATAGAAAACGTAAACGCGCAAAAATAATCAGATTTAATTTATTATATATTAATTGTGTCTCCTACATGTCTAATGCATATGAATGAAACACAACATCTTCTATCCTTCTTTAAGAAGATAATATTAGGTGCATTCGTTTACTTTTCCAGTAAAATCCAGTAGATGAGTAAATTTTGGGCAACATGAAAATTTTACTCTCAAAACTGGCTCTTGCACAAAAAAGTTAACGAACGGAAAAATTGCAAAAACTTGCAGTTTAATTCAAACTTATAAGCGCTAAAAAGCTTAGTGTTGTAAAATATGTGTTATTTAGACTACCCAGTATATATTGTTTTTGGTACTTGATGCAACACATTTTAATAATTATAAATTTTGCAAATTTATGTGTACGCGAACCCATTTCAGTAAAATCCAGTACAATTTTGTGCAAATTTAGGTGTAAACGATTGCACCTATTATCTTAATACCGAGATGCGTTTACATCTGGCTCAGGGTTGTCAGATATGGCGGTTTCTCTGCAAGCGTGACGATTTTTAAAATTATTAGGGGTGTTTTCATAAGGTCTCTTTGCAGAACTATGGTTTTCTTGCAGAATATCCTGAGAAAATATGCAATAGATTGCCATAATTTAACGATAAATGAGAGTCGACAAAGGAAATTTACAAAATAAAATCTTAATATGATAGTGTTTACAAACAAAAAACTAAAGCTTAAACGAAAAAAAAAAAAACTAATTATTAATTAATAATTTCAAGTTTGATATCATTTTTGTTAAAAATAAAAATTATGTTTTTTTCGACCTTTAATTGTGCAATGAAAATGAAAATTATTCAAGTTCTAGTCCATACTCTATATTTCTTTATTAGGATATTGTCCTAACAAATAATCTACAGAGTTTTTGTTTTCAAATTTATTAATTGACCCTTTCATTAATGTGTTGATATATCTATTTCGGGAATTTTCTAGGTTCCCATCATCAGAACACGTTTTGAAAGAGGTAACAATCCCATGCAAAACAGTGAGGGAACTAGTTTATATGATTACTTTATAGTAATATTTTAATTATGGTCTCAAACCTGACAATTCAAACTTAAATGCAATTTTAAAAGATTCACAATACGAGGGCGGATCAATAAGTCCGTGACTTTTCGAACTTCCCCGTAGTTATATGAAATGCAACACTGCTCCATCAAGTACCACCTGTTAATAGACAACTGCCAAATTTTGAGCAAGTTCCGTCATTTACTTTGCGGTTAACAGCTGTTCAAAACATACAACCTCGTGGATTTTTTTAAAAAAGGAAATAATTGAATTTCGAGTGGTCATTAAAAATTATATTTTGCAAAAAAAAAAAACGTCAATCAAACCAAGGAAAAGCTTTATAAATACAGAACATAAAAAAATGTCATTGTAAGGTTTTTAAAATTTCGTCATGGAAGAGACGATATATGTAAAAAACACCAAATATTTGTTAAAACTGCAGTTTATACTGCACGAGCTGATGTGTAGCAAACAAATTTATCGCGTCACAAAAATTGATAAGAGATGTGTAATTTTTTTTGTTCCAAAAATTTTGATTTTGAGTGCGAAAAACATCACGATTTTTCATATCTAGGTTATATATGGTTGAATATAGGTAGTGTAAATACGGAGAAGGTCGGATAGTGTAAAGTATTTTTACACCGCCTTAAGAAGCCTAAGCACTAGAATGCTTCTCTCGACATATCAAATACATGCGCAGAGCGTCTGATTGTTCGATATTTACACCATCCAGGGCTAAGAACGGTGTTGGTCCATTCTCTGATTGTTTATGTCTGCAAGCAACATTGGTTCTTACTGACAGTGAAATCTACCCTATTAACACGACCCGATTCAGAGATAAAAACCAGGTTCGGTTCAAAGTATCATTCATATTCTGTCTCATGAGACCAATCTCGGAAACGTTTGGCCTATGGTAGAATGAATATGAGTGATACATGCTACTGTCATTCGCGAAATATAAGATTGGGTTCTGGGTAAGGTTCCATAGATCATTGATAAAAATTACGAATAATGTTGGGGAAAGAACGGAACCCTGAGGAACCCCTGCACTTATTGCGAAATCCCCGGATGAAAAGCCATCTATAACAACACGTATGGTACGCTGGTTGAGAAACTCGCAACTAATCGAGCGACTTCGTCACCTACACCAAATACAATTAGTTTCGACAGAAGTGCTTCATGTTACAACCTTAGTCTCACCAAGGCGATGAAAAGCACGACTCCACTTTTCCGAGAGGAACGCCATCAGGTCCCCCGTAGAGCGACTCCTTCGAAAGCCATACTGTCGATCGTTCAAGAGATTATTTAACTCCAGATAGTTCACAAGATGAAAGTTAATCATGCTTTTCATTCCTTAGAAAGCGCTGAACAAATCGCTATCTTACGGTAATTTCCGGGGTCAGTATCCGAGCCCTTTTTAGGGATTGGCTGGACGTTAGCAATCTTTCAGCAAGAGGATAAAAACTAGCACGATATGAAAGGATGAAGAGGTTACGCCTATCTCTGAAATGAGTTCGGGAATGCCATCTGACAGAGGGGATTTATTGACACCTTTTGCACCGCAAGTGTTCGAAAAAATATCTTTGGAATACTGCAGGTTACCTGAAATATTTTTTACTCTTTACGAAGGACCGAAAGCTTTTACTTCCCTTGGGAGCAGCAAGAACTTGAGTGCGAAGACTGTGCTCATAAATTTTTCATCTAAGCACTTTTTCACATCTAGACCTAGTCGCTTTGCTTTGAAGCTCGATTATCGTGCACTTATTGCGCGCCATTCCCGAAATGCTGCCTCCTTGTACCTAACGTCGTAACGTCATAGTCCGTTGACCCAACAGTTTGTCGGTCTAACAGATGTATGCTTAATAGCTATGAATAATCGCATATCTATCATAATCACGTTCACTACCATTTCTGCAGTAGCATTTATGTCCCCATCAAGGAAACAGAGCTTACAATTAAAATCGTTGTAAAAATTTTCTAGCTGAACTTAACGAGCCTTTTCATAGACAAAAACCTAACGTTCCGCTATTGTCACTGCGATTGCCTGAAGGTTCGAATAAGAAAAGGACGCATATGGTCTGAGTTGCTAAAGTGTGGAAGTGCTTTGATCTCATACTTGTTGGAATGCGAGGTCGTGAAATGGTCTAGATTCATCTAACCCTCTCCTTTCATCTAACGAAATATTTTTGGGTTCATTTACGAGTTTCACGATTAACTTGCAAAAAATAATTCCGCATATAGGCCCTCGGGGTCGAGTGTGGAAGCCATGCGGAATTATGAACATTAAAATCTCCAGAAATGACGATTTCGCTATCTGGAAAACAACGTAGGTATAGAATAAAAAAAGGAGTCAAATCCATTTAGAGTAGGCTCTTTGCCGAAGTTTGCGCTTCTGTAAACAAATCCGAAAAATATTAAATTAGACTGAATCCTTAGCCTGATCCAAAGGGAGTTAAACTCTGAATCTGTGGAATCCAGATGCTGCTGGTTTTAGTACACAAGACCATCCCGCCAATATATCGCCACTCTGAAAAACAAAAGATGAAATAAAGTGGTAACCACGGCAGTGAAAAACCTGGGGGTCAGACTTTTCACAAACCTGAGTCTCGCTTAATGCCGAAATATCTGGCCGGTTGAGCGCAATACGGGCATAAACCGAAAAAAAAATTGATCTTAAGCCACGTATATTACAAAAATGCACTCAAAAATTTAGTGGACATTGTACAAAAAAAAAAAAACTAAGTTAATATTCAATGTTTTTTACATTAAATATTAATATTAAGAACGAAAAAGTACAAGTAACCAAGTAATTGATTTGTTGGTGATTCGAATAACTAGTGATCAGTGTTGTGCTTTGAACACTAATAATACCAGCAACACAACAAAAAAAAAGTTACTGAATAAACAAATATTCTGTTGAAGAAAGGTATAAAAACCCCTTAAAGTTGTCAGTGAAAATAAAACAAACAAACAATATGATGTAAATGTTATTATTGTGATTTTGCTAATATGTTTTGATATTTAAAAACCTGTTTCGGCGTTGTTGTTATTTTGGAATGTTATGTTTGAGTTGTTGCTAGATGTAATATCTGAGTTCTACTTTGCGTTGCTGTTTGTTTACAATTGGCATTATTTATATTGTTGTTATTGGGCTTTTGAATATTTATATTTTTGTGATTTTAAAGTTCTGTTACAAATATTTTTTTTTTTAACTATTTTATTGTTAAAAAAAAAAACCAAAATTACTAGTGGACGAATGACGTTTATTTTTTTATTTTTTGTCATATCGGTTGTTGCCACATTTGGAAAAAAACCATAATTCCGGAAAACCAGTTCGGATTTCGTCATCAACATGGGACTCCAGAACAAATCCATAGAGTACACTCAAAAAAAAAAAGTTTGTAAAGTCAGCAACAAATTTTGCTGAGTCTGCAAAATTTTAGTCAGGAGGTTGCTACCAAAAAAATTGCTAATGTCAGCAAAATCTTTTGCTGAAAATCAGCGAGCTGATTTTTAGCAACAAAATTAGTAGATTCAGCAAAAGTTTTGCTAACACTTAGTAGATTAGAAATAAAAAAGACTTGGTAAAAATTAATACATTTTTTGCTGAATTTTAGTAGACTGAAAAAAAAAACGCAAAAAAATTGTAAAAAAATTGTAATTTAGTTAATATATTTGCTGAAAATCATAAAACATATTTTTGTGATTCTTTTAAAAATAATTTACAATAATTACGAAATATAAAAATTTTCATTTTCCCACATTGACGACATGAAATAATTTAATATCTGAAAATATATACAAGGTGGCGCAAAAGTAATCCTCCTATCAGAAAATGCTATAAATTTTGAGATTGGCCCCTAATGTCAGTTCTGTTTTGACATTTGTGTAGTAAACACATGCGAAATACACGTTAATAAACAATGTTACGCTACACTGCTCCAGAACGCGGAATATTGGTGACTATTTATTTGACCAATAATCGGTCGGTGACTGGCACAACGTGAATTTCGTCGCAGATTTCCTGGCCGTCCAACGCCTACTGGTGTAACACTGCGACATTTAGCCGCTCGCCTCGAAGAGACTGGCACAACACGAGATGCTGCCAGGCGTGGCAGACCCCGGAGTAGGCGTTCTGCAGAGAATATTGCTGCAGTAGCCGAGGATGTCATGGAAGCGCCGTCGACATCGACCAAACGACGTGTCACGCAAATGGGTATCAGTCGACGGTCTTTACAGCGAATTTTGGTACATGATTTGAAGATGTTTCCGTACAAAGTCCAGACGGTGCATCAGCTGTTAGCTGCTGACCGCCAATCGCGTGTAACATACGCTCAAGCCATCCTTAATCACCACCAAGAGGAAGATGATTTTTCATCTTAGCGGGTACGTAAATAAGCAAAATTTACGCTTCTGGGGCACTGAAAATCCGCGTGTAACCCACGAAGAGCCATTACACCCGCTCAAAGTCACTGTATGGTGTGCTGTTTTTGCTGGAGGAGTCATCGGACCTTTTTTCTTCGAAGACGTCGCGGGCCAAACGGTTACTGTGAATGGTGAGCGCTACAGAGCAATGATCAACGAGTTATTTTTGCCACAACTTGATGAATTGGGATTGGAAAACATGTGGTTCCAACAGGACGGTGCAACGGCACACACTGCACGTGCCACAACCGATATGCTGAAGGATGCATTTCCCGGGCGCCTAATCTCCCGTTTTGGCGATTTGCACTGGCCAGCAAGATCGCCTGATTTGACCGCTCCAGACTTCTTTTTGTGGGGCTTTTTGAAGTCGCTGGTTTATGTCAACAAGCCTCAGACTCTCGCAGCTCTTAAAGACAATATCCGTCAAGAATGTGAGGACCTATCGCCGGAAGTTTTGGCCAAAGTGATGGAAAATGCCATAAAAAGGGCTCAAATGACAATCAACTGTGGCGGCGGCCATTTACATGACATCATATTCTCGACTTGATGTAAAAAAAATTAAAATACCAAATAAAAATAATCCACAAGAAGAATCAAAGTTTTTCATTTTTTTTTTTAATTACAGCCAAAAAACATCGGAAGGTTATTTTTGCGCCACCTTGTAGAAATAAATATATATAACAACAAAAATTTTCTTTCAACTACTTACATCATTCGTTGTCTAAATGATGCTTTTTTTTAAGGAACGCAACTGCCGAAGATAATTATACTAACGAAACGAAAAAATAAACAAAAACAAACGAAACGAAAAAAACAACCCTTTTTTTGCAATAAGAAAAAGGAACCATACAAATCTACCTAAGATGTGTGTCTTTGTCTTTCGCTTTACTCTGTCTACATGTCTACATGTCTACGTGTCTGTATATGTTTGTTAGCAATTTGACCACACTGGATTATTAATCTATTAACATTTATTATAGAAATACATATTAAATTTAAATATTTTCTTTTGTCTTTTATTTTATTAATAGACAATTATTTTCACAAGCCGGTGACAACGCAAAATTTAAGTTGTTTTAATCCTCAATTTTGTTTTCTGTATAAAAAAGAGATACAAAAGTCTTCCATGGTTGATTTTTTTATATGTCTTATTAGAGTTGTACTTTTAGTATCATTTTCCTCTTCTCTACTATATCTTGACATGCCGCGACATCTGCTTCATTGTGCGTATATCTTTCAATCTGGTTGTCGTCCACACTATTAATGTGCTTATCAGCACAATTTTTTTTAGCAAAATTAATTAGTAAAACATTAGTATATTAGTAAAGCGTTAGTATAAAACAGTTAAGTGCTGAATAAGTATAACAAAAATTTTAGCTGAAAACACGATTTTAGCAAAAAAATTTGCTAAAAAATAGTATACCTGATTTACAAGACGTTTTACTAACTTTTGTACTAACTTATTTTTTTGAGTGTAGTTAATATAATTAATGACTCTTTTGTAAGATGTTAAACTTTTTAGATGTTAAACTGGCATTTGATAGGGTTTGGCACCATGGTCTCTTGTTTAAACTTAAATCTTTTTTACCAACACCAATGTATTTAATACTTAAATCGTATTTACATAACAGAACGTTTTATGTAAAAGTAAGTGATGAATTTTCTAAAATTTGTCATATAAAATCAGGTGTACCTCAGGGCAGTGTTCTAGGTCCTTTCCTATATACAATTTTTAGACCAGATATGCCACTAACTGAAGATGTAACAATTGCAACATATGCTGATGACACAGCTGTAATATCGTCAGATGAATCTCCTATTATAGCTTCAACAAAAATACAAGAGAACCAGATATGCTAGATATATGGCTAAAAAATGGAAAATTGTAGTTAATACTGAAAAATCAGTACAAACGATTGTTCGCCGGTTTATATAAATGGATCCCAAATACCTGAATCCAATAGTGTCAAATACTTAGGAATGTATCTGGATAGAAGACTATCATAGAAAGATCACATCCAAAAAAAAAGAGAACATTTAAATATAAAAACGAAAAAGTTGTATTGGCTGTTAGGCCCAAAGTCTGAACTCAGGCTTGAAAACAAAATCAAAATCTATAACGCTATATTAAAACCTGTTTGGACATATGGTGTACAGTTATGAGGAACTACAAGTAACTCTTAACGTAGAAATTTTACAACGATACCAGTTCGGTAAAAAAAGCTTTTACTTTAAATAAAATTAAAAAATGTAATTTAATTTTATTTTCGACTTGTTTTATTAAAAGTTAAAATTTTAATGTTAAAATTAATGCTAACAATTTATTAAGAACCACAAAATAACAAGTACATAACGAACAGACAAAAAAAGCTGGACCGTTATTCTTAGAGAGACTAAGAGTAGCCAGTACATTGATTGCATATGTGCGTTTACTAATTTGTTATTAACTAGCAATAACAAACAATAAAGCACATATGAACAATAGACAAACAAGGGACTAACAAATGACAGTGACGACACTACTAACATTGATGGTACAGTGAGTGGTACTGTGACTGGCGATCTGACCAGACATACTCCCCACGTTGAAAGGACTGGCTTTTAAAAATCTTCTTGGGAAGGTAAAGGAGCCACTTTATATATTGGTCGTCTATAAAAATGGAGCCAATTTTTGCAGGGATGGCTGAGCCAAACCGTTGGTTGAAATAGCTTCGATTCCAGCATTAAAATTGGTATGTTGTATTGGTATGTTGTGTGACGATTTTTGGTTTCCAGCTCGGTGAACTGCAGATGAATAATGTATTTTGCTTTCAGGGAACGATCTACTGGGGATCTGTTGAAAATACGAAAAATATAAGTATTCTAATGATTTTACAATAAGTATTCTAATGATTTTACAAATAATCTAATGATTTTACAATATCTGCAGGATTGCCTTTTGATGAAACATGTCGCCATTGAATATCTCGAGTTTGCTCCAGAAGTTCTGAAATACGATTACCCACAAAACAATTTAGTGTTGATGAATGCAACTTTAGCCATTGTAAAACGATTTTTGAATCTGTCCAAAAGAAAAAAGAAGATACAAATTTAATAATTTTAGATTTGATTTTGGACCACGTTTTGTTAAGCAAGACCGCAGCACACAATTCGAGGCGTGGCAAGGATTGAGACTTTATTGGAGCGACTTTTGATTTGGCAATCAGCAAAGTTGTTCTATAGGAGCCATTTAAATAAACACAATAATAAAGGCAGCAGCCAAAGGCGCCTTGCGAAGCATCTGCAAAGACATGTATTTCGCCAAGTAAATTTTCTGAAGTTAAAACATATCGAGGCACTTGTATATTTTGAATATTTGACAAATCTTCCTTAATTTGAGTTCATCCCAACTGATACTTTGTACCCACATTTCTTGAAGCAGCATTTTACAACGAATAACAATAGAGCTCAAGAGGCCGAGTAAATCAAAAATTCTAGCTACGATTGACAAAACTGAACGTTTAATGGGGCAAACTACATCGGGCAAATCAAAACGGAACAAAAAATTATCTTTTCTGGGATTCCATGACATACCAAGTGTTTTAGTGACGTCGTTTTCACCCGTTTTAATTGTGACCTCTTCATCTGAATTTGATACAAATTCAGGACAATTGCTGTTCCATTTTGCCAGCTGAAGACCATGCAAACTTAAAATTTTTTCAATTTCATTTTTCTTCGAATTCAAAACTTCAAAATTATTTGAGCCGGTTAAAACGTCGTCCACGTATAGATCTTCACGAAGTACTTGAGAGCCAATTGGATAGGAAGATTCATATTGATCCGCGATATAAAACAAGCTACGAATTGCTAAAAAAGGCGCTGCTGAGAGTCCATAAGTAAATGTATTTAATTGGAAAATTTTAAGTTTTTCTTTTTTATTAGCTCTCCAAAGAACCAATTGAAATTTACGATCGCGTTGATCAACTAGAAATTGACGGTACATTTTAGATACGTCAGCCGTGAGCGCAAATCGGTTCAGACGAAAAGAAAACAAAGTTGTGATCAAATCTTGTTGTATTGTTAGGCCAACCATGAGAATTTCATATAAGGAATGATAAGAAGCAGTACGAGCCGAAGCATCAAAGACAACACGAAGTTTGGTTGTAGTACTTTGAGGAGCCATATATTCGTTCATAAAATCGACATACATTGACTTTAAAACAGAGTCACGTTCCAATCTACGTTCATGCAACAAAAATCTTCTACGAGAAATTTCAAAGACTCACCCAAATAATCTGCATTGAGTTTAAAAGGCAATCTTACTTGTATACGACCATCAGCATTAACATTAACGTTGTCCACAAAATGTTGTTCACACCTTTGCTCCTCTTCACTAAGAATTTGGGAACCACTGGCATACTCTTCAACTTCCCAAGTTGCATATAACAAGTGACAAAGTTGTTTGAGAAGTGAATTTGCCTCCAACAATCCAGCCAAATACAGTATTAACAAGGCAAGGTTTGCTATCTCCCAACGAAATGCGTCCATCTAGCAACATTGCAAAAAACACCTTAGAATTAAGCAATAAATCAATTCGTTGTGGCTTGTAGAACAAAGGGTCTGAGAGTTGTATCGTTTAAGGTATTTTCCAATCTGATGTTTCAATAAATTCGCCAGGCTGTTGAGCAGAAATTGATTTGGATACCGCAAAGACTGAGGACCACTGGAACGAACCAATACGAGATTTAATTGTGGCTGCAACAGAAAACTTGATGCTTGTTTGTGTTTCTCCAATACCAGAAACACCTTGAGGTTCTGGTTGAAATTGTAACTTGAGCCTCTTTGCAACTTCTTCTGTAATAAAATTCATTTCAGAACAGGAATCAAGTAGTACTCTTACCGGTATAAAAGTACCAAAATTGTCCTTGATAAGAACCACTGCAGTTGGTATGATTGCCCTTTTGAATGACCGAGCTACCAACGAAACTGAGTTACCTTGACTAGAATATGTCGATTGATTTAGGGCACCATTGAACAACGGCGGTGCTTTATGATCAGGAACTACATAAATATGCAAATTAGTATGATGAGCTGCACTACAAACCCGAAAAAAGAGATTTGGATGGGCATTTCGAAACTATATGTCCGTTTCGTAGGCAGTTTATGCAGTGCCCATTTCGTTTTACAAAATTAAAACGTTCCGAAACTACAAGCGACAAAAACGAGGAACATGTTGTAATGTAATGATCAGTACTGCTACAATATGAACAGGTCGAATCGATTTTTGAATTTACAAACGTATTCGCTGAACGATTGAAGTTCGACTTTGGCTTTGAACCATTAGGTTTATGTGCTGTTTCACATTTTTTTCCATGGCTTTCTAAAAATTGACAGCGATTACTTAAAATGTTGTAGCAGGTATCCCAAGTAGGCAGTGATTTACATTCTTGCTTTTAATCATAGTTTTGCCTGGAGCCTTCGTCCAACTTCAGTCACACCATGTGAATTATAATCGCATTCATAACGTCCATTTCCGAGCCAAGAGGCAAAAGAGAGCCACGAATAGCCAAAACAGAGTCGATTATGTTCCGCAATGAAACGCAGTCACCCTTAGACATTTGAGAAACATTAAAAATAGCAGTAATATGTTTCAAAAATATAAGTACCTTATTATCGTAGCGTTCCTTTAACCGTTCCAGGGCCTTCGGGTAATTTTCATCTGTAACCAGGAACGGCTCTACCACAGCTAGGGCAGGACCTGAAAGACAGCTCAGCAAATAATTAAATTTATCCCCTGGAGTTAACAACGAATTATCATGGTCGTTGATATGAATCGCTTATAATCAGCGTATTTTCCGTCGAATCGGGGCAACTTTAACGAGAGCAAACGAGATTGATGTGGCGCTCCAGACATTGAAGCATTTAGAAAACTATGTTCCGCTGAACTAGAGCAACGACTTTTATTTAAAAGTGATAACAACTTTGCCTTCGATGTGATAAAAACTTCTTTTAAATCAATCAGACAATTATCAGCTGGATTTCGTTTTTCAATTTGTCCTTGAAGTTCACAAATTTCTTGAAAATAAATTTTTAAGATTTGCAAGTGACATTGCAAAATGGTTGCATCCACTTTGTCGCCATCTTTTTCATTTTTCTTATGTAGCTTTGATATGTTCTTTTTCATAGTGGTTCTCTGTTGTTCTAACAATGCCAAAGCTGAGCTGGCGGTAGCATCATCGTTAACCATTTTGAATAAAAATCACAAAAAAAAAACTTTAAAATTTGTCAAGGAACCACTTTTTAATTGAAACGCGTATTTACTTTTGTATATAAATTAAAAGGCACCAAAATTTTATTTTTATTTATGTACCACTTATGTATTTAAAATAACGGCGCAATAAATTAATTTCCAAAATTTAAAATCGAAAAAATTTAAATTTTAACAAGGGCTACACAAAATGATTTTATTTTTCAGCAAAATTTATTTCGATGAAAAAACCACGAAAACAAAACTTTTTGTAATTACAAAATCAAAAGAATCTCTTTTAATTTTGTTCCAAATGAAATTGTATAGAGGCAGTGGTTAACGTCGGCAAAGAATTCCAAACGAACTAAAAACAGCAACTGTAGCAGCAGAGGTTATGGTGAATATCCAACGACGAAACTTTACTCCGAAGCACAATTGTTGCTCAAAATCACAAAATTTTATTTAAATTTGCTGTGGCTGTATGTGCCATAAAAAATAAAAATTTTCACTAAAATTGTTTTTTATTGTATTGTATTGAAATTCTTTAAAACTGAATTAAAAAATTATTAAATTTATTTTTATTTCGTTAACACACAGGCCGTCCTGTCAAGGTCGCCAAAAATGTTCGATAAAAAAAAGCTTTTACTTTAAATAAAATTAAAAAGCGTAATTTAATTTTATTTTCGACTTGTTTTATTAAAGGTTAAAATTTTAATGTTAAAATTAATGCTAACAATTTATTAAGAACCACAAAATAACAAGTACATAACGAACAGACAAAAAAGCTGGACCGTTATTCTTAGAGAGACTAATGGGTCGATTATAGATAGCAACCGAACTTCAGTTGCGTTGCCAGTTGCCAAATACATATTACGTATGGCAACTGACAGCTGGCAACTTCAGTTGTCAAATAGTGATTATATTGGCAACCGAAAAGTTCTGGTTGCTGTAGAATTTTAAGCAACAAAAAAGGGGGGACATTAAAAATTAAGTATATTTTATTGTTAAATTATTTGTAATATAGATATAAATAATATTTTATATATATTTTACATCATATATTAAAATATATAATAAATATTTTAAATAATTTTATTTGTACCTGTAGATTTTAAAATCGTGAAAATCACAACCCCAAAACAATTTGAGTTGTTGGTCCAACAACTCGAAAAATACCCATTTACATACAATATTTTTAATTAAATAATTTTTTTACACAACACTTTTATTAATATATTATTTATACAAATTTACATTTGTCAACCTTTTTTTTTTATTTGTTTACATTTTTTCAGTTGCTGAACTGTCAAAATAAGATTATCGATAACTTTTTGGCAACTTGCGTTGTCAACTGGCATTTTCGGTTGCTATCTATAATCGACCCATAAGAGTAATAACAAATTAGTAAACTAAGCGTTTTTTTTTTTTTTTTTATTTAACCGACGACGCTACTAACATTGCTGGTACAGTGAGTGGTACTGTGACTGACGATCTGACCCGACAATACCAATCTAAAACACTACGACAAATTGTTAAAGCACCTTGTTATATAACAAATCATCATATTCATAAGAATCTCCTGATTCCAACCATAAAAAAGTGAAATAAACAGATTTAGTTCTCGTTACCTAGAAAGGCTCAGTAACCATCCAAATACTCTAGCTATTACATTATTGGACGATTCAGAAGAGATTAAAAGACTAAAAAGATTTCATGTATTAGATTTGCCATACAGAAAATAATATTGTAAATATGTAAATAATGTAAATAGTTCACATTATATAAGGTTATTAGGTTTACTGAAACGTAAGTTAATTTTATATAATTTACTTAATATTGTAAAATAGATTGTAAATAAAGATACAATAAAAAAAAAATTGTTTAGTAAGGGATTGAAACACAAGGCAATCATGAAACATGTTGACAGTACAACGATCAGACAAAGGGTACTTTTGTCCGTTGTTGGTACATTTAAAAAAATGTAATGTTCACTGTTTTAATTGGATGTGGTTGTGGTTTTTTTTGCCAAGATTTTTTTTTTACACTTTTATGTTTGAATTTTCTAGGGATTCTTTACAATTGTACTAAATATAATTTCCTTACTGTACGTACCCAATTTTCTCATTCTGTTGTTGGACCTCTGGCTGATGATTGCCCTTGGAGACACTTTACTTGGGTAAAGCGATGCTCTTCTTCAGTATGGGAGACGGCTTCCTCCCTCAAGTATTGGGTTCCACAAAAATCGTTTCTGCTGCTGTCGATGATGTATTTAATGCTGTTGCTGCTGGAGAGGTTTTTTTTCCTATTCTAGTTCCATTAGAATTTCTTTTGAGGACCATGTAGAATTGGCTATCTTCCTCATCCAATTTTACTAGAGATTTTTTTCAAGGGTGGTAAGAACTGAAACACAAAATCTAGTCCAATTATAAAAGTTGTATAAAATAAAACGTTTATTGAAACCTTATTCCTGCTTTGATTATGTGAGTAGTTGCAGCTTCTTGCTGTATTTAATGAATGTACAAATTACACTAATGAAAACTTAAAACTACACAGAAAAATTATCAACCTAAAACATCTAATAAAAGATTTGATTTGAATTAAATTTGTTTTTAAACAACTTGTAATTGAATCAATTAATATTTTAATTGACTTTTAAATGTATAAATACATATTCTATATTAGATATAATTCTCAAATTATTTTTTTATATACTGTTCGTTAAATAGAAAAGTCTCAGTATAATATATCATAATTTTTTTGTAGATAATTATTCATAGCTTTTTTCTTTTTAATTTTCTATAAAAGTTTTAATTAATATTATCATTGCTGTGATAGATGCAAAATCAATTAAAATATTAATTGATTCAATGAATTTTTTAATGAAACCCGTTTGTAGTTTTTTCTGTTTATAAATCAAAGAAGAGTCTAGCTTAAAGTTAAACTCAAATTTTAGAACAAAATTAAAAGAAAAGAGAACCTTGTTCTCATTGAGTTCATGTTAAATAGGCGAATATTCATATATATATATATACAAATATATAAAGATAAAGCAAAAAATATATCTCCTTTCTACACTACAAATAAATATATGATGATTTTTATTGGAGCCGCTTCAACAGTAAGAAAGGTAGAAATACTCTGTTGTTTTTTGAATGTGTGTGTGTTTTTAGTGGTAATTATCTTGGTGTTAAAGTCCATTAGAACGTATAGAAAAGTTTTTGATACAATCATATTTTTTGATAACAAATATAATTTTTTATATGAACTTATTGTGTGTGCAAAAAAGAAAGAAAAGAAAAATCCGAACTGACTGGTTGGATGATCTGCAAATAAAGTTATGGTCGGCAAAAGTAAATGATGCCATTTATCGTAAATTGCAATACCCAATAAAATGTTAAAACAATATTTGACAAAACAAATAGTTGTGAATTTATTGAAATTAAATATTTAACTGAAGAGAAAATTTTGAAAATAATTGACAAAACAAAATTAATAATTTTAAGGGGATTTGATTTCATAAAAACATTTTTAAATTAATAGCAAATAAAAAAACATTAAGAAGCAGCAAATACTATAAATAAAACGAAAATGATGTTTTTAGGAAAAGACCCTAACCACGTGTTTGATTAATAAGAAGGCAAGAATGGATCAAAATTGATGGTTAATGGGTTTTTTGTTAAAGCTCTGCTTTTTATGGATGCTCTAACTTTTCTAAAACTTCGGGTTCTGATGAGATCTTTAGGCAGATCGAAATACTATATCAACCTAGCTAATGTGTGTCTTTATTTTTGTAAATATACGGAGGTTAAAAGCTCGTTATAAATTGAAAATAACATAAAAATAATCTCGATGTATATAAAAACAAAAAACTAATAAAACTGTAGAAAATTGATTACATTTTTGCTGCCGGGAAATACGGTACCAAAATAGCAGAAATAAATTTGGCTCTGTTGATTGTGGAGCACAATCTTCACTTTGCTGTGGCAGATCATTTGAGAAAACTCATTTCCAGATTCTGATGTAGCATCTGCTAGGAGAGAAACAATTTTTAGAAACTAGTGATCTATTAAGAAAAAATTAATTTTCCTTATGTGTAGACGAGTCACAGATTTGTCTAACACAAAATCACGGGTGTGTATAGATTTTTAAATAACAGATTTATTTTTTGGAGCACTGACATCAGTGTTTCTCAACCATTTTTGGCCGTGCCCCACTTTTGGGTTAAAAAATTTTCCATGTCCCCCCTCATTTTTTTCTGTACTTTAAATAAAACACACACAACAATTTGTTTGATTCAATGGATATATGTACATATATTTTTGTTATAAAGATAGAATTAATAATAAATTCTGACTGTTAGGGCTGCCAGATAGCAAAAATAAAATAAAATACGGTTTATATATAAAAATACAGAAAATAACTGTCATTGGCAACAAATTGTTATTTGTATATGACTTTTTTGTTAGTAAGTACAGATTTTTTTTATTCTACAGAATTTTATTTTTATATATTAAAAAAACATGAAAAGTTAAACAACTTACAAAAATTAGCTCATTGCCCCCCTAAAATGTTGAAATTGCGCCTCAGTGGGGCGAGCGCCCCACGTTGAGAAACACTGACTTACATGGATGGTAACCAATTCGATGCGATAAGGGTAACGCTATTATTTCGGTGACGGAGTTTTAGGGGCAACGAATTTTCAGTTATTTCAGTAACGGTTTTTAGCGATATCGGTATTTACGTTATTTCGGTATCGATATTTTAGCGGAAACTGTATTTTAGTTATTTCGGTAACGATAAATGATAACAGTTTTCAGTTATTTCGCTAACGGTATTAAATAGGGTAACGTTATTTTACATACGAACAATTTTTTTAATTTCTTATATTATATTATAATTATTTATCATGTACCGATATAAAACGTATAAGTTAAGTTAACAATAGGACTTAAATTATTTTATAAAAAATAAAGGTATTGCTGTTTTGAAGATAATTCTATTTTCGGCAACGGCATTTCAAGGGTAACGCCATTTCATTTATTTCGCTAAATGCATTTTAGGGATATCTATAGTCAGTTGAAAAGGTTTTGAATCGACGATGGTATTTTGGAGGCATTGCTTGCCAACCATGATTACTTACCGTGGAACAGTGTCATGCAAAATCTTTATATAATTTAATTGTTAATCATAGCCGCTGCAGGGTTATTTTAAATTGGCATGATATTAAGAATTTAATCAATTCTGATAGAAAACCAAATTTACAAAATATTTTGTGAAACAGTTTTTTTGTGTGCATGGCACGGTTCGGAAGCGAAAAAGCGTTAAAGGTAAAATTTCGTAAAATTTCAAAAAATAAATATTTTGAAATGAACATATGGTTGCCAGATTTAAAATAGGAAAAATCAGTACATCGAGTACAAAAACATCGGGTACAAAAAGAGAACACAACAATGTAAAGAAAAACAGTAAATTTTTTTTCGTAATGAATAACCTTTAGTTAAATACATTAAAAGTTTATTAGCCTATTTAGTTTTCGCAAAAAACACAAAATAACCACTTTTAGACCAAAACTAAAATATATAGGATAAAGTTCTAAAAAGTATCCTGGAGGGTATAGACTGCTGCTGCTCACGAATCTAAAATCGGAATTTAAAAATTCAAAATGTCGGATCTAATACGGCGGCACTGGTGAAAATAAGATTAGGCTTTTTTTTTTTTTGTAAAATTATGAAAAAGTTTTTATAATTTAAATATTTTTAAAAAGTTCGATTTACTAAATTCAATATGGAACTTGTTCAGAACTTTTAAGGTGCAGTCGTGCCTTATTTTTTATTATTTTTCCCAAAGTAAAATTTTAGTTATATTATAGTGTAAATTTTTTTTCTCAATTGGTTTTGAAAAACCAGTAGTTTTTGGTTGTAGTATAAATTAGGTATAACGCTTTACTTCGGGACAGTAAAATTTTTTAAATAAAAAAATCTTTTTTCTAAATCAAAATATAAAAATGAATCCACTAAATAAATATTTGCTCCATATCAGTTTCGGACAATCGATAAATAACTTTAATAACTCGTTTTATGAGCTAATTCGCAAAGAATAAATCAAAAGAACCCTTTTTGGTTGAAATTATTTGTTAAAGAATCAAGAAAATTCAAATTAACTCTTCAATAAAAATTAATTTTGCGAATCGATTCGTTGGAAATCAGGTTTAAACATGGTACTATGGATTTAAAGATATTTCTATACTTCTTATCTCTGGATTCAGTTCTCCGAAATTCAGATGTAATTTTCGACTAAAAAATTCGTGCTAAAACTTAATTTTTTAAAAATATTAATTGTCTTCAATACACATTTTGAAAATTGAAAAAAAAAAGTAAAACAATCAGAACACCACCAAAAAAAACCGTACTTTTGCGGACTGCTTTAGGTGCTATACATAAAACAATACTTTTTATAAAAAACAGTACTCGTACTGCGAAAAACTGTACGTCTGGCAACTCTAAATGAACACAATTTTCAAAAATAAATTTGATATAAATTTGTGATATAAATTTCATTGCAAAAAACAGGTGGTATAAATTTCATTGCAAAAAAAGCATAGGCCGGCTTGAATGTTAAAGATTTATTTCTCCTTTGCTGTCAAGATAGATAAAATAGATAAAAAGCCAGATCCATATTAACAAATTCAAATTAAACAAACCAAATTTATTTGGCATTCTAAAAATACATTCCATCTATTATAAATAATATGTGGGCACATTTTAAAACTGTTGTTGCAAAAATTGAAGCAAAAAAGTTTCCATTTGCAAAAGTTATCGTAATATAGTTAGTAATTTTTTTCAGCTACATTAAATTAAAAACTTAAAATACTAAAATAATAATAAATTTAAACATTCAAATAATAATAAACTTAAATATTTACAGTTTTAGTTTTATATTATTTTGGTATTTTAATTTTTTAATTTAATGTACCTCAAAAAAAATTATTATATTACGATAACTTTTGAAAATGGAAACTTTTTACTGTTTTCACTTAAATTTTTTTTTCACCAAAACACATGTTTTGCTCAAGACACGTAAGTGGAAACATAGTATTACTCTCACTTGTCCTTTTCGATCAAATAAAAAATAAGCATTTTCGACAAACGCAATGAAAATGAAAATTATTCAAACGTTATAAAAGATTTCAAGGATTTTTACTTATACATTTTTTGTAGTGAAAATGTCAACAATTTATTATTATTTACAAACAAAAAAACGAGTACCGGCTATTGTTGCTGTGATGGCGGTTGGTAGCGAACTGTAATGGCTGGCTGAAAAGGTGACTGGAGGACAAAAAGTCAACTGTCACCTGTATTTACAATATCTTTTCGATCAGTAACAGCAAACAATGGGTAACAATCGTTTTCTCTGAGGAGTGAAGGATCTAAGTCGATTAGATCATCGTCAAGTCCTCGTCACGGACCTCAACAATATAAATATATATTTTGTAATGTTTAGGCATATATATAACATCATATAAAATTGGATTAACGGTTTATAATTCTGAATATAATATACAATTATATATTGATCGAGATGTGAAAGGGTGCAACTATATCGTTCTCAGTTGAGGTAACCAAGTTTAAGTGACATCCCAAAAACTCGGTCTAAGTCAGCTATATTGTATAGCAGAGTGTAGCTGAGTAACCTTACCCAGCAAAAAATTTCCAAAAAGGTAAGCGGGTTTGTAATCAAGCATTTTGGGCAGAACGCATTCCTTACTAGATTACCTACTCGATTCTTTTAACAGGGCGTGAGACTAAAATAATTGATTCTTTAGAATTGATTATTTTTTTTACCGAAGAACCATTTACTTTATATGTTTAAGAACTACATACATTTTTTAATAAAGAAATAGTTCCATTGTAAAACTACGAAGTACTTACACAAAAAAAAAATAAACTCATACGGAAATAAAATCTTAAAAAGTGAAACATCGAATTGTTATGATAACATGGGTTTGTTATAATTTTGGAGCTATAAACCACGAAAATATAAATTTTTCAAAAAAAAGAACAATTCAAAATTGAAAAACAAAAATATGACTCACGCACAATCACCCTCGAATTTTTTTTTTACACTCACGATAAAGTCAGTAATTTCAACTTCCACTCACAATGTTCTGCTCACGTGCGCTTCCCTAATTTATACCTAACCGCAGTTTAACAAAATTTAGGCAACATGCAATTTCTGTTTTTAGTATTATTTTCCTGCAAATAAAAATTTGTTTGAAAAAATATATGAGATAAATTCTTTAAAATTGTATAACTTCTTTTTTCAACATTAGGAACTACTTCCAATGACGCCCTTTTATTAAGAAAAAGTATATGATTACTTCTTGAGTACAAAAAGTTGTACATATAAGTTAATAACATTGTTATTTTCTTTTAAGTAAATAATTACTTTGTTATTGAGTTCATGCTTTCTGGTTTAAATTTAAAGAATTGATTACAATACTACTTGCTTTTTTGACTCTATCGTTGGAATGAGTTTGGTATTGCAGTTACTAAATTTGGCAATGAGATATGTAAGCAAGTGTGGGCATCACCTTCTTTTTGGAATGTGTAATTTTTTCCTGGGACTCTAAAAACCTGAGGTCAAATCCTATCAATAGAGGTATGCTTTCTTTTTGTGAATACTAGGGCAAGTTTTTTTTATCATTTTCCACTAAATGCTACACCACATAATTAATTTTTGAGGATTTTTGATGATTTTTGTTGTTTGTTAGACTGTTCGTTAAAAATGTCTATAAAATGTAGTTTAAACCTAAGGGGAGAAGAATTATAAAAAAAATATATTTAAAAAATATAAATTTCAGATCATTTTATTTTGACTTTTTTGTGCCAATTGTGGTATTTTGTGCCATCTTAAATTTGCCCTGACTATTTTTATTTTTTACGTAAATTTTTAGATAACATTTTTTTTTTTCAAAATTAATTTTTTTTTTAATCGGGTGATCAAGTCTCTTTTCATTCGCAAATATGATTTAAAATCGAACTTAAATCATTCATTTACGAATTCAAATAGCAACTACATATACATAAACTTCATTTGAGATAAAAATATTAATGTATTTTTATTTTTATACTATTATAGATTTTGTGATTCCCCAACGGAAGATTTAGATTCTCGCACGCCAAAGGGCCGAGGAAAACGTGGACGTGCTGCAATTACACCAGATTTAAGTAATTTTACAGAAACTCGAAGCTCGGTAAGTAAATACCAGTGTTACTAATTTGTAAATTTCCTATATATTTAGAAAAGTTTTAAAAAAATGCAGCATTGTTACAAAAGTTTCTCTAAAGTTTTTGCAAAAACCAGCTGCATTGGCCTAAAAACTGCTAGAAACTACTCAAATGTATGACAATTTTGTCTATATCTCGATTTCGGATCAAGCTACTTTGGTCAGTTAAACTGCAAAATAAATATCATTTAATGCCGAACATATCTTTTAAATACTGCTTTAAATAGGTTAAGCAGTTAAGCCCCTATGGTTTGAAATTACAGGGAAAAATTTCTTTTGTTCGACAAAAATTACAAATGGAAAATTTCGAATAAATATATAAGACACATGTCGTGCAATAAAAAATATAGAATGTTTTTCTTTCAACAAACCGAAATCGGAAAAAGGAAGAAAGAATAGGAAAAAGTAAAAAAATATAAAAGCAAGATACAAAATTTTAATTAAAAACTGTTGTAAATCAATTTCAAATTTGTAATTTAAAAAAATCTATAATTTTAAATAAATATTTTCGTTATATTTTTTATGGTAAAAGTCGTTCAGATTTTTTGCTTTTAGAAGAATATCTACAAATGAAAACGAATAAAGCAAACTTTCATTAACTTCTTAACTTGTTTATTGATTTCAAAACCAAATTTTACCAAAACTTTTGAACAAAAGTCCCAATATTTATGTTTTAATTAAATATAGATCATGTGTAAAGTTAGCTGTTAAATTCTTTTTTAGATTTTTTCATTTAGGAAATTTGTTCATGACAAATTTACCAAATGTAGATGTTACCTTAATAAAATAATGTTTCCGATAAAAATAGATATAAAACAGTCAAAACATTAAAAATTCCTTGCAATTTCCAAATGGGGAACGGATTAAGGTGAAGTAAGGAAGGTTGGCTGTGCTCACTCCGAATTGGTATATGATAGACTGTACAGAAAATATTGGTTAACAATTGATTTTAAAAATGACTTCGTTTTTATTTTTAATATGTTACAAGAAAAATATGCATAATTATATATATATATATATATATATATATATGTATGCGTAGCGCATACTTTAGGGACATGGCCAAAATTGTACCCGAAATATGCGGTGTATCGAAAAAATTGTCCTCATCTTAAACGCTAGATGTATGAAAAGGCGCGAAAACTTTGGGGACAGTCCCCAAAGTAAGCAAATGTCCATAAATTATGCGGGGGAACGAATAAATGTCTCTAAACTATGCGCTGTGCATACATATATATATATATATATATATATATATATTAGGGCGGGTCGATTTATTTTTCTACAATTTCCCTATGATTTCCGTATTCTATGGGTTATTCCATGAAAATTTGCCAAAGAACCATACCTCTATCGTTAAAATCGAGTCCCCTACTTTTTGTTGGTAGATTTTTTCCCAAATTGACGTTCGTATGAAATATTACCTACACGTTAAACTGGCGGGTTTAATCGCCAGTAGGCGCGTTGGAAAAGTGAGCTCATTTTACAAAAAAAAATCTCCAACATTGGTCCAACGGTTCAAAAGTTACGGGCTTTTTTGTCCAAATTTTGGAGCATTTTTCCATTTTTTTCATGATTTTGTCCAAGAATATTACTTTCATGGCCATTTTTTTGGCTCAATTTTTTTGACTTACGAAGCTTACGAACCTTACGTTACGACTGGACTGATTTCCGCTTTACATTATTGGCATATTTTTTCACAGGGTGCATACCCTGTGTTATGTTTGTTTATTTCTTTTTGTTTTTAGTTTCTTTATAGACTTCTTTAATTTTGTTTGTTATTTTTGTTTGTTTATAATATTCCAGTGTATGCTAGTTTTGTTTGAGCGTCATTTCAGTGAAGTGTTACTTGAAATAACTAACAAATAATCAAACTATTTTGAAATTTAGAAAAGATTTAAAGGTAAGTGTAAAAACATTGCTAACTATTATAGTTAATAGTTATATTATTATTCTATGAAAAACATATTTAATTCTTTTAGTGACGGTTTAAAAAATGGATTCAGAGCCTGGTTCATCGCAAAATCCAACAGATACCCAACGCAGTAGTTTGCAACATTTGGTCTCTCATGATGTTTTTTCTTTTGGCGTGGCCTGTGAATTACCTGATATTAATCTGTCAACTAAACGAGATATATTAAAGTACTATTTTTTCTTGGCCGAACGTTCAAAAGCCCAAAGCAAAATGTTTTCGTATAAAAGATTTACTCCCCAAGTAGCAGACAGATTGTTAGAAATTTGGAATCAACTTAATATTGAACTTATACTCAAAGGTAGCATCATTAGAAAATTGAATAATTTGCTTGACGCATATAGTAATGCAGATAAACAACGAGTAAAACGCGCAACAGAATTCAAAAAATTCGTAGAATCAACAAACCAATTATTCAACATTGGAAAATGTAAATGCAACTTGAAAGAAAACGACTGCTCATGTGGATCTATCCCAGAAAACTTAAAAGATTTCATGCGCGATCAATATAATGACAGAATACAAACGATACCGGAACACGATAGTGGAAGTGAAGAGACGATACCAACGACTATCCCAACAATCCCAGTGAGCAACGATCCTACATACGAACCACATTATGACGAAATGGAAGTTGATGTGAGAGGAGGTTCAGAATTAGTTCTACCACCACAAACATACACTCCCAGATACAATACTAAAAACTATGCAATGATGTGTGACAGATTTGGTGTGCATGATAGAATGGGATCAGCATTGGCAACAGCTCTGATGGAAGACCTGGGCGTAAAAGATGCTCATGACAATCTTGTCATCATGGATAAAAGTAAACTTCGTAGAGAAATAGAAAAATGGAGACAAGACGCACTTCGTAAGCGGTATGATGGCTCGAATTTGATATCATTTTTATTCGACGGCAGGAAAAATGATGTTCTAACTGTAGAAAAAATTGATGAGAAGTTGCATCCAAGGATGGTTAAAGAACCTCATCTAGTTGTTTTGAGGGAACCAAAATCTCAATTGATAGGCTACACAAAACTAGAAAGTGAAACTGCGGCAAGCAAAGTCAACAAATTGATCGAATTCTTCCAAGAAAAACAATTGTCTCTCGATTCATTAATTGCCATATGCGCTGATGGTGAACCAACAAATACTGGCGTACACGGTGGAATTTTGCGACTATTCGAAAAACAGTTAAAGAGACCACTGCACTGGTTTGTGTGTCTTCTGCACTTTAACGAGCTTCCGTTTAGACATTTGTTTGACACTTTAGACAAATCAACCACCACTGGACCACGATCAACTACCGGAAAGTTGAGATCAAAAATTGCTGATTGTGAAAATCTTCCGGTATGTAATTTTTATAGCTGATTCTTTACCATTTTTCATTCTATTTTTTAGCTTTTATATTTTATTTTCAGGTGGTAACCGATTTTGAGGAAATCGCGTTGGAAAATATGCCTCCTGGTGATTTAAATCCAGAAGAATTATCTACTGATTCGAGGTACTTGATGTTAATGGCCAATGCAATTTCTAATGGTGTGGTTCCTGCGGACTTGTCTCACATAAAACCAGGGCCGATTGCACATTCTCGTTGGCTGACCAAAGCCAATAGATTATTACGGTTTTATGTGACAACTAATAATCCAACTGAAAATTTAAAAATTCTGGCTAACTATATAATAAAAGTATACACGCCAATGTATTTCAATGTTAAGTATTATAGCTCCGCCGCATACGGTAGTACATTACTTTTTAAATTTATTACTTGGACACGATTTTTACCACTGAATTTACTTGGAGTTGTAATTCAAGATAATCCATATTTTGCACACTCAGAAAATATCTTGCTATATATGTTGTTTGATGATAGAATGGAAAAACGAAACATTGCTATAAAGAAGATTTTACATTACCGAAGAGATATTGTCGACCCAACGGAACTTAGAGTTTATAAAAAATCTCTTATAAACTTTAATTGTACGGAATATACAAATATGATTGATTTAAATGACGATACCATTTTATTCGAACCACCGTTTACGCAAAGTTATTCGTATGAACATTTGGAGGGATATATAAATTACGAAGTGCCACCGTTCGATGATCCACAAATTCCTTTACACATTCAAGGAACGGAAAGACATGTCCAATTGCTGGCTGCCACTGCTAAACGAGTTGCAGGAAATAATGTAGAAGGCGCTATGTCTTTTACTACACTCAAATTGAATATATTTTTTTGATAATAGGTTGATAGATACTTTATTATCTCTTAATTTGAATTTTTGTAGAAAAAAAAATAAAAAGGGAAAAAAAAATCAAAAAGTTGGTTTTATGTGTTATTTTGTTTTAGCAATATCGCATGAATTAATCAACCGAATTCGATAAATTTGGGCTTAAACTCTTCGTTTTGAATTGTAAATTGAATTAAATAATGGATTGAGCCAAAGAAATGGCCATGAAAGTAATATTCTTGGACAAAATCATGAAAAAAATGGAAAAATGGTCCAAAATTTGGACCGTAACTTTTGAACTTTTTACCAACAAAAAGTAGGGTACTCGTTTTTAACGATAGAGGTATGGTTCCTTCGTCAAATTTTCATGGAATAACCCATAGAATACGGAAATCATAGGGGAATTGGTGAATTTTTTCACTCCCTACAAATCGACCCGCCCTAATATATATATATATGTATGCACAGCGCATACTTTAGGGACACACGTAAAATTGTCCCCAAAGTATGCGGTGTATCGAACCAATTGTCCTCATCTTATACGCTAGATGTATGAAAATGCATGAAAAGCAGAAAAAGAAAGAAAAAACTTGGAAACGCATTACTAGTTTTAGCGTAACCATTTCTTAAGTGTATTTCTAGTGTGAATGTGAAAAAGCGATTTATGAGTATTTCTACACCCAAAAATTAAATAGTTGCATATTGGAAATTTTAACTATAACAAAAAACTGTTAATATTAAAAAATGATTTTACCAAAAATAATTTTCATGAGTGTGTTTGTTATATCTTTTCACAAAATTTGTATGTACAATATACCAGAGTTGTCAGAAGATTAAAAATTATTCGAAAAATTGGGCGAACAAAAAGAAAATTCGAACGAACAATTTAAAAAGCATGAGTTTCTAATAACGAATAATTCGAACACATTTTGACGATTAATAGAATAAAACAAATATTTAAAAAAATTATTTTACTTAATAAAACTTTTTCGAAAATTTACCAATTTTGCGAAAATTTGTATAAAAAATGGTAATGGACAAAGTGAAATCAAAACTCTTTTAAAGAAGTAACTAAAACTTTTATTAGTCGTTTTTCAAGATATGGATTCTTTAATTTAACTTTCAAGCTATCAGCATGAATTCACAGATAAATTGCTATCGTTGAAATATAAAATGATTTTTAAAGTTTAAACTACACAAAACTATTGCATTTTACAACGGCAGCACGTTAGCTCTTATACTGTGAATTTCATTTATGCACTGAGAGAATTATCTGCATAATTTCAATGAATTTTTGCATTAGATCTATGAAATGTCGCTTTAACTCGTCCATTGAAACTTTTCATTAAATTAATACAGTTTTTCATAAAATTTAATGAAAAATTTCATATTATTTACTAAAAATTTCATACGACTAATGTAAAGGTTTCATTAAAAATAATTTCATTGAAACTATGAAGATTTTACATGAATTTTAAGAAATCTCCCAACGCTTTAGAGATCATTTCAACAGTTACCTTATTGGCGTGCAAACAAATAAATACATTGTAGTAGTTGAAAATGAAAATTTTTTTTTAATTTTTGGTGTTTTTTGTACCGGGAACTGATGCCCCTTAATCGAATACAAGTTTGAAAACAAGTGTTCGTTAATGTGTGGACCAAATGAAATGTTAAAAAACTTCACATAGTTGGAATTTACTTGTAGAAAATACATTTTCTCTTCAACTGATTACGTTAAATTCAAATATAATCTCCAAAACAAATTATAATTTTTAAATGTAGCGTAAACCGCGATTTTAAGTCAAAAATAAATTTTTTTGAAACACCACAAAAAGTGACAATGATTTTTTGGAATGCACAATACATGGGAGTAAATTTTCATGAAATATCCAAAAAATATGAAACAATGATATACATGTGCAACATTTTTTTTTTAATTCAACCAAAAAATTTAATTTTTATAATTTTTTTCAATTTTAAAATTTAAACCGCCGTAACTTTTGCACCCCTTGCAGAAAGTGATATATGCAAACACATTTTAAGTCCCTAAATAGTGGTTAATAATCTTGTAAAACCCTATTAATGTGCCATAAAGTTTAAAAAATTTTAATTTTACCCTTTATTTTAAATAATTTTGAGCATATCCCATATATTTAAATTTTTAACGATTTGAACAACTGTAATTTTTTCATTACGAGATAACAATGCCAAATGGCGTATGATTGAGAAATCTTTTGGCGTTACTATAGTCTAAAATAATAGTATTTGAAAATAGATACCAAAATCCATAAAATTTTGAGATGACAGAGTAAAATACTATAATTACAGAGTTAATCACTAAAAATGCATCTCAGATGCGACTTATCAATTCTGATGGATTTTAGGTCGATGATGTGAACACCAAATTTTGATATTAGCTCTACTTTTCAAAATATTTGCGAATTTAACTTTTACCAAAATTCAAGTTTTTTTTATTCTTTATTTTTTCGTATACCTGTATAAACTACGAACAGTTTTAGTATGGTTTCAAGGTATGGACTTTGAGGTTTAAGAAATCAAATTATTGAGATTGGGTGAAGGATGTAGAATATCCTTGCAATTAAAGTAAAAACTTCCCTTACATTTCTATTTTGTAAATATAATGAAACCCATGATTCGAATTTACAAAATTTTAGCACATAATGTGAATTTATATTCCACTTAATCCATTTAATCAAAAAACCAATGATGTACAAGTTTTCAAACTTATTTTTTTTAATTAATTTTGTATGAAATTATGAACAGGAATCATTTAAAACCTATGTTTATTTCGGGTTAAAACTATTTAGGAAATGAAAATGAAAATTATTCAAGTTCGAGGCCATATACTCTATATTTCTTCATTAGGATATTGTCCTAACAAATAATCTATAGAGTTTTTGTTTTCAAATTTATTATTTGACCCTTTCAGGAATGTGTTGATAGATCTATTTCGGGAATTTTCTAGGTTCCCATCATCAGAACACGTTTTGAAAGCGGTAACAATCCCATGCCAAACCTCAAGCATTCATATGAACTAGTTTACTCACTACATGAGAACTAATATACATATGAGTTTGAAATTAAAGATTATAACCATTGATCAAAAAATAAATTGAAAACTTGTTTGATGTGCAAGATCCACCTCTGGTGGATATTCAATACACGTTTTTTTTGTTTCTCTCTCCTTTTTTATATTTTGTTAAGTTAGTTAACAAAACAGGGAAAGTAAACTAGGCGGTACTTTGCCTTTTTTCACAAGTTTGTTATAATTTTTATTAAAAATAAAAATTATGTTTTTTCGACCTTTAATTGTGCAATGAAAACGAAAATTATTCAAGTTCGAGGCCATATACTCTATATTTCTTCATTAGGATATTGTCCTAACAAATAATCTATTGAATAATTTTCATTTTCATTGCACAATTAAAGGTCGAAAAAACATAATTTTTATTTTTAATAAAAATTATAAGAAACTTGTGAAAAAAGGCAAAGTACCGCCTAGTTTACTTTCCCTGTTTTGTTAACTAACTTAACAAAATATAAAAAAGGAGAGAGAAACAAAAAAAACGTGTATTGAATATCCACCAGAGGTGGATCTTGCACATCAAACAAGTTTTCAATTTATTTTTTGATCAATGGTTATAATCTTTAATTTCAAACTCATATGTATATTAGTTCTCATGTTGTGAGTAAACTAGTTCATATGAATGCTTGAGGTTTGGCATGGGATTGTTACCGCTTTCAAAACGTGTTCTGATGATGGGAACCTAGAAAATTCCCGAAATAGATCTATCAACACATTCCTGAAAGGGTCAAATAATAAATTTGAAAACAAAAACTCTATAGATTATTTGTTAGGACAATATCCTAATGAAGAAATATAGAGTATATGGCCTCGAACTTGAATAATTTTCATTTTCATTGCACAATTAAAGGTCGAAAAAACATAATTTTTATTTTTAATAAAAATTATAACAAACTATTTAGGAAATTTTAATATTTATTTAAAATAAAACACATTTAGTTTTTAATTAAACGTTATAAATTTCATATTTTTATTTATTTAAGTTTAGGGTTTAAGTTAAAATAGATTTTATGTAGTTAAACCACAGTGTTTTTTATAAATTCACATTTATTTTGAATTTGAATGGATGATATCTTTTAAAGAAGATTGGAGTAATGATCTTCGTTTTGCACTTATGGAAGTATCACATGTTCCCGGGTGAGTGCAAATGGGATAACGCACAAGTGGAGATACGTCTAAATATTAGACTAGTGGGTGGGTGAGACCTTGCGTTGTAATTCAAATAAAAGTTCCAGTCGATATGAAAAATCCAACGACAATCAGTCATCCATTTGAACCAATGAACTCTATATTTAGACTTGCGTCTTGGGTATGAGAATGTACCAAAACCAAATTGATGTTTGGTAAAAGTGTTGCTTAAATGAGAGAAATTATTTGTGCGTAAGTGTAACAGTAAACCGACAAACTTGCTCAGAGCTCGTGAGCCAATTACTTTTTTCATAAATTGTTTGTGGTTTCTCCTTAAAAGTCTGAATGGTCATCTCTAGAATAGTTCCACATGTGGAATGAACTTCCATTTTCCATTCAATAAATTTCGTGTAGGCACAAACATATATTCATAGCATCTGAGGGGTTTCTGGGGGGAGGGGATCCTGCCAAGATCCTACTAAACTAGGTATCTTGACTCAAAATTTTGTTCAAATTTATATTTTGAACATCAGATTTTAAAATCTGAATATTATCCAAATCTTGGATTACCTCAAACTTGATAAGTGGGGTGGGTGAGGTTTGAGTTAGGGAGTGGACCTGTGCACTTCGGCCTCATTGGGTTTTCCGGGTAAATTCGGTTTGTACTTAGGCTCATCAGAATCTGATGCCGATTCACTTTTGTCAGCTGTTGGATACCATGAATCATAAATATCATCATCCCAAACAGCTGTGGGTAATAGGGTGGGTTTTATCGTACTTTTTGGGTAGTACGAATCAAAAATGTCATCATAGGAGACATCTGCGGGTGAAAGGCTGGGCTTTTTAATAGGTGCTATGCTGGGGCTGGGTGGGGTAAATAGAGAAGGGCAGTCGCAAGAGCCTACTCTAACTGGACCATTCTATGCATATAAAAGTTTTTGGCCTTGAACAATTCCTGGTCGAGTTCATCAATTTCTATGTGCTCAGCCTCATTTGAGTCATCCATTATTGTAGATTGGTAAATTCTATCGTAAAGGGTGTATATCCTGGACCAAATAGATTCGAGCTCGTGAATCTGAAGTTTTATGACAGCTGGATGACCTCTTCAAACTCTTTAAATTCCACATCAAATGACGCCAAATCGTCATCAATATAGCTGCGAATCGCTCTCGGCCAAGCCTTTAGTTATGACATCTTATTTGTTGCAAAAATTTAGGGGTTGTTTTCAATACGATTAAAAATTGTTGGTAAAACCTTAATTTTTTGCAACGACAATCGGGCAAAAATGGGTTAACCCTCTGCGACTGACGTGATATAGTTCTCACAATTCTAATGACGTGGTAGACTACCAGACACAATTTCCATGGCTTATATTTTCCAAAGTTCCGTTTTGTAAAACTAATAAAACCATTTTTGTTTATTGTTTATGAGTGTAAGTTATTATTTATATAGTTATTTTTCTAATTCAAAGCGAAAATTCGTGTTTTATGTTATTTATCGGCATGGCATGAATTTTCTGTAAAAAACTTAGACCTGTACTAGAACGGTAAAAAAAAATTAAAAAATAAATTTTTTTGAACAATTTTTTTTTATTTTTTATTATTTAGACTTAAATTTAGCAGTTGGTAACAAAAAAAAATTAATTCAGTGGTTAAAAAAAAAAAAAAAAAACATTTCAATTGGCACATCAAAGCCTATAACTTAACAAACAAAAAATATTTCATGTTATAATTTATGATGCAAAAATTTTAGATTTAGCTTAATTTGCACTTAAGTTAATCAGTCTTAAGTCTTGAGATCATATATATATATAAAAACTACAAGTTTTCTTGACAGGTTTCGCAAAGAGGCTTGGAGCACTGGAGGCAAATTGGCTTCAAGCAATCACAACAGCAATACCTAGTTACCCTTTTTATCTTTGGGGGACAAATTGAACACAGTTTTCTTCCACTTGGTGGAGTAGATTGAATAGTTGGTGGCGGAGGGGGTAGATCTTTGCCAAGAACCCTGGTGAGCGTCATTCTCAGTTCTCGTGGCAACCTTTCATTGTATACCCGGAATTTCATATGGTCTAGCACCAATTCTCTTGCCAGATTGAGAATAAAAGTTTTTCTTCTCATTTTTACGTCACTGTCAGTACACATTTGATACAAGACAAAGGTATTAATACCAACCATGTCCGTTTCTGGCTGAAAATTGGGGTCATTGCATTCATCATCCATATCGCTGAACTCATGCTCACTCTCTTCCTCCAACCACTGTCGTATTTGCTCATCGCGGCTTTTAAAAGTTCCAGATGACGTTCTCTTAGAAGATTGTGGAACTTGCGATGTGTTTGAGTGCTCCATAATAACAAAACTAAAAAATAACAATTTTGTTGACGTGTTGTTTGGCAGACACTAAGAAAATATAATTATTTTACTGACATGCTGTTTAGGAGACACTATGAAAATATAACAAAAATACTGATGTGATTGTCTCTCAGACACCTACCTTAATATTGATGTGGTTGACTTGCAGACACTTTTTCGCTTACACTGGCACGTGTGCTTACATCAATCGATCTAAACACAATAACATGCGTATAAGTACACAACAAGAAGGTACAGAGAATGCGAGAGTAGATGTTTGGAAAATAACGGTATAAAATACTCTTTTGTGTTTGTTGGTGTCTGCTAGACTACCACATCAGTCGCAGAGGGTTAAAGTGATGCGTGGTTGCGGTTATAAGCGGGTTAAATGCAAGTCACCTGCACATAATGGGTTAATTGTACGTAAAATACTTCTTTGCGTTAAAAAACGGGTTAAAATCGGGTAACCGGCACAAAAGGGGTTAATTGTGGGATTTACGCAGTGTATGTTGCTTAAACGGGTTATATTTTTTTTTTTAAAAATCCGATCTTTGTATTTTACACCATTTGATAAAGGTAATTATTTGTTTTACTAAAATAATAATTTTCAATTATCAAATCACTTGAAGGTTCGATTGAGAACCATGTTTATTTCGGGTTAAAAAGGGTTTAGGAAATTTTAATATTTATTTAAAATAAAACACATTTTAGTACAGTGTTATTTTCACGTCATATTGACAGTCGCAAATAATTTTTAATTAATATGCATTTGAAATTTAATTTAGAAATGTCGAGGTTAAGAAGAAGAATAAACGTTTTTCTCTAAGTTTAGTTGTTCTCTTAGTTTTTAATTAAACGTTATAAATTTCATATTTTTATTTAAGTTTAGGGTTTAAGTTAAAATAGATTTTATGTAGTTAAACCACAGTGTTTTTTATAAATTCACATTTATTTTTAAACTTAGTTTTGGGGTCTTGTTGTTCACTTTTGGTGTTTAATTTGTAAGTTGAATAAAGAGAATTTGCGCAAAAATCTAGCTTCTGCCTGAAGTTGGCAGCAGTTAAACGGGGCAACAGCTGATGCTACTGGCAACTAGGGGGCGTTGGTGAAAACGGTGTTGCCATCACGAATTGTTCACTAGCGTGAACAACCTATTTGAACAGGAATCATTTAAAACCGTTATTTTTTACAAAAACGCACTTCAATTAACAAAAATTTTGTTGATATTGTTTAAAAAACATACGTTAGACATACTGGAATACATCCAATGTTGGCAGTTTAAGCAATTTTTTTTTGTTAAACTAAAATAGAAAGTACGTGAGTTTATTCATAAATTAAGTAATGATGTTTTCTAAAGGCACATATTAAAATGTTGATTCTTCTTTTCGTTGTAGATTTTTTATTAACGAAATCGTGAAAATGGAGAAATTGTAACTTTAAATAGATGCATATGGAAAATTATTGCACCTTTCGAAACATTCACACTATTTTAGTGTTGTAAAAAAGTAGCGTTTTAGTTTCCAATTGTACATTGTACATATTTGCAAAAAGTTCATCAAAAAATTAAATTTATAACAAAAAGTTTTTTGCAAATATTTCTTTACCTATAGCTAACTTTAAAATTGTAAGGCCATATTCGTGATCAGCGTCACAAAGGGTTTTAAAAATGATTTGTCGCATTTCTGATGCATCAACTTTTTCTGATTTTGTTGAACTGAATTTTTAAAATTATTTTTATTCGTTATTCGTTTGAGTAATCAAATAGTTTTTGAAAATTTATCGGCAAATTTTCACGGCAAATATGTACAATTAGAATACTATTGTAGGTAAAGACCACAAATAAAATTTTACTTGAAAAAAGGGCTACTTGCATTTCAGTAAATTCAATTAACATTGTCATTTGCTTTTTACTGTTCAAAAAATGAACCACAATTGTAGTAAGAATTAAACACATATGTAGTAAAAAATAAAGAAACGTGTATTTGTTTTAATTTTTTAAATAAATCATGATTCAGTATTTACAGTAGTTTTTTTTTTTTAATGAAATGCAAATGCAGTCAAAAATTAAATTTCTTCTATAAATGACTGTTTTTACTTAAAAATAAAGACACTGTATCACAACTCAAACAACTACAGATATTTACAGCAGAAGTTTCTTGAGTGTACCAGGTATATTTTTTATATAAATCTTGACTTCAAAAAATTGAACAATTTACCACAAAGTTTTCACAAATTCAGAGCTTATCTATCAGTGAGCCAAAATTGGATAACAGAAAGTTAGTTCGAAATTTTTTGACTTAGATTTAAGTAAAGCATTGGTTATACATGACCAGGGCAACGATTTTCATGCACAAAAAATTAAAATATGAATTGAAAATTTTTCTCCTTTTTACAGTTTAATAAATTACTCAATATCAATGGTTTAATATAAAATGCAATATAAATGTCTGATGGCAATGTGATGTCTCTTATTTTAATTAAGTGCTGTGTTAAGATTTTTAAATTCTTATGCCCATATTTTGTATTTCCCCTGCGTTCAACGCTTCACCTACGCCAACACAAACGCTAAGTAAAAAACATTTTATTTATAAACCACTACGTCACCGCGTTGTCTCAACACTGAACTAATACGTTATCACTTTAATTGTCAAACCATTGCGTTATAATGGTTTCCTACATACAGGACAGTACTGAACTAAAAAAACAAAAAGTTGAGAAAACCAGGTTTTTTATGATCTGGTAACTCCATCAGTTGTGATTGTGAATACAAATGTAAATACAGCTGATGAAAATTTAAAACCAAATTCAAATTTGAGTTTATAGCTTTTTTTCATTTGTTTTATTTAAAATTAACATACAGTTATGTGAAAAATAATAGAGCCACCCCCAAACCTCAATTTCAATACTTGAAAATTTATACAGATAATAATTTTCTTTAAACTTTTTTGTTGTTTTTTATTAGGTATTATTGTAATATAAAAAAAACATAAATTAAATATTTTATTTTTTTTTTTTAGTTTAGTTTATATTAAGTTTGCCTCAGCGTCATGACATTGTTGAGGCGAGTTGGCATTAAATTTTATCAAGTAATAAATTAATAATATTCAAAATTTAATTTAAAGTTTACATTATTATTTTTTTTTATATATAAAATTATAACATTAAAAGCATTTCCAAATTGTTTAACAAATGCTCTTTTAAAAAGGATTTCTTCCAATATTTCTTAGATTTTGCGGTAAGTTATTATACTCCATGCACCCAATATATTCGATTCTCTGCTTTGTGGTTTCGAGTCTACATCTTGTCACTCTTAAATTTGAGCTACTTCGTGTGTTGATGGCTTTTTGATTTATTCCAAAAGATATAGTGTTGTGGCCAATATTCAGCAATGCTTTAAATATAAACACTAGCAATTGCTTTTTATAAAGCCCATATATAGGTAAAATATTTTTTGAAACATTTTTGTATAAAGAAAGTGTGGAATGCATTATTTTTAAATTATAAACCGTTTTTAATGCTTTGTTTTGTACTCTTTGCAAAGCTTTAAGTTCAGTATTATTTTTAGAACCATATACCAATACTAGATAATTTAAATAGCTTTGAATTAATGATTGATAAAGTAATAGTTTTGTTTTTTCATTAAATTTGTTTTTAAATTTGTACAATAATCCAATAACTATATTCTCGATTTCAAATTTTGAATGTGCATATTCCACGACAAATTATATTGTAATTCCACTCCCAAATACCTTATCGACTGACTTTCAAACACTTCTTCACCATCCACATATATACTAAAACTACCAGCGTTATTATTTAGCTAGGGTTTAAATCTTAGAATTTTAGTTTTCTATTTATAACCAATTTGTTTAGCCTCGAATATTCAAAAATTAATGCTGCATCTCTTTCCATGTATGCTTTTAATGCAGTTTCATGTTTATATGGATAAAACAAGGATATATCATCAGCATACATATAAATCTTTCCGGAAAGTCCAAGATTTATGATATCATTCACATAAATTGTAAACAAAAGTGGACCCAAAACACTGCCTTGCGGCACACCATGCTCAACATCACCAAGAAAACTGTGACTGCTATTTATTTCCACGAATTGCTTTCTATTTATTAAATAACTCTTAAAAAGATTCAACTCTCTACCCACGATTCCATAATATTCCAATTTTTGTAACATTATATTATGATCTACGAGGTCAAAGGCTTTAGAAAAGTTATAGAAAATACCTGCCACAGCTTTAAATCCTTGATCCAACCCCTTACATATATAGTTAACAACATTTACCACTGCATTCTCAGTTCCACTTCCTTTTCTGAAACCATACTGACATTCATAAATTAGTTTGTTATTTTCAAAGCACGTTAGCACTTGTTGATGAATTATTTTCTGAACAATTTTATCAATTATGGATAATAACGCAATAGGTCTATATTTCTCCTCGACATTAGCATTTACTTCCTTCGGCAATGGGACAACTTTTGAAATTTTTAAAATATTTGGATATTCTGAAGTTTCTATAATACTCTGAAAAATATTAAATAAATGCGGTGCAATTTCTTGACTGCACTTTAAAAATATCCTTGGTGACAAGTTATCATGACCAGAGCATTTGTTTACGGATAGATTTGAAATTATTTGTAAAATTTCTTCGATCGTTATAACATTAAAATGGAATCTGCTATTATGACGGCTTATGGTTCTAAGATTGTTAAACGAGTCTGTGGGGTAATAAATAATGTTTTCTTTCATAGTTTTAGGAATTTGCAGAAAATATTGATTTAGACGTGCACATTTTATTATTTTGCACGTAAAAACGAAAACTCGTCCTTTATTATCATCTCCAATGCAGCAGATATCGAATCGATCAGCAACGCAATTTAATCACCCTACACTTTTATAATATCCCTGCGGGAAATGGACCAGTCATTGGTATGGTCACGTGACTAGAACTTTGTATGTATGAACCAGTCCAAGTTTCGGTTCTGTTATATGAAACTGACCGGTACTTTTAACATGGGCTTGTCATAGGAGGTGACAATTGCTACCTGTGGAGCACTGTGTGACGTGACAAAAAACTTGACCAAGGTAAGGTATCACCGTACCGACTGAAATTAATATGCTACGGGACAAGTTAGAAGTAGGTAGTGTCAAAGTATGACCATTTTAGGATTTATGTGACATGCAACAGAACCAGTGGTTAAACAATTATCACGTGACTGGTGTAGGTGAACGTATCGAAGAACTGGAGAATAATTTTTGAAGGAAAACTAGTCACATATTAAGAGCAATGTGTTCTGTTATAGGGGTAGTTTGAATGGAATAGTTTTGCTACGTATCACTGCACAGGTCTAAGGGGTACATGTCGCCGGGCATGCGAAAAGTAATTAGCAAGTAACCTGCCACTTTTTATTCAGAGTGTGTCACATTATGTACGGGTTGATAAATAGCCCTTCCGGAACCAGTCACTGCACTTATATAAAACAGATTGTCATACCACCTGTTCAAAAAAGCTTCAAAAAGGCACAACAAAAGTTAGTTTATTTTGTCTATACCCAAACAAAAAACTATAACATTAAATTCGTTATAACAATTTAAATTTGAAAAAGTACATAAACTAGTCATGTCCGGATGTTCAAAATATAGATTTTTTGTAAGTTTTTTCTTTATTTGCTAACATTGGTATTATCAAACAATTTCTACTAATTTTTATGTTCCAACACTTCCAAAGAAGGAGCTGCAACAATTCAGCACAACTTTAATGTATAACTTATAAAGCAGAGTAACATATATACTCAGTTTCAATTTTGCTCAAAAAAAAATTCTTAAAAATCGCCAATTACTTCCAAATAAAAAATCGTTATCAAAAATCTTGTAAAACATCTAATCAAGATATTTCGAAACCGATATGCAGAAATTTTGAAATTTTAAATTAAATTGTTTCAAGTTTTTGAATAAGTTGTGCAAAAAATAATATTCTGGTGATAGTTTTTTCGCAGCGATATTTTATGTGTAAAATCGCCATTTACTACAAAAATCGCCAGTCGGCATTTTGAAAATTAACTTTCCAAACGAGTTCTAAGATCGCTACGTTTGTCGAGAAAACGCCATATCTGACAAGCTTGGTCACTGTCTAAACAGTACTGTATTCAGTTATTTTAAGCCAGTGAAGTGTTGCGTCTTCATTCCTACTGCCACAAAGTCGGTACATAAAAAATGCATTCAGTGTTGTTTTCACTTTGCTGCAGTCAAGAAACTGCATTCTTCGGTACTAATTGCCGTGTTTTTATCCACTGCTAAACCAGTTCAATGGCCAGTAGCAACTTCAACTGCAACGAAAATAGTCGCTTCAGTACACTTTGATGTTATGTTACTTTTTCTCCGTTACGTGATATATCTGGTACCAACCAGTGAATGTTTTGTTGCCATAACTATAGTCACGTGATTGGACATTTCACCCAAATTAACACTTTTTGGTGCACCACAATTTTGGTTTCACCAGTTTCGTGACATGCTCCCCAATCATATATCACATAATTACCACTTTGGATCAATCGACCCTTCGTTTCCCGCAGGGATACTTCAAACTTTTTCAAAAAACTACACTTTATACATATATATATATTTTTTTCTCTTTTTTAATAAAAATTAATAATAAACAGACTTTTAATCATTTTCATCAAATTGATGGAAAATATCTAAGTTATCCCAAATCGCTAATTTACATAAACATTCGTTCACTACGGTTAAACTTCACATCTTTTCTCACAACAATAAACAATTTAATATTAAAAATAAACCTCATAATACTCTTAGAAACAAACATAACTGATAATGAAAACCAATTTTATAATATAAACGGCTTTAATTCTGTGTTCTTAAACAGAGACGGCAAAGGTGGAGGCATTGCTGTATATGTCAAACAAAACATTTGCACAAATTTCTTTAAAAACTAATTTTTCTGAAGCAATACATCTTGATGTTAACATAAACAATAAAACGGTGTCCCTCATCTCCATTTACCGCCCTCCACACTTAAAAGTTACGAAATTTATAGAAGAGATTGATGTTATCATAAACAAAATAAATAAGAGACAAGAGATCATACTAGTACGAGATATGAATTTAGACATATTAAAAAAAAAAACATTTCAACAACAACATATCTTAATATGACAATGTCTAATGGTATGAACTGCATGGTAAACGAAATAACTCGCGAAGATGTACACAAGAATACCCGATCATGTATTGATCATGTGTTTATAAAAAACAACCAAGCAAAATCAAATGCATATGCAGCTATAATAACAACAACTATATCTGACCACTTCTCCCTTTTTTGTTCTGTTGATGAAGAAATAAACAATCAGAGTGGGCAAACCGTCGTTTATCAGGGGCCACTATTAAACAATTATAAAGTGAATAAACAAATACGGGAAACAAATTGGTATGAAATAGTAAATCAAATAACATATACTAATAATACTTACAATTTAATACAAGAAACATTTTGTGAAATATATAAAAAATCTGAAAGAAAAAATCAAAATGCTCCTAAAAAAGATCATTAAATCCGTGGATAAGTGAAGAACTAGTTCAATATTGTGATATGCGGGATAAACTTTTTAAAAAATTGCGAAATAACCGTAATAACAAAAAATATGAATAAGAATACAAAAACTTTAGAAATTTAATAAACAAAAAAATCAATTACGAAAAAACAATTACTACAGAAGTAAATTTATTGAAAATAGAAATGATATGCGTGGAACATGGCAGCTAATAAATGAAATTATTGGTAAAAAAAACAAGTAACATCGATGAAATAGTAATGAAAAATTTTAAAAACACTAATATAAACACAATTTTTAATAAATTTGCAATAAATTTTAGTGATAATGTGAGAAAGATAATACATAGTTGTGACATAAAAACGATAAAAAATACTGAAGCAACTCTCCAAAACTCAATTTATATATATACAAACGAGGAAGAAATTATCAGTATTATATAAAACGTAAATGATAAAAAGGTGCTGGAATAGATGGTATTAGACCAAAAGACCTTAAAAATAATGCGAGCGTCAGTTCAGATAATCAGTTCAGATAAGAACATAAACAAATTACTAGGAAACTTTTCAAACCACATCAACAGCTGCGTAAGCAATTATATGCACTGTCTAGTTTTATATATTGATTTTAGTAAGGCCTTTGACACTTTGTCGCATAAAAAACTAATACATACTTTACAAAGAATTGGAATAAGAGGAAACGCTTTAAAGTGGTTTACAAATTATCTAGAATGCAGATCATACCGTATAAAAATCAATAACCAATTAAGTGATAAAGTAACGTCTGACTTTGGGGTGAGCCCCAGGGCTCAAAACTCTGTCCAATCCTTACAAGGAAGCACTACATTCGCGTACGCAGATGATACTGCCATAGTTGTTAGTGACAAAAACATTCATATGGCCACAGAATTAATGCAAAATCAACTGGATATAGAAACAAAATTTTGTCACGACTACGGTCTTATTATTAATGCAACGAAGACAAAAGTTATGCACATTAAACCGCCACATTTCCAATTATCATCCATAGAATTAACATTTCACAATATAGAATGTTTACACAGTAAAGTCAACAATACTATCAACTTTAATGAAACTTGCACAACACACATCGAAATGGATAATTCGTATAAATACTTAGATGTTTATGTCGATAGCAACTTTAAATGGAAAACACACGTTGAAAATCTGCAGAAAAAATTACGCAAATCTTCATATATGCTTTTTCATTTAAGCAACTACGCAACCCATAGTGTACTAAGACAGGCTTACCTTTCATTAGCTGAATCCTACATAAGGCATGGAATAGCAGCATGGGGTAGTGCTACATATTGTAGGCTTTTACAAGCAACACAGGATCAGATATTAAAAATCCTATATAAGAAACAAATATACTCTAACAACAATAACACTAACAACATCTACAATAATACTCTTAGCAACATCCCTATTACAACATACAATAATAACAACCACACAATAAACAACTACTTTCACAACACAATTCGTATCAACAATAGTGATCACATCAACAATTCCATTAACAACAATACAACATTCTCAATCTACAGCAACGTTAACCAAACACACAGCGAGCTGATTTTTAGCTGCTAACACTTAGTAGATTAGAAATAAAAATGCATTGCTAAAAATTAATAAATTTTTTGCTGAATTTTAGTAGACTGAAAAAAACGCAAAAAAATTGTAGAAAAATTGTAATTTAGTTAATTTATTTGCTGAAAATCATAAAACATATTTTTGTGATTCTTTTAAAAATAATTTACAATAATTACGAAATATAAAAATTTTTATTTTCCCACATTGACGACATGAATTAATTTAATATCTGAAAATATATAGAAATAAATATATATAACATAACAAAAATTTTCTTTCAACTACTTACATCAATGGTTGTCTAAATGATGCTTTCTTTTAAAGGACGCAACTGCCGAAGATAATTATAGAAACGAAACGAAAAAATAAACAAAAACAAACGAAACCAAAAAAACAACCCTTTTTTTGCAATAAGAAAAAGGAACCATAAAAATCTACCTAAGATGTGTGTCTTTGTCTTTCGCTTTACTCTGTCTACATGCCTGTGTATGTTTGTTTGCAATTTGACCACACTAGATTGTTAATCTATAAACATTTAGTTTAGAAATACATATTAAATTTAAATATTTTATTTTGTCTTTTATTTAATTAAAAGACAATTATTTTTGTTTTGTTTTATGTATGAAAAACAGATACAAACGTCTTTCATTTTTGATTTTTTTATATGTCTTATTAGAGTTGTACTTTTTAGTATCATTTTCATCTTCTCTACTACATCTTGACATGCCGCGACATCTGCTTCATTCTGCGTATATCTTTCAATCTGGTTGTCGTCCGCACTATTAAAGTGCTGAATAAGTATAACAAAAATTTTAGCTGAAAACACGATTTTAGCAAAAAATTTGCTAAAAAATAGTATACCTGATTTACAAGACGTTTTACTAACTTTTGTACTAACTTATTTTTTTGAGTGTAAGCTTTGATTTAAAAATCTACAACATTTCTTGGGATCCTGTTGAATATTACAGATATTATCATGATAATAATTATTCATCGACTCTCGACATGCACTTTTTATTACTTTACTTATTCTTTTTAATCTGTTATGTAGATCAACATTACCCGGTCTTCTTCTTCTTTGTTTTAAAATATTTCTTTTTAATAAAATCAGATTTTGAAGATCTTTGTTCATCCAAGGGGCTATTTCATTTTTTAATAACTTCTTTGATGATTTTACAACAGTAGAATTTGTATTAGCATCCGACAGGTATTTTATTAAATTTGATGTATCATTCGATGGATTACCAGAGTTCTGAACTAAAACATTATTTTGAAGATATTCCTTAAATTGCTAAAAATTAATAAATTTTTTGCTGAATTTTAGTAGACTGAAAAAAACGCAAAAAAATTGTAGAAAAATTGTAATTTAGTTAATTTATTTGCTGAAAATCATAAAACATATTTTTGTGATTCTTTTAAAAATAATTTACAATAATTACGAAATATAAAAATTTTTATTTTCCCACATTGACGACATGAATTAATTTAATATCTGAAAATATATAGAAATAAATATATATAACATAACAAAAATTTTCTTTCAACTACTTACATCAATGGTTGTCTAAATGATGCTTTCTTTTAAAGGACGCAACTGCCGAAGATAATTATAGAAACGAAACGAAAAAATAAACAAAAACAAACGAAACCAAAAAAACAACCCTTTTTTTGCAATAAGAAAAAGGAACCATAAAAATCTACCTAAGATGTGTGTCTTTGTCTTTCGCTTTACTCTGTCTACATGCCTGTGTATGTTTGTTTGCAATTTGACCACACTAGATTGTTAATCTATAAACATTTAGTTTAGAAATACATATTAAATTTAAATATTTTATTTTGTCTTTTATTTAATTAAAAGACAATTATTTTTGTTTTGTTTTATGTATGAAAAACAGATACAAACGTCTTTCATGGTTGATTTTTTTATATGTCTTATTAGAGTTGTACTTTTTAGTATCATTTTCATCTTCTCTACTACATCTTGACATGCCGCGACATCTGCTTCATTCTGCGTATATCTTTCAATCTGGTTGTCGTCCGCACTATTAAAGTGCTGAATAAGTATAACAAAAATTTTAGCTGAAAACACGATTTTAGCAAAAAATTTGCTAAAAAATAGTATACCTGATTTACAAGACGTTTTACTAACTTTTGTACTAACTTATTTTTTTGAGTGTAAGCTTTGATTTAAAAATCTACAACATTTCTTGGGATCCTGTTGAATATTACAGATATTATCATGATAATAATTATTCATCGACTCTCGACATGCACTTTTTATTACTTTACTTATTCTTTTTAATCTGTTATGTAGATCAACATTACCCGGTCTTCTTCTTCTTTGTTTTAAAATATTTCTTTTTAATAAAATCAGATTTTGAAGATCTTTGTTCATCCAAGGGGCTATTTCATTTTTTAATAACTTCTTTGATGATTTTACAACAGTAGAATTTGTATTAGCATCAGACAGGTATTTTATTAAATTTGATGTATCATTCGATGGATTACCAGAGTTCTGAACTAAAACATTATTTTGAAGATATTCCTTAAATTTGTTATAATCACAAAATTCAACAAAATTACAGGACCGGACATTATTTTTTATTTTACAAGAAATCGTATTATAATCTAACAAATCGGATTCAATAACATCAACAAAAAGTGTATTAAAAAAATTATTGAAGACATTGTCAATAGACGTCCCAGACATTGGTCGAGTCACTAGCGTATGACAACTTTTAAAATCATTCTGGGAAGTCATTCCTACTTACTCTAAATTCCCCTATGGAAGTAAATGCCGTTATTTCTGGGAGACGTTTTCTTGTTGGTACAAACATTTATATTGACAAAGATTATACAGCAGATGAACGTAGCAAGAGATATTTTTTACGTCAAATGGGGAAAAACGTCAAAAAATCCAATAATAAAATAAAAGTTCGTTATGGTGATCATCGCATTTTTATCGACGACAAACCATTCTCGTGTGCTGGTGAAAAAATCGTAGCTGGGAATAAAACGGATGCCGATTTTCTTCAGAAAATACTGTCAACGGTGAACTACGAATGCACCATTATAGTTAACAACCACCAAAAAACAGCTGATGTCACTTCCGTTGTACAAGCTTCCAACTAGCAATTAAAACAGTGTCGATTGGTATCTTATAATGTTGCTAACCTTAATAGTAAGCTAAATTTTGGTAATTTCTTTACTTATAATAACAATTTTGATATATTTTTTTTGTATGAAACGCACGTACTCTCTGATAAACGCATAAACTTTTATAGTTTTTTGAAAAATTATGTTCTGTATTGGGTAGACGCAACTAAAAATCATTCCAAAGGCCGTGCTATCGGTGGTTGTCTGTATGGTTTCAAGAAAACCATGCAGAAAAAATATTCGTTAAAATTTTGTGAATTTTCTAACGGTGTTACATTGTATGCCAAATTTAATGATGTCTGTTTTCACTTTATTCCTACGTATCTTAACTGTACTAATTGGTCTCATGACTTTGGCAAATTTGAAGATTTACTATATGAATTGAATGACGCTTCATTTTGCATTGTCGGAGATTTGAATGCGCGGATTTCTGATGCACAGATTTTGGATGATAACGTGTTGTCTTTTTCTCCTTTAGTATCCTTGTCTCGTAAGTCCAAGGATTTGAACATTGATGGCGGAGGTAGAAAATTGTTATCGCTTTTAGATAACATTGGGGGTGTTATTGTTAATGGGCGCATGGCAGGTGATTCCGATGGCGAATTTACTTTTTGTGGGGTTATGGGAAGTTCAGTGATTGATTACTGTATTTGCTCTGTAGATGTATCTGACTTCCAAATTCAAAGTAAGCCATATTCTGACCACATGCCTTTGGCCTTCTCATTGTGTTTGGGAAATAATCCATATGCAAAGGATTTAGTTCTGCCACAAAAATTGCCCTTGTTTTCCAATAATATGGTAAGGTATATTGACGCCCTCAAAAATTTGGTTGACCTACTATATTTACAATCAGAATTTAGTATGCAGGAGAAGGTTGATAAATGTATTGAGAAAATTCGTATGGCTTCTGGTAACAATTTTGTAAGGCATCGCTTTACCCCAAAGAGCAGATGGTTTGATTCTCAGTGCGAAAATGCACGCAAAAATATGCTTAAAAAACTAGATGATTATCGTTCTCTTAATACGGAGGTAAACACGAAGTCCTATGTAGAGAGTAGGTCGAAGTATTCCAGACTATGTAATGAAAAGAAGCTTAGCTTTAAAATAAACAATATAGAAAAGTTAAATGGTGTTCGAAATAGTAGTGAATGGTGGAAGTTGGCTAATTCGCTGAGAAATTGCAAACCTAAGATGGGCAACAATTTGTGTGTCGGCAACTTTTATGATTATTTCAAATCGCTCTTATCACAGTCTGATTTTAACCGTGATATCTTATGGTCTGTTACAAATGTCATTGATCCGTTTCTGGATTCACCTTTTGAGATAAGAGTTAATTCTCTCTAGTTTTGAAAACTGTGTAATATAAAAAGTATATCATGGGGCGAATGCCAGTTCGCCTTGTAATTCCAAAGAAATAAAGAGGCGTCTTGTTAGTCTGTTAAGAACTGATTTTTTATTTGAATTTGACCCTGCTTATAAAGCTAACATGAGAATAACGCTTAGCCTAAAATTGAGTTACTTTCTAAAGTCACTCAAATAACTTAAAAGTAATTATATTACATTGGTTCTATATTTGTTTCTATGGCATTGCTAAACATTGGTATTAAGTTCTATAGAGTTATTGAACATTTCTACCAGGGTCACATGATTTTCAGTAACCAAAATATCAAATCATCGATTTGATATTTTGAGTGCATTTCAAAATTCCATCGATCGGGTATCGACTGCATTTTAAATATTGAGTGTATATTGAGTGTAGTTCAAATTCCACCAGTCGTATGTTAAATGCATTATTTATATTTTGTGTAGATCAAGTGTCCCCAGCTCATTTGTTTATTTCGTTCTATTTTGGTTTCTAAGTGAAAACCAAAATCTTTGACCCAATTATAGAGTAGAACGTTGAACTGTTTAAATATTTGTTCAATATACTGACCTTGAGTAATACCAATGTATAGTCATATAGTACATTCATATTTTTATGCTTTACTGTTACTTTTACTTGTAGTGTGTGTGTGTATTGGTTTGAATGCAAACGAACACAATGAATGCATGACTAATTGTCATTTGTTTATTTCTTTCATGCATTCACTACACCCCTACCCTTTCAGTAAAATCGTACAATTTTTTTTTTGAAAAATTTGTAGGATTTTAATTGTTTTGGTGTGTATTGCATTCAAACAAAATTTTGATTTTTATTATTGTAATTTGACCATTTAAGTGTGCTATGTAATTATATTTAAAAAAAATTTTGTTTATTTTCTTTGTTTTTTTTTTGTGTTATTTGTTTATAATATGAATTTTTAATTTATTACATTTTTTTTTTGTTTTGTTTGATTTGAAATTAGATTTTCTTATTTCTAACTTTTAATGTTTTTCTTATTATATTTCACAATACAAAAATTATTTCTAAAATTAAAAAAAAATTTTTTGTTGTATTACTTTAAAATTCTTTTACTTTTTCTTTTTATATTTAGACAATTAATTATTCTTTATTTTCTATTTATATTTCTTTAATAAATTCTTATGCACTGTTTTTATTTTATTATTAATATTTAATGTAACGTTTAGTTCATCTATGCTTATAATTTTATATGGACCATGATATGGTGCATCATTTTTCTTTCTATTACCAACTTTTACTAATACTAAATCTCCTATATTAATATCTATACTATTAGTTTTATTATAAGATTCTAAACTTCTAGTTTTCTTTGCTATCTCTATAAATTCCTTAGATTTTTCTAATGAAAATTTTAATCTTATTTTTAATTCATTTGCATAATTATCTAAATTATATATTCTATCATTATTCATAATCTCTTCACCTGGTAAACTCGGTAGTTTCCCAAAAATTAGTTCAAATGGAGAATAACCTGTGTCTACATGTGGTGTTATGTTATAGGCGAAAGAATAGTAATGTATCCATTCATGCCAATTGTCATCTTTCACAAAAGATAAAAAGTATTCGTTTAAAACTCTGTGGTTTCTTTCTACGGTACCTAATGTTTCATGATGGTATGGTGTGGAAAATTTCTGTTCTATTTTCAGTAAATTGCACATTTCTTTCATTAACTCATTTACAAATTCTGTACCTCTATCAGATTTTAGTATTTTGAAAGTGCCATATTTTAATATTAAGTTTTCTGTCAAACTTTTTGCTATCGATTTAGCTTCTTTTGTCTCCATTGGGACTGCTATTACATATTTAGTTAATTCGCATTGCATTGTTAGTATATATCGATAATTTTCTGATGGTCGTAGAGGTCCGACTGTATCGATTACTATAGTGCTAAAACTGCCTTCTGGTGTATCTGTTATACACAAAGGTTCTTTTGTGTGTCTAATTTGTTTGTTTCTTTGACAAAGATCACACGTTGATATATATTTCTTTACCATTTTACACATATTTTTCCATATGTATTTCTGTTTAAGTCTTAATAAAGTTTTTCTAATTCCAAAATGTCCTCCGCATGGTGTGTTGTGATATAATTCAATTAATTCACGTTTCTTTTCTTCATTTATTATTCTTTTAGGATTGCTATATAGTAGAATTCTGACGTCTTTTTCTTTACTTTTATTTAAGATTTCTTTGAATCTTTCTTTATTCACTTTACTAAATATTTCGTCACTACTTTCTAGTGCGAACATATTATAGTCTAATCTGCTTAAAACAGAGAGTAGTTTCTCCAACATTTTACCTAAGTAAAAGGGATTGTCGCTACATCTGACGGCCGTTTGATTTAGAGCATGATTATTTTCTATTTTGAATTCTATAGTCGACTTTTCTAATATAAACTTCAATTTTCTTGCAAGTTTCATATCTTTCATGGATGTACATTCCCATACTTTGAGTTGATCAGGCTCATTTGGAATCGTATCTTTTCCCATATTCATAGCTTCTTTTTGAGCTTCATTTCGCATATCCTCTTTTTCTATATTTCTTTTTTTCATATTTCTTGTCATCACCAGCGTTTTCCTAATTGACTCATCAATTGTCTGAGGTATCATTTTTTTTAAAATATCCGAATCTAATTCTATTCTGGATAGTGCGTCTGCGTTAGTATTATTTTTTCCTTTCTTGTATATTATTTCAAAATCGTAATCAGATAATTCTAATCGAATTCTGGTTAATTTAGAACTCGGGTTTTTATGTGAAAATAGTGCGATTAGTGGACGATGATCTGTCACGACAATAAACTTTCGTCCGAATAGGTATGGGCGAAAAAATTGTATGCCCCAGTGTATACCAAGTAATTCTTTTTCTATAACTGGTTTAATTCTTTCATGTTTGTTTAACGAGCGACTTGCAAAGGATATTGGTCTATCTTTTCCAATTTCTCCTTGTGACAAAATAGCTCCTATTGCAAAATCTGATGCATCAGTTGTTAAAATAAACGGTTTTTCGAAATCTGGATATTGCAAAATAGGTGGACTTATTAGTTTATTTTTTAATGTTTCAAATGCCGTTTGGCATTGTTCTGTCCATTCAAATTGTTGACCTTTCTTTAACAGATTATTCAAACAATTTGCTATGTCTGCAAAATTTTCGATAAATCGTCTGTAATAATTGCAAAATGCTACAAATCTTCTTACATCGTCAGCATTTTTTGGTGTTGGGTATTTTGTTATTGCATTAAATTTTTCAGGGTCTGGTTTGATTTCGTCTTGTGTTATTAAATGTCCAAGATATATGACTTCTGGTTTTAAAAAACAACATTTGTCAGCGTTAAGCTTCAAATTATATCTTCTCAACTTTTCAAAAACTTTTACTAGGTTGGCATTATGATGGTTTAAACTACAACCGAAAACTATTATATCATCAACGTATAAGAAAGCTTCTGATTCTAATCCAGATAAAGCTATTGTTAACATACGTTGAAAGCTATTTGATGATATTTTTAGTCCAAAAGGTAATCTTGTATATTGATAGTGACCATTAGGTGTAGAAAAAGCTGTATATGGACGAGATTGTTGATCAAGATCGATTTGATGAAAAGAACTTGTCATATCTAATGTTTGAAAAGTATTTGGCTCTACCCAATTTATCTAAAATGTCGTCTAAACGTGTTAATGGAAATTTATCGTTGATAATTTTGTCATTTAATTTTCTAAAATCAACTACTAGTCTCCATTTTTTTAAATCTGTTTGTCCTTTTTTCGGAACTAATAAGAGTGGTGCATTGTACGGACTTATTGATTGTTCAATGATGTTACTTTCTAAAAGCTTTTGTACTTGAGAATTTATTTCTGTTGTTTGTGCCTGAGGTAAACGGTAGTTTTTTATATATACAGGATTTTTATCATGTAAATCTATCGTTTGCCTATAGAAATTATTAGTTGTTAAATCTTCATCGTCAATATGAAATATTGATTGATATTCTCTCAAAATTGATATAAGCTCTTTTTTATTTTTATCGTCTAGATCATCAAAATTGAACTTTTCCAGTAACTTGATAAATCTTTCTTTCGTATATTTATTTTCACTCACTTTCTTATTAATTGTACAAACATTGTAATTTTTTAATGGTATAGTTTCTATTTTTAAATTTTCAATGGTGACAATTTTATCAGTAACGTTTAACAATTTTATATGTTGATGACCATTTTTAGGTATGATCGCATTTGCCAAATATACTCCTTTAATAATCTCTCTATTTAATATTACTGAGTCTTCCTCTAACACGATTTTGAATGGTAAAATGATCTCACTTCTATGTGGTATTCTCACTTTATTAAATTCAAAAGTATTATCATGTATAGGAATCACTATCGTTTCATCATTAATGTTGAATATTAACACATATCTATCGTAATCAATGTTGCATCTGTATGCTGTTAGAAAATCTCTACCCAAAATTCCATCTGTATTTATTGGAAAATTATTGTCTACTATTTGTATCTTCTGTTCTATTATATCGCTATTCACATTTATTTTAATAGTTGTGGAACCTAAAGACTTAATTATGTCTTCTGAAATTCCTGTTAAATCGCAATAATCATCTTGATTTACATCATATTTGTGTAAAAACTCTTCTTTGCACAGTGAGACATCTGCTCCTGTGTCAATTAAAAATGTAAGCGCATTATCTGTATTTTTAACATTCAATCTTACATAATTTCTGAGTTTAGATGATATGCTATATATTCTTTTAGTTTCTAATTGGTTCCCATAGGAGACACTGTTCGTGCCGTCTCCGGGTTTTGGGAGTTTCCCTGATTCTGAATCTGATTTATGTTACGATTTCTATTATTATTTTGTCTTTGTTGGTTGTTACCTCTATAGGTATTATTGCCATTATTGTTATTACGACTTCTGTTACTATTGTCGCTTCTATTGTTGTTATAATTATTATTATTGTTGTAACTATTTATATTATTGTTACTATTTCTATTGTTATTACTATTGTTTCTAGTTCTGCACATATTCGCGAAATGGTTTGGTTTACCACAAATGTTGCAAATTTTACCTTCTGCAGGACATCTATTGGTATGAGACCTGCCGCATTTATAACATTTTGTTAGTTTAACCACTTGTCCGCTTGGACTGTTTCTATGTGCATTTTGGTAAAATACTTTTTTCTGTTCCACTCTGGACGAGAATTTTTCCGCAATTTTAAGTGCTTCGGTAAAAGTGTTTACCTGGCTTGCCTCTATTGTGGATATAACTTGAGGATCACTCAATCCATTAATGAATTGGTTAAAAGCTATTGTACCATTTATTTTAATGATTGTAGTTCTTTTATCCTCGCCTTCTTCCGCTATTTGGATCTCATTTAGTTGTGTAATAAGATCTTCAATTTTTGTAGCGAAATCATTTATGTTGTTATTTCTCTGTACCGTTCGAGCGATTTCATTCAGAATAGTATTTGTGGTCTTTGATGGTTTGTATGCATTTTTCAAGGATTTTACCAATTCCTCAATAGTGGTTGGTATTGTATCCTGTTTAACTCTGTTTTGGACTTTTAAATCCAATCTAGAGTTGAAAATGAAACTAAAAAATGCATTTCGTTTTGCTGCTGCCACAGTTCCATTTACCATTTCTACATCTGTTACAAATTTATGCAACTCAGACTTTTTGCCTGTAAAAAGAGGTACCAATTTAGTAATGGTGGCTAACTCATTCATATCTAAAGACTCCATCATTACGCAAACTCGTTTTTCCACCTCTATTCTCTTTTTAGAATGTTGTTCTAGCAAGTCTAGTGCCTCTATTTTTGTTTTCTCGAATTTAACTAAGTTTTGTTTTCTAATATCCGCAGTAGTACTAGATTCTGACAATAGTTCTTCAAATTTGTTTTCTAAATCTTCGATTTCTGACTTTTTAGTGTTTATTGTTTCTACTGAATATGGTCTATTCTGCGATTTTTTCGCGTTTATTACTATGGATTCTAAAGCTTGTATTAAACTATCCATTTATTTTCAGTTAATTGAACATATAAAAAAAAATTTTATTTTGCATATTTTCGCATCATAAGTATAGTTTCTATTTCTATGTCTCTTAATGTATTTTCCCTTTCCACAAAACCTATATTTTCTCTGAGTTTTATTAACCATTCAGGTCTAGCTTCAGGGTCGTGTGGTTTTTCTCTTTCTAAAATCTCATTGGGGTCCCAAATAATTGGATTTTTTGCCCTACTATTAATAAATTTCCTAGGCATATTTTTCTTCTTTTTTGTTTTTGAAATTCTACTGTTCGATAACAGTTTTAATTTTATTCTTCTCTAAATATTTTACCAATAAATGAATTATTTTGTAATTCATTAATATTAAAGTAGGCAATAGTATACATGCTAAAATGAACTATTAAAATCGGTAATAGTATACATGCTATATTGGATGGTAACATATTTATCATAACATTCTTTGTGCATAACAATTTATAAAAAGAAAATTTTTACATATATATTTTCTGAGTGCATCAGCCACTATTTATTTTTATTTAATTTCAAATTCTTAATTCATTTGTTAAATGTTACTTATTTTAATTCTTATTTATTTTAAAGTGAGATAGTTCCCGTCTCTTCTTTACCAAATAGCCTCCCCTACGTTTAGGTGGCTTAATTTTTGGAATGATAATTTCCACTGGTTTAGCCTTTGGGGCTGTTCTTTTTTTTGTACTCAGAAATTGAGATTGGCTGAGGGCCTACCCTTGGAAGTTTTTCTTCCATTCAGTAACGTTATGTTCACGTTTAATTTAAATTATATTATAATTTAAATTTTCTATTGTTTTATATTTGAACATGGGCGAAGTCGCCTCCGTTCAACTAGGTGCTCATCAAGGAGCACTCCGATTTAAAAAAAAAAATAATATTTTATATCCCAGAGATGATGCTTTCAGCTTGGTTCCGCATCCTTTTGGTGATGGCTGCTTACAAAAAAAGTGGAGATTTTTTTATTTTTTTCTGCTCCTCCTGTTTCTTGCTAACAGGGAACTTCCTTCGGCTATACTTTGGCCGTATAGCCCTTCTAACCGTGGAGTGGGTTAGGTGCCTTTTTCCATTTCAGGTCTTATTCTTTTCTGTGCTCTAATGGGGAGCACTAGAAAAGTGGCAGGATCGCCATGTAATATAAAAAGTATATCATGGGGCGAATGCCAGTTCGCCTTGTAATTCCAAAGAAATAAAGAGGCGTCTTGTTAGTCTGTTAAGAACTGATTTTTTATTTGAATTTTACCCTGCTTATAAAGCTAACATGAGAATAACGCTTAGCCTAAAATTGAGTTACTTTCTAAAGTCACTCAAATAACTTAAAAGTAATTATATTACATTGGTTCTATATTTGTTTCTATGGCATTGCTAAACATTGGTATTAAGTTCTATAGAGTTATTGAACATTTCTACCAGGGTCACATGATTTTCAGTAACCAAAATATCAAATCATCGATTTGATATTTTGAGTGCATTTCAAAATTCCATCGATCGGGTATCGACTGCATTTTAAATATTGAGTGTATATTGAGTGTAGTTCAAATTCCACCAGTCGTATGTTAAATGCATTATTTATATTTTGTGTAGATCAAGTGTCCCCAGCTCATTTGTTTATTTCGTTCTATTTTGGTTTCTAAGTGAAAACCAAAATCTTTGACCCAATTATAGAGTAGAACGTTGAACTGTTTAAATATTTGTTCAATATACTGACCTTGAGTAATACCAATGTATAGTCATATAGTACATTCATATTTTTATGCTTTACTGTTACTTTTACTTGTAGTGTGTGTGTGTATTGGTTTGAATGCAAACGAACACAATGAATGCATGACTAATTGTCATTTGTTTATTTCTTTCATGCATTCACTACAACTGTTAAATCAAATAGGGCCCCTGGCCAGGACAGAATCAGCTACGAATTTTTTAAGCACGCGCCAATGTGCTTTTTGAACGAAATTTTAACTCTTTTCAACCAAATTTTTCTGCGAGAGGATATACCTGATACCTTTCGGAGCTCCATTATAATACCTTTGTTTAAGAAGGGTGACCTTAATACAGTATCGAATTATAGAGGACTTTCTCTTCTCGACACTTTTTATAAAATTTTTACTGGCGTAATACTTAACCGTATAAATAGCTGGATTGAATATCATGGTATTATTAATGAATACCAAGCTGGCTTTCGCAAGGAATATTCCACTGTTGACAATTTGTTTAATTTAACAAGTATTGTGAATCTGAGATTTGACGAAAATTGCAGAACATATGCCTTTTTTGTTGATTTTTCCTCAGCGTTTGACATTATTCCAAGGAATTCGTTTTTTTACAAGTTGTGTTGTACAGGGCTTTCTCGTAAAATGGTTCTCCTATTGCAAAAATTGTACAACAACACGTCTAGCCGGGTATGGGACGGTAGCTCACTGTCTGAGCCTTTTACTGTCACACAGGGTGTCAAACAGGGATGTCTGCTGAGCCCTTTATTGTTTTCGCTTTATATAAATGACATTAACGACAATGTGGCTGGGACTGTTGTCAAAGTTTTACTATATGCAGACGACATTGTCCTTTTGTCAGATTCTCCAACGGGTCTGCAAGAGATGATCGACTCATTATACGACTACTGCATGCAATGGGGTCTGAAAATAAACCTTGATAAGTCTAAGATAATGATATTCAGAAAGTGTACGAGGATCAGTCGTGGGCTATCTTGGAGGTATGGTAACACTCAAATTGAGGTGGTAAACGAGTATAAGTATCTTGGTATAAATATATGTTACAATTTGTCCTTTAAAAAACACTTAAGAGTCTAAGCTCGTTTCTGTCAAGATTGCAATTAACACCACATGGTTAAGTTACATTCACCATCCAAAAATAAGCTTTTCAAATAAATTGAAAATTTTCCATACTGCTGCAAAATCTATAATGTTTTATGGCGCGCAGGTCTGGGGATTTATGGTTTTTGACGAAGTGGAAAAATTGTTGCGATATTTCTTGAAAAAAATGTTATACCTTCCTGAAAATACTCCAAATTATATGCTGCACATAGAAACTGGTTTGCCATCACTTTACTTGGATACACTAAAATTACATTTTAGTTATATAAGAAAAGTTCTCGACCTACCTGTCACTAGACTACCGCGAATATTGGCCGATGAGACTATTCGGCGGGGTACTTTTTGGTTCTCCAATTGGGGGTCTTTATGTGAGAAAATCGGGATTACTTTGGATATTGGGACCTGGAGGGGTAATTTTCTATATTATCACCAGAATATTCTCGAAAATTTGAGAATCATAGAGTACGAAAAATTTATTACTAGTGCCAGAAATCCGCGATTTCATTTTCATGATTTGTACCCTACACTGCAATATAACGATATTCCTCCTTACTTTCTCGATGGAAACTCGCCCTATCTTGTTAGCCTAATTATGAAGGCCAGGGGTGGGATGCTAAGTTTAAACACTAGTGCTTTTTATGGTAATGGAGAAACTACTTACACGCTTTGTAACTGTAATGAAGAGGAAAACACTCATCATTTTATTGGTAGATGCCCAATATTTTCTAGCTACCGTTTAACTTTTTTTGGAAAAAGATTTTTGTCAATTGATGAAGTTTATGAGGTACTAAATGGTAAAGATTACATGCGTTTATGCAAATATTTGGTAATATGTATGTTTAAAATATAGAAAACTTATAATATCTGAATTCATCTAAAAAAAAAGAAAAAAAAAAAATTTAAAAAAGTTTATTTAAATCCTTTAATATTTTATATACTACCTAAATTCATTTTGTGTTATTTTAATACTTTTTCATCTATATAGTAAAATAATCAATATAATTATATAATTTTATTTATAGATATATGCCAATCAGACACACAACATTAAATGTTATGTCTTCAAATGATTTAATCATAGCCACTTCTTTGTGATATTTATATGAATTGTAATTACATATTTTTTTAATAAATCATTATTCATTCATTCATAAGATTCAAGTAAATTAGAAAACCCAAACGTAGAATTCATTAAAAAGTCAATATTGGAGTCTCCCTCAATATTACGGGAATTACGAACATATAAGCTTATTAAATTTTCTATAATACTGAAACAATTATTGATATCACATTTTTGAGATCTGTAAAACGATATTATTTTAAGCGGCCTTCTATTAATTTTTAAACTGTCTAATGATAATACAATTTTCTCACAAAACTGTTTACTCTCACATACTTCTATACTGTATTGTAAGTTGTCGCGTATATAAACAGAAGTGCCTCCGTAACCATCTGATCTGCAACAATGTACACATTCATAACCAGGAATTTGGTAATTTTGAGCTAAATCTGCATCAAACCACGTCTCTTGAATCACAATTATATTGGGTAATTGTGGAAATTTAGAAATAACCGTTTTGAACTGATTGAACTTATCAATTGAAGAAATGCTTCTAACGGTAAAAGATAAAATATTTAAATATGAAAATCTTACTGTTTTTAAATAATTTACAAAATTTTCAAAATCAGAAAAATATTGGTTTTGAAATTTCATTTCTCTTTACATATACTTTAGTACCAACTGTATAAACTAAACTATATCCAATTGATTTTAAATCTTTTGCATGCTCAAATAGTCGTTAACATAAACACTTTTGGTTGCTTCATTTATTTTCAACTTAGCTTTTGACATCATTAGAAAATAATTAGCACGCTTACTGTTGAATTTTACGACCATTGTTCTTTTATTATCATCCTTGTTACCACTTCTTTGTTTAAAAAAATAAGAATCTTCTATATTTTCTTCGTTTAAATATATTCCAACTTTTTCAGAAATATCCATAACAGTTTCAACAGCAGTTGAGTCTTTTTTTTACTTTAACACCTCTTATTATTATATTGTTTATGGCAATACCTTTTAATAATTCATCATATTGTTTTAACATAAACTCAATTGCCTCAGTTATTGAAGTCAGCTGATCCAGCTTGCTGAGTTTTGTTTTGATTTCTTTTAACTCCCCCTTCACTGATACATCGCTGTTATCTTCACACAAATGACAAACATACTGCTCAGTTTCGTTTTCAAGTAGATATTCATACTGACGTTTATCAAGTTTTGTACACAGAAAGTGAAAGATTTTGGCGCATTTGTCGCACTCAATGTTTTCTTCCTTGTCTTCTTTCACCTCCATTCATTGCTCTAAAAATTAAAATAACAAAAATTCGGTATATACAATTATTTTCTCTGTGATAAAAAAAAGAGCCATCTTAACAAACCTCCGAAAATTATTAAAAAGAAAATATAAATAATATGTTTAATAAAATAATTGCTTACATAACTACTTATACTACCTCAGTAATTAGTAGAACTGCCCTTCTTTTTTATTACTGCGAAGCAGCGCTTCTTCATAGAGTCAACTAACTTTAGAGTCAACTAACTCATGCAGTCTCGACCATTGGCCACAGCTCATCTTTATTTGATAGATTCTTTCCTCTTAGACATCTTTTAACCTCGCCCCACAAGTTTTCGATGGGATTTAGGTCTGGTGATTGTGAAGGCCATTCCAAAACCTTCACACGGTTGTCCCTAAACCATGCCTTTGCCAACTTCGATGAATGTTTTGGATAATTGTCCTGTTGGAATATCCATTCAAGCTGCATTTCCCACTCAGCATAAGGCATCATGACTTCTCTTAAAATATTTGTATAAAATTTTGCATCCATTATATCCTGTATGCGATATAAGGGTCCGACTTCATAATAACATGACTCCATAATTTACATAAATTGGCCCGTATCTTAATGGCGAAATATTTTATGGTCGGATAAGACCAAAGTAAATTTATTTAACTCGGATCGAAGTTCTCTTCAAGTTCTGAGACCCAAAAATAAAGAATTTTGTCCTCAATATACCATTAAAACCGTTAAACAGGGAGGGGGTAATATTATGGTATGTTGACGCTTTTCATGTGTTGGAGTCGGACCCTTATATCGCATACAGGATATAATGTATGCAAAATTTTATACAAATATTTTTAGAGGAGTCATGATGCCTTATGCTGAGTGGGAAATGCCGCTTGAATGGATATTCCAACAGGACAATTATCCAAAACATTCATCGAAGTTGGCAAGGGCATGGTTTAGCGACAACCATGTGAAAGTTTTGGGATGGCCTTCACAGTCACCATACCTAAATCCCATCGAAAACTTGTGGGGCGAGGTTAAAAGATGTCTTAGAGGAAAGAATCTATTAAATAAAGATGAGCTGTGGACAATGGTTGAGACTGCATGGAAGAATGTTCCAGTCACGACTTGTCAAAAGTTAGTTGACTTCGCAGTAATAAAAAATAAGGGCAGTTCTACTAAGTACTGAGGTAGTATAAGTAGTTATGTAAGCAATTATTTTATTAAACATATTATTTATATTTTCTTTTTAATAATTTTAGGAGGTTTGTTTAGATGGCTCTATTTTTTCACAGAAAAAATAAGTATATACCGAATTTTTGTTATTTTAATTTTTAGAGCAATGAATTCAAATATTTAATTTATGTTTTATATAATACCTAATACAAAACAACAAAAAAGTTTAAAGAAAATTATTATCTGTATAAAATTTTAAGTATTGAAATTGAGGTTTGGGGGTGGCTCTATTATTTTTCACACCACTGTATTTTTTTAAATTGCGATAATTAAAAAGCAGTTTTTTTGTTTTATTAAAAAATATTACAAGTGGTAAGTTGTTAACATTTTTTGCATTTGTGGTTATTTAAAAATATGTAAGCTAACGCTTCAAAAAATTGGGTGTTTAATTTGACAGTTCAATTGATAAAAAGTTAGCGTTGCGTTTTACACAATTGGCTTTTTCAAACATTTGAGTTTAAAATAACGTAATAATCAGCTGTTGCAACGCGAGCAGTCACTTTTTTGAACGCGGTGATTTAAGAAATTCAAATAAGGCCAACGCAAGGTGAAGTGAGGCGTAGCGTTTTACAAAATAAGGGCATTAATCTTCGTTGAACTCAAAATAGTTGAATGCAAAATATGCAAAATATGCAAATATAATCCTAAAAGATTTTTGTCAAATCGAATTGTTTTACTCATTACAAACATGTATTTGCATGAATGAAAGCGCTGCCCTGTACATAAGGTGTGAGTTTAAAAAAAATTAAAAGTTCCCCACACCCCCTTAAAAATTGAAAGCTGGAACCGCGCCTGTTATACCTATTGTCCATATAACGGTCCTCCATTGAAAAATTGCCTTTTTGCTTTTCCGCAAGCTACAGGCCTTAAATATTAAGATATTTCTATTACAATTTCTATAAAAGCTGACCTATATCAACGTAAACAACGACTTTTGATTTTGTTTAGAATAAAGACTTATTAGTAAAGTAAAGACTTAGTGCCCATATAACGGTCCACCCCAAAAGAATATACTTTTATTGTCCGCATGGGGCAGGTCACAAATATTGAGATATTTTGATAAAATTTGGCACACCGACCTATATTGGCTCAGGGACTACGCCTTTTGATTTTGGTTAGAGTCGTCCCATGGTTACACCTTGTTAGTGGATAATTTCCACTAACAAGCATGTCCAATGGACATTAGGCTGCTTTTTATTTTTTAAAACGTTGAATTTTGGACGGGACAACCCTGGGTTAGATTCATTTAAAAAAATTTTTATTAATTTTTTGAAAACTTTCCCGATACTCAAAAAGGACATGTTTTCATAAAAATATTTTATTTAACAAAATTTTCAAATATATCGATATCAAATTATTTTTCTATTACATATTTACAACCTCAAGTACCCAGGAAAAAATATTCAATTTTTATAAAAAAATGTTTTATATTTTGCATTATAATAAAACAATATCGAAAAATTGCAAGAATTAGAATAAAAGGAATTAAAAAAAATAACACTGAACGGATCCCTCAATCCGACAAAAAGTTGTACATTTTTTTTGGACTATTTCATCTGTTAATACCAATTTGCTTAATATTAATTTTAGGTTATAAAGAACTTTTTTTGACAGTCCCACAAACAAAATTTCATATAATTTTCAATTTATAGTACAGAATTTCCAAAATTTTGCAAATCTTCCTAAAATTTCTTTGAATTTAAAATTTTTTTAAACCGAACACAGATATTCTTTCTCGAATGTATCGAAAATTATCTATCTGTTTATGAAATCAAATTAAATGTTTAATATTTTGTGGACAATAAAAAAATTGTGAACTAATTTTTTTTAATTTTATTTTTTTTTATTTGTTAAATACGAATCTCGATTATAACAAATAAATTTTCTGGTCTTTTGAAGGTCGGGTTTTTTGTAATTTTTTTAAATGATTGCATTTAAATTTTAAAAAATTAAAACCAAAAGATTATCATAAATGATGATGTGAGCAAGATTATTCAAGTTCAAGTTTCGTTAAACAAAAAACCGTGCAAAGTTTATTTATTAATTAAAATAAAATATCTTCATCCGCTAATTTAATGTCTATTGACATTTCGCATCACCGAAAATCTTCAGAGGACCAAAGTAGAAGTGGTAGAATATTTAGATGTAAGGACCTCTCAGTAGATATAGTCTGCATTAAACTACCGGATGAAGATATTTTTTTAATTAATAAATAAACATTGCACGTTTTTTTTTTATTATTTTAAATAAAAATCGAGTTTTTGTTTGTTTTGTTACTTTATAATTTTTTTTTTTTTATATGATCAGAAAAATTGTGGGGGGTGTAATGTTTGGATGAATTTAATCAAATAATAATGTGAAGGCTGAAAAATATAACCTCGCTGGAGTTGGGCACCAAAAATCGTACAAAAATACGTCTTGGCCAATTTTAAGATTTATGTCTAATTTACAACCCTTCATCATATTTCGTCGGGTGAGAAGAGGTCGGGTGGGACTCGTCAAGGTTTTACGACTAGCAACACAGCGGTTGGGGAGTTTCTTTTCATCTTCCCGCCAGATAACCATTACAAATTTTATTTAAAGAGTCATGAAAGTAGAAAAACAACAAATGGAAAATAAGAAAATACTTGAATTGGGCTATTTCAGTTGAAATTTGTATGGGGTATCTCAATATATAATGTTCTTTTGAAATTGTCGATAGCAGATGTTAATGCTTCCTTCTGCCTCATTTACCCTCCCTACCTACATATGTTCTTTCGGCAGTATTTTAATTTGGAAAGAACCCAAAAATTAATGTATCCTAACTGTTACCACAAAGGAAAACTCAACAAGAATTATTCAGCCATATTATTTGCCTTTATTTAATGAAAATTTAAAGTACGATTCATTTCGTTTATTAATAAAAACTATTTTACGAATATTATAAATTCCTTGTAATTATTCGTGTATAGAAAACTGAGAAAGTTTAGGACAAAATTTTTGTTTCTATTCAAAAAAAAAAAAATGGATCATAACTTAAATTCAAAATTAAACTTTAAAATTATTACTATTGTTTAAATAATTCGAAAGAACTTTCATGAGGGTGTACAAGTAAACGGATACTGCAAATTTTAAATTGATAGATTACGCATTCTCCTACGTGAACCCGATAATGAATATGCAAAATTATAGACGGTAGTGTAGGGTGTATATTCTTTTAAAAAATTTTTTTTATAAAAACAAATCCGATAATTCGATAAATAATAAGGAAACACACACGATACTTGCAAATAGTGGTTATTAATATTCTAAAGTAAAGCTCACAGAGGCTCTCTTTGGTTTACTTTCTTTTTAGATGTTAATTTGTTTTTCCTTATGTGTTGTTACATTAGCAAATGAGTTTTAAATTATAGCACAAGAATTTTATCAAAATGCATGACTCAAAATTGGTTTAATGTTCGATTGTATTAAAAATAATGTTTAATATTTATTAATGTTTAATATTAATTAATATTTAATATTCATATTCTGTAATAGTGAATTGGAGTACATTTTTATTTATTTTTCTCTCCGTTTTTTTTATTCAGTTGGTTCTTGAAATTAAAAACCCGAGGCAACCACAAATTATTTATCCAATGACAGTAATTTAGAAAAAAAAATAAACAAAAGAAGTTTTACAAGAAAATGATGGACCCAAAAAAATTAGTTTAAAGCAATTTTGATTGGTTATGAAAAGCAACAACAATATTTGTGAAAAAACTATGCTGGTTCAATCTGGGAAAACAGTTTTTCCAACAAAGTTAATTGATTTGAAATGGAATTTTCTAATTTTATAGACTTAACTGTTACAAATTTTAATAAATTCAATGTTAATATAGACTGCTAACAGGTGACATTAAAGAGAATTGAACAATTATAGTTTTTTTTTCCAAAATAAAAATAAAAACAAAACTAATAATAACTTACATGTTAACGATGAAGGCCTCCAAAGCTGCTGTTCGTAATGTATAGTTGACACGACGTAGGTATTTCAGTTGTTGGAATATTTTTTATTTATGGTCGTTTTGATTTCGTTTCCGTATTTCAATATAAGTTTTTTTTTCTTTATATCAAATTCTCTTGTTTAACAAACAATTTTATTATTTTTTTAAATCATTCTTTTCTTTCTTGTCTTTAGCTGTTTGTAATATCATAGTGCTTTGATTTGCTTCAAAATTGAGTAAAAAATATTGATATGCAAGGAAATGGATTTAATGACTTTCAATTTTAAATATTTTTGGTCTTAAATTAATAACCATTTGATCACTATTTTTACTTAATTTTCCACATGAACCAAAATTTTCTTTATTTTATCACTTTAGATTTTTTTCCATTGTTTTTCAATATATACCGTGATAATTAGGTTTATATGTTTTATTTTAAATACTGTGATTGTTGCAAAACTGCCATATTTTAAATATTTTAATTATTTGAATTCATTTGTGCAATATTTTTAGTTTTAACATTAATCTTTTTAGTTTTAATAAATTTTAGCCTAATGTGTTGTAATACAAATTTTTTAATTATTACTTTTTATAGTATAATTTGTAAATTTTTACATTTAATGGTTTTTGGATATCTTTTAAAAATTATTTTTGCCTCGTGTGTCCCGATTTAATTTAGGCGGATTTGGAGGAAAGTCAGTATTTTTGATCAAAAAAGAATTTTAAAAGTATATTTTTGGTAAAAGAAACTATTTTTACATTGCTAATTATTTTATTTGATCACTTAGTTCCAAAACATTAAATATTTGGAGCATTGTTATACTATGTTTTACGTATTACAAAAATGTTACATAAAATAAAATTGAGGTTATAACTGAATATTGTCAATTAAAAAAATATTAAAAAAAGTTAAAAATTTTGTAGACATGAGACAAAAGATGCAAATTTTTATAATATTATTCACTTCTTTTGTCTGTTTGAATCCTAATACTTGCCAAAAATTGCTCATCTTTAAAATCACCTCATGCACAAAATCTGGTCAACAACTGTTAATATTTTTCAATACTAATCATTAATACATTGAACATTTTACTTAATTAAGAAGTAAACTTATTTTCAGTTGGTTAATTTTTTGTAGAACAATTTTGATCTCCGGTGAATAGGGGTTAACGTTACGCCAAATATTTCGGAACTAAGCAATTCTGATATAATTAAACAATTTGCAATGTAAAATTTGGTTCTTTCGCCAAAAATATATTTACAAAACTTTTTTTCTTCAAACATATTAACTTTCCCCCAAATCCGTCAAAACTAAATCATTCCACAGACTAAGAGTATTGAGTTCTCCCTTTAATATTATTTTTTTGATTCTAAAAAGAAAAGCGTCCAAAATTTTTTTAATATTCGCAATATTAAATTTTTTTTGTAATTTTTTATTCATACTTTGCCATAAGACATTTCTTTTCGTAGTGTGGGTAATGGTTAACAATCTTATAAAAACCTAATATTTCTTCCTGGGTATTTGAGGTTAAATATAATACAAAAAAAAAAATAAATATTAATTTTTTTTCTGTTTTTTATAAAAATTATTTTTATGAAAATATGTAATTTTTGAAAATTGGGTCCGGTAGTGAAAATCGAAATCGAAAATTTTTAAAAAAGTAGATTTGTCAATTTGTTTTTTCAAGAAGCAGCCCAGCAAAAACACACTTTACCAAATAATGAGTCTAGTAATCTAAACTCGAAGGTTTGGACGTATTACCATTTTTATTATAATTGTAACTTTTTTTATATGAAATGTTCCAAAAGTAGTGAGTTATGCATTACTGGCAGCCTTACATAAATATGAATTATGATGTGTTATCTAAATGGAAGGAAAAAGATAATGCATGGGTGTAATACTAGATTTTATAAAAAATGCGAGTTAAAAAAAAAAATATTTTTTTTTTAAAACATGGTCGAGCCGGTAGTCCAGCCTGGTCGTCAGATTAACAGGCGACTGCTCTATACTCTAAGCCACCGAGGCATATAATAGTTGATAGGGCGTTGTGGTGTAATGGCTAGCGCGTTGGACTGTTACACAGATGGTCCCGGGTTCGATCCCCCAGCGACGACAACATCAATTTAGAAAAATAATATTTATGAGTTTTCTATCCCTCATACGTATCGCAGCGTCCATCTTAGGTGTTCCCATAGCACTTAACCCCACCGAAGTAAAATGATGAATCAGGGCTATGAACCAAAAAGCTTCAATAATTTCGCCAACTCTATCGGGTGGCGAGCAACAACTTGTTATCATCTCGCGCAATTACAGTGTTGCATATTTTAAGCTATTCATCTTCCCCACTTTCATCTCTCCTCTATTCCCTTTAAAAAGAAAGCAATACATTAATAAATAGGAAGAATTTCCTGAGTGTTGCTTCTCTTTAAAAAAAAATTAAGTTTTCTTCTATGTCAATTCGTTCAAGATATACCAAAACTAACATGAATTATAATTAAATTAATTATTAATTAAATCCAGAAAAATGTTGTATCAGTATATTTTTCCTGGAAGTAATAAGATGAATAACCTATTATTTGTCACAAATTAGTTTTTGTATGAAAGTAATCCATTATAAGTTTTTTATTTTATTATTTTTTTATGTATGTTCTTTATTTAAAATATTAAGATATTATACAAATAAGGAAATTAAATAACAATGACATATAGTCGTCTGTTATATAAAAATGAAAAACATTAAATAATAAATAAGTATAAACATGTTTTAAAATATATATAGTTGTAGTAGATATGATCAAAATAATAGTTGTAGTAGATTTTAGTATACAATTACACAAATTCCTCAATTATTATTTTTCTATACTTTAAAGCATTCTCGACATACAGTAGTTTTGACTTAGCTGCACAACCAACTTCTGCACGAATTTTTGTGCAGGTAAGCCAAAAGCGCTGCTAACTCAAATTGGTTACCTGCCTTAAAGTGCAGGTAAACTAAATTGTTGAAAACTGCAAAGACCAGATATGATTTAATTTATTTTTATTAATTGTTTATTTCATACAATAGAATTTATATAAAAAACAACAAAACGAAAATAAAAAAACATTCATAAAAAATTTTATAAGGTTTTTACATACAAATTTATGTAGGTACAAGCGTTAACTAACCAAACTAACTAAGTAAGCAAAACATAAGAGGCAGCTAACGGCGATCTTTTGTATGAAAATAATGTACAACTACCAAAAACATGAGGCACTTATTTTAAATGCGCAGGTATACACAGTGCACTTAATGAAGGCAATTGCATACGTAATTTTGTAAAATAACAACGAAACCAAAATTTTGTGCAGTTATGTGAAAAGTGCACGTAAGTAAGAGGCAGTTAAATCAAAACTACTGTAGTTATAAATCTTATTCCACCCATTGGGTATTTTACCATTCAAAATGTTTATAAGTTCAATTTCACTGAGGTATGGTTTTTCAAAGTATCTGTATCGGAATTCCCTAAGTATGGGGCATTTTGCCATAAAGTGTTGTAAATTTTCGTATTCTCTAGTATTACATAGTGTGCACGATTTATTTTCAGTTGTACCAAATTTATTTGCGTTTAATGGTAGTAGTTGGTTTTTTATGGTATCGATATAATTTACCGGCAGGTTACGGTCCAAGTGTTTATAAAAACGTAATTCACTGTTTAAAGCTTGTTGTTTCATATTTTCAAGGGTTTTGGATTTGAATTCTTGTAGCAATATGGTTCCTTTTTGAGCCCATTTTTGAGCTGAAACATCTTCAAACTCAAAACTTTTACCCAATTCCCTGCCCATTTCGTTTATTTCTTTTGCCCAAAATAAATTATTTTGTAACATAATCATAGACAGTTTATGTGGTCAATTTATGTGGTTATGTCGGTTTTGTCTATATTGAAATAACGTTTTGTATATGTAATTCATATGCAACTCAAGCGTGAAAAATATATACATTCTGCTTTTGTTTCAAGTGCCAATGCATAGTTTGGTGTAAATTCTGGTAATTTTAAAACTCTTTTCAAAAAGTACCGTTGAAGTTTATCAACATCATCATACAAACAAAAACCCCAGACTTGAAGCTTGGAATAGTTTCCATTTGACTTTTAGGTTTATATTTGGTTTATTTATAAAACTGTTCCATATCACATTAATGCTATTTTTAGCTGAAATGTTTTTTTTTCAACATGTTTTTTAAAACTCATTTTTGTTATCAGAATTACACTTACTTCTTGATTTTTGTATATAATTTTTTTCCTCGCTGCAAGTCTGCCAGATGTCCTGAATACCATCATTTCTGACTTTATCATGTTTACTTCCATGCTCCATTGATCACAGTAGCTTTCTAAGTTTTTTTTTACCATATTTTGCTTAACTTTTATATCGTCGGCTGGCAAAACAATGTCATCTCCTTAAAGAAGCAAACGCACATTTACATTGTTCAACATCAAACCACCCCACCCCCTAAATGATCATAAAGATCATAAATTGTAAAAAGTAGTGGTGACAATAAGCTACCTTGTTTAACTCCAGTATACGTCTCATAGTATTCTGATAAATCCTTACCAGTCCACACGGCCGAGTTGGTATCATTATAAATATTTTCTATTAGATAAACAACTTTTGTTGACACGCCAATCCGATGTAATTTCTAGGTACTTTATCGAAGGCTGCCTTAAAATCGACGAAAAAAGCATATATTTTCTTCTTTTCTTTAAACTTTGCATGAATTATGGCCGATAAGTTGTAAATATTGTCTATAGTTGAATAATTTGGTCTGAACCCCGCTTGAAATTCATTTAAGATACTATTTATGTTCAATCCAATTTGTGAGCCTGGAGTTTATGATTCCCATCAAGAGCTTGGCACCGCAACTCATAAAAGAAATTCCCTGATAATTATTTGTACAATTAAGATCACCTTTTTATGAATTGGGAAGATAATGCTGCTTTCGAATGCTTTGTCTACTTTTCCAGTTTCAAAAATTATATTAAAAACATTAGTCAGTTCGTTAAGAAATTCATCTGTTGCATATTTTAGCATTTCGTATGGAGCTCTATCCTCGCCAGGCGCTTTATTTGGCTTAGTTTTATTTAAAGCAGTTTTTATTTCTTGGATTGTTATTGCCTAATCCACTTCAAAATCTGTATACAACATTGAAGCATATTGAATGTCTTTCGACAATTGTGGTTGATTTAAAAGCATATTAAAGTACTCTTTAAAGGGTTCGGCTGGAATCGACGCTCCAATTTTAAAACTATCTCCTCTTATTTCTCTTGCAAGCTTCCACCATTGTTTTGTATCATTTATAGTATTAATTTTATTATTGATTTCTTTAAAATATGCTTCTTTTCTCTTTCTATATTGAATAACATAATGTTGTTTAGCTTGAAAATATTTGTCCTTATCTTCCGGGTTATTTGTCTTTCGAAATTCATTTAGCAAATCAAATAATTTTTTCCTTGCATTAAAACATTTGTAGTTGAACCATTTAGTTTTAAATATCGACTTATTGATTCTGGTTTGATTTTGATTTGGTATTGACTTTAATTACATCAACTAGTTGTTGCAAATTCATGAATTCGCCTTGATTTTGTAGCAAAAATAAATTTTGATTTAGATTTTGTTTATATTTTTCCATCTGTGTATCTTTCCACACTAGTTTTGGAAGAAAGTTGAGTGTTTTATTTTCCTTAGTTGCAGATTCGGTGCTTAACTTCAACTTCAGCGGCATGTGACCAGACCATAGTTGTGGTTCTGCTTTAAATGTATCTATGAATTGAAGCACATTATGGTATACAGCGCATATGTCATTTATAGAGCTTCCTACTGTACTTAAAAACGTAAACTCCACATTTTCATCGCCATTTGTACGACCATTTAGAATTAGCAGCCCAAAATCGTTACACAATTCCATGAGTTTTCTTCCTTTGTCATTTTCAATATGATCTTTTGAGTTTATTTCTTCCAACCCTGCGTAAAACTGCTTTTGAAAAAATCTTCTAGTTCTTGTTGCATTCTACCAAGGCGTAAATTCATATCTCCGACTGATATAACATTTTCTACTGGGTTGTTTGTAAAATAAGTTTTTAGTACCATTAATTCATTATTCCAATCTGCTCCTCGTATGTACACAGGTATAATGCTAAACTTTATTGAGTTAATTTTTAAACTGAGAATGGCTGTTTCGTTGACGAAATGGTAATAATATTTAATATTACAATTTTTAACGTTTTTTCTAAACCCACACATCCATAACAAACCATAAACAAACACATCCACCACTTGCTCTTCCATGTATACTATGACGTTTGGCTGGCTTCCAAAATAATTCAAAGTTATTAAAATATTTTTTCCAGTTTCCCACATTTTGTTCTTCATCGTGTGTTTCAAATAGGGCAAAACATCAAAATCACACACATATTTAAAAAAATTCGGTAACATACATTTATTTGATAAACCATTTATATTAAAAGCTACTACATTAAAATACATATTTTGATTTACAAGTTTTTTGACATTGATTTTTCAAATAAAGCATTATAATTTAAATTATTGACCGCAAAATAATGTTTTCTCCTTGTTCCATCTAAACCATTTATCTTTAATTTTAATTCTATCACTTATAACTGCAATACGATGAGACTTACTGGCTGCCAATATATATTTTTTCAGTTGCAGCATAACTCATTTGTCTTTCTGTTTTTCCGGTGATAAATCTCTTTCTACGTATATTGAGGTTCCCGCAAGTTTTTTGGCATTTTGAACACTTTGTGATGAGTTCACTTCTACCAATACCGCCATTTTATCATCTCTTTTATATAGCTTTTTAGTGTATCTTATTTTGGCTGATTTTGGCAGTTTTAGTTTATCAAAACAGATTTTGTTCACTACTCCATTTACGGAATTTTTTGTATTTAAGCCTTTTAAAATCAAGTTTTTACGTTTTACTTGTTCTTCCAACAGATTGATTCTTCTTCTATCCATATCTTTGTCGACCTTTAAATCTTCTACTTCTTGCTTTAGCTGGTTGTTTTGCTCCCTCAAATTTTCTACATCTCCAGACAATGTTGTTTTCTTCTCTAAAACTTCTCGATTACTATCTTTTATAATCTGTCTAAGATCATCCACATCAAGTTCTCCAACTTTTCTTCTTTCAGTTGATCGTTCTTCACTTGCATCTGGTGCTTCAGATTGCCCATCTAGTTGATTTAAATTAATTGCTGCGTTTTGCTCCATAGTACCTATATTTACAAACTTTTATATACCACAAATTAAAAGTTTCGCGTCTGTTAAGTCTATGTTACAGTTTGAAAGTGATTGTAGTATTAATAAGTGAATAACAGGGTTGTTCGATTAATACTTAGTTCTAAAAACTTGGCAGCACTTTTAAATATCAACAAGAAAGAAACAGGTGGTGTTTGTTTTGTTTTCCAATAATTTTTTAATTTTTGATGAAAGTTAATTGTCTCTTTCTTTGAGTGGTTTTGAAGATAAATTTTTTATAAAAAATTTTGTGCAAATTAAATAAAATATATGCCAAAAAATATTACATCAAACGATGTTACACCAACTTAAATTCATCTCACCAGAAGCAGTACACAGTGTTGAATGTCATCCAATGTTTTCAGACACTTTACTGAAGATTAAAAGTAACTTTTTTGGGGAAAATCCGCGAGCTCTTCTTAAACACGTCTATACTTTATTCCTTTTACTTCTTTTATTATTTAAAGATATTTTATTATTTAAAGTAATACAGAAGGTAATAAGTACTCATTACAAAGTAATGTATAAAATGCTAAGTAGTCATTAACATGTTTTTACTGGGAACCTTCTGGACATGCTATAAATAATGTAAAACAACGAATAAAAATGTTGATGTTGGGCATGTCGATTGAAGAATATCCTAAACAGTCTACGTAAAGGTCTACGTCTCGTTCCGGAAGTTTGATAGTTTTGTGTCAATATTTGTATACAAATTGGTAAGTAAAAAATCAATACCAAATTTTGATTTTGCCTGCTGCTACGTGTATATGAGGCAAAATTAAACTTCATGTCCAGCTTTTTCAAAATCAATTCCAATCAAAGTCAAACTTTTTGTACGTATAGTCCTATTAGAGAAAAATAAATCGTGGAACAAATACTTTCGATTTTTAAAAAAATGGGCGGGGTGGGCGGTCTCAAAAGTACAAAAAACATGTAGTTTTTTCAGACACCTCTCACTTTCAATACTTATTCTTCTTATCTCAGGTTTTCTAGAAATTTTAAGTCAAACGTATCTGAAAGACTTTTTTAAGGGCTATCGATTGGAATTTTTTTTTTCCGAAAAATTTCAGAACTTGTTCCGAATTTTTGAAATTTAAATTAAAAATTGAGTTATCTCAAAACACCCCATTTTTAATATTTTTTTTAATATTTTTAGAAAAAAGATAACATATTTTTCCATAAATACAGAAATTTTTAGAATGGAGTTGTTTTTAGTTTTCGAGAAAATAGCCATTGAAGTTAGCGCCGTCACCACATTTCAAATACTAGTCGTGTTTGTATGCAACACACTGCCAAGCAAGTGCATTGATATTTTTTTGGGTCTAGCTATCCAAGCAAGCTTTGTTTTTTTCAACAATATTCATAATATTATTCATGTTTGTGTTCAAATACATTAATGGGCAATGACATTGCTGTTATTGGTGTAGCTGTTCTTGTGTAAGCTTAAACATTAGTGTAACAACTTGATGAAAACTTTTGTGTGATCAAAAAATAATTGTTTTTGTGTTTGTACTGAATTTCGTTTTACATAAATTTTCTTTATGAGAAATAAAATACTGAAATGGAATTTAAGAAATGGAAAGCCGTGTGTGCTAATCCTTTAATGAAAAAAAAACCACAATATTTCCAAAAAACTGCACCCAACTTCAGAACATTTAATTGTTAAATGTCCCAAATTAAATAAAACATCAAAAATTTGCTCAACATGCAAAATTGAGTTAACAAAAAAATTTCCAAACTTATCTAAGTTTCAAGATGTTGCTAATGATCCCGATTTTGAATGTCCTTCAAAATCAAAAATATGTAAACTAGAAAGATATAATGATAACGATGAAAAAGCAAATGAGATTGTTGTTAAACAAATTAAAGAAAAGTTTAAAACTTCTGAGAGCAAATCGGAAAAAAATTTACTCCTAAGCCTTGCCCCTAAAGATTGGGGTCGCGGAAAACTTATAAAAGAATTTGGTTCAACAGAGCGCGAGGCAAGAAGTGCCTTAGAATCAAGAAGATACAATTTACTTCCACCAAACCCAAAAAACACAAGTTCGTTATCGAATGTAACCATTGCTCTTGTAAATGAATTTTATAACCGGGACGATATAAGTCGATTAATGCCTGGCATGAAACAATTCCTCTCTGTAAAGCAAAGTAACGGAAAACGAATACATGTTCAAAAAAGATTGTTGCTTTGTAATTTAAAATAATTGTATGTGCAATTCAAAGCAGAGAATGGACATATTAAGATAGGTTTATCAAAATTTATCCAGCTCAGACCTATTCATTGCGTTTTTGCAGGCAGCAGTGGTACCCATACAGTATGCGTATGTGTCCACCATGAAAATGTCAAATTGATGTTTAAAGAGGTTAATATGGAGAACTCAAACGAAAATAATAACTTGCCTCTAAAAACTTATTTAGACTGTATAAACACTATCGTCTGCAGTGATTTTACCGACTCTTGTTTTTTGGGAAATTGTAAGGAATGTCCCGGTACAACGGTTTTAAAAAATATATTGACAAAAATGTTTAATGAAAAAAACATTGATACAGTTAAATTTTCATCATGGTTGCAAACTGATAGATGCGCATTACAAACTGTGGTGATGAATGTTGATGAATATGTAAAAGAGTTTTGTAGAAGAGTACAAAAGTTAAAAACACACGATTTTATTGCAAAAAAGCAGTCCACTTTCTTCAAAAATCAAAAAGAAAATTTATTGCCTGGTGAGTTTTTGGTTTGCTTACATTTTGCAGAGAAGTATGCTTTCGTGGCTCAAAACTCAACTCAATCTTTTCACTGGAATAACGACCAAGCTTCAGTGTTTACTGTAGTCGCCTATTATAAAGAAAACCAAGAAATAAAAAAGTATTGCAATTATTTCTGACAATTTAAAACATGATACTCAAGCTGTATACGAATACCAAAAAGTTATTATAAATTTTTTAAAAACTAACTTTGATGTTAAAAAAATTTACTATTTTACCGATGGTGCGAGCCAGCACTTTAAAAACAAGAGCAGTTTTGCAAATCTCCTCCACCACGAACAAGATTTCCAAATTCCTGCAGAGTTGCATTTCCATGCTACAGCCCATGGAAAAGGAGCTTGCGATGGCATAGGAGCTAATCTAAAAAGAGGTGCAGCAAGAGCAAGCCTACAAATGTCATCAAAAGACCATATCCTTAATGTTGAACAATTTTACACTTGGTCGAAAAATCATTTAAAGGAAACTAATGTTTTTCTATGCAAAAATGAAAATCAAGATAAAAACAATGAACTTATAAAGACAAGATTCGAAAACGCCATAGCCATACCTGGTACATTAATGTATCACAGTTTTCTTCCATATAATGGACAATTGAAATTAAAAAAAATTTCTAGTGACGAAAACTTTGATATTTTCCCTAAAATAAAAAAAATAATTTTTAATGTATAGTGGGTTTTAAACCATCTCATAGACAACCTAACTACTACTTTAATTAATTACATAAGATTTTTTTTCATTTAAAGTTTCAAACGGAAAAATAATAAGAAAACATAACCAATGAAACTTAAAACAAAAAGATTTTTAACAAATTTTCTCTACAAGTACAATTGTTTTTATGCATACTCTATTTTTTTGGCAAACTTTTTTAAATATTAATGAATTTTTTTGTTAAGTATAGTCAAAAATGAAAAAAAAAAAAACAAAAAAAAACAAAAAAAAAAAAGAAAAAAAAGAAAAAAATAACCTAGAAAAACAAAATGAAAAAGAAAATCCAAAAAATGTTTTCGTTACACTTATATCAGTGTACGGACAAAAAACAAAGCAAAACCAATTAAATATGAATGCACTTGTTTGGCAGTGTGTTGCATACAAACACGACTAGTATTTGAAATGTGGTGACGGCGCTAACTTTAATGGCTATTTTCTCGAAAACTAAAAACAACTCCATTCTAAAAATTTCTGTATTTATGGAAAAATATGTTATCTTTTTTCTAAAAATATTAAAAAAAATATTAAAAATGGGGTGTTTTGAGATAACTCAATTTTTAATTTAAATTTCAAAAATTCGGAACAAGTTCTGAAATTTTTCGGAAAAAAAATTCCAATCGATAGCCCTTAAAAAAGTCTTTCAGATACATTTGACTTAAAATTTCTAGAGAACCTGAGATAAGAAGAATAAGTATTGAAAGTGAGAGGTGTCTGAAAAAACTACATGTTTTTTTGTACTTTTGAGACCGCCCACCCCGCCCATTTTTTTAAAAATCGAAAGTATTTGTTCCACGATTTATTTTTCTCTAATAGGACTATACGTACAAAAAGTTTGACTTTGATTGGAATTGATTTTGAAAAAGCTGGACATGAAGTTTAATTTTGCCTCATATATGAAAAATACTTATATAAATAACTACTACTTTTGGGGCCCCATATGGATGGGCATTATATCTAAACATGGACTGATACTACGTTGATCAAGTCGGGTTTTAAAACCCGGTTTTAAAAAAAAAAAATATTTTCGAATATCGAAAAAACCGGGTTTTTGTTGTTCAATAACCGGTTTTTTAACAACTCTTTTTTTAGCTTCCATATATTATAAACCGTAAATTCACAAAATTCATTGTTAGAAACAGAATGTTCTGGAAAAAAATCCGTGTTTCTATAAAAGTGGTTTATGCAAGAGAGTTTATTTTTACTTAAAACTAACTTTAAAAATTTCCATAACCTCAAAAATTATTATTTTTCTGTAATTTTTTGAATTGTTCCTGTGGTATGATTCTCTCATTTTGTATTTGGTAATTAACAAATACAAACAAAGAAATATTAACATTTTTCTTAATAGATTTCTTGACATTAATAAAAAAATTGTTTAATAAAAATGTTTTCTTTAAAATATGTTTTATTAGCGTTGTTTTCAATAATAAACGGCTTATAATAAATTGTTTTGAATTCAAAAGGTATATCTCAGACAACGACTTCGGTGCGTTCATAAATAAAAGTTTTAAATGATTTATACAAATTATTGTTTTTTTAAAAAACATCGAAAATTTTTATCAAGCTGATGCAAAATTAATAACAATAAAAAACTAAAATTATTCATATTATTCTAAATTAAAAAAAATTTATTAAAATTATATTACATTAAAAACCCGGTTAATCGGTTTTTTCAAATTCCAGAAACCGAAATCGGTTTTTTTAAAAATTTCAACTATTCGCAAAAACCGGGTTTCTAAAAATGTCGAATAATCGATCACCCTAACCGATACTATCAAAGACTAATTGGCTTCAATCTGGTGCCAATATGAGTCAATGTAAAACAAAATCAAAAAACTTTTTAAATTTGCGAACTGTAGCATGCGAGCTAACAAATTCAGGTCTAGCCATGGACAGACTAATTCTTGTGCTGGAATAAGTCAGATTGCCAAATTTTATCAAAATATTTTAATATTTGCGACCCGCTGAGTGTGAACAAGCACTAAAGCCAATTTTGTTGGGGAATCGTTACATGTGCACTAGGTTCAAACATGTACCGTTGTCCTTGGGTCTTAATTCAAAAATATATGAAAAACTATTTTTTAAAGATCACCGATTTTTCAAATTGCCATGTGGTAACCCCGACCCTATAGTATGTATAATGCCCAGTTTTTAACTTCGTATTGAAATATGCAATTAGTTAATTGCCATTTAAATTTAAGTTGTATTTAAATACAGTTTCAGTTTTTCAGTCTTAAATGATAATTGTTAATTATTTGCGACAAAAGTAAAAATTAATGATCATTATTCAGAAAACAGCTGTTTAAAGAATAAAAAAAAAATATCAGAAAATATAAAAATAAAATATATATAATTAAATTATAATTAAATAAAGAAAAATGAAGAGAAGTGAAAATTTCAGTGGAACCGAAGTTGAATTTTTATTGGCTGCTGTAAAAAAGTACAGCAGCATAATTGAAAATAAAAAAACAGATAGAGTGAATGCAGAAGAAAAATTAAATGCATGGAAGGATGTGGAGCGTGAATTCAACAGCAAATTTACCAACACGTACAGAAGCCATAAGATTTTAAAAACCAAATATGGAAATATAAAATCCACTGCAAAGCAAAATTTTGCGTTTGACAAAAGGCAAACGTATGCTACAGGTGGTGGGCCTCCCAAAGAAAAAGCAACGACTAAAACAGACGAGTCAATATTAGAAATATGTCAAGAGACACAAATTTCAGGGAGGCCATCGAGTTATGACTGCGATGCTGATGAAAATGGTAAGTTTTACTGGATATCATAATTTGTAAAATTAAATAATTCCTCTTTTTAGAATACACTGACATTGAGTTCATCAACGAAGTCCCAAGTGAAGAGGATGGTGCAGTTGGTGGAATATTCGAGGATATTAAAAGACATATAAAAAAAGAAGATAGTAAGTTCTTTTTTTGATTATTATTTAGCTCATTATGTTTGTTATTGGAACAAATAAGGTTTAGCGGCTAATCTCAAAATTAATGAAACTTGATCCATCGACTAACATTTAAACGCTGAGTATGCCGATGGTAAATTTTTTTTGGCGGACACGATCCCTTTCCGGGGGGAGCGGTCAAAAGGTGAGTAAGGTTGTAAACGGATCGAAACAGAAAGGTAATATCTTTACAATGAGGTATAATATGTCCACATTCATTAACCCATTACGAGCCAGCTTAACATTTTGTATTTTTTTTGTTGCATTTTTTATGTTTTTTTATTAAAAAACTAATTTATTTAAAAAATTAGCTATATTAAAGGTATGTTAAGTGGCCAATAGTTTATAGACAAGATATTGAGCTTTCAGTTAAGGTAGCTTTATAAACACCGCAGTTATTGCAGATTAAACTTTGACATTTTTTATATATTCAGTTTTTAGGTTATATTTTATTTGATGTTAATGGTATGTAATTCCATTAATTTTCTGTATAAAATTAATTCATAAATTAAATAAATTATTAATTATAAAAAGACGTTTTCTAAAAATTTGTTACTGTAGTAAGTTTTATTTTTCAGTATATGATATGTGTTAAATAAAGTTATATCAATGAAGTAAATTTTATTAATATAATTTTATTTTAATTAAAAAAAAAAAATCCTATGCTTTTTGTAAGATTTTCAATATTTCATTAATATTTTAACGTTTCCTTTTTTTCTTTGTTGTTTATTTCAAGATTTGGCATATAATTTTGTATATATAAAGAATTCAGTAGTAATGGTGTTTAAAAAATTTTGACCGAGTTATTAACGGGTTAATGTATTAAGATAATTATAAAACTTGTAATAACTGAGGTGTTTATGTGTTTAAATGAAAACTCAATATCTTGTCTATAAACTGTTGACCACTTTACATACCTTTAATATAGCTAATTTTTTAATAAATAGCCTTTTTAAGAAAAAAAAAACATGAAAAAATGCAAAAAAAAAAAATACAAAATGTTAACCTGGCTCGTAATGGGTTAATAAATGTGAACATGTTATACCTCGCTGGAAAGATATTTAAATTACCGCTAAACCTTGTTTAAGCCTATTTAGTTATTATTTGTGTATGTTTGTTAATTATTTATTTATTATTTTTAATAATTATTCTTTTTATTTTTGTAGTCTGTGGTACATCTTGGGCGAAGTATACTCCAAAAAAGCTTCAACAGCCGTTAAATAAGGCTTTGAAAAAAGTGTAAAGTAAGGATGTGTGGGCAAAACTTGCTCAGGCAAAATTGGATCGTCAAAATTTAGAGATGCAATTATTGAAAGAAAGGCACAGCTTCGAAATCGAAAAGCTTCGACTAGAAATGGATCTAATTCGGCTAAAGATTGAAAAGTTAAGATCCGAATAGTCAAGTTTTATGTTTCCATATTTGGTTTTTATTGGTTTTTCAGCAATTAAAGCAATTGGTTTTTCAGCAATTAAAGTACAAAGCATTTTAAATGAATTTTTTTTATTTATTTTTATAAAAAATTATACATCTAAGTATAAATTAAATATTATTTTTTGTTTTTGTTATTAAATTAATATATAATATATAATACATATACATATGTATGTAAATAAAAACGTTATTTGTGTTTATGAATACCTTTGTTGTTTTTCAGGTTGTTTGCATTGGAATTTCTTGCTACGACATTGCTTTGTACATTGTTGACTAAATTTACAGCTGATTCTAAATCTTCTGGTAAAGACGGAAGTTCGTGTTCATTATTAAGGCAGCATACATTGTGCAAAACTGCAGTAGCTACAATAACAGCTTCTACTTTTTTAATATTCAGGCGAATGCCTAGGGACAAAATAGGAAATCTTCTTTTCCAAACACCATAACTTCTTTCAACACAGTTCCGTGTTCGTATTTGAGATTCGTTATATAAGTTTTCCTCTGCATTTTTTACATTTAGTAATGGAGTCATTATAAAATTTTTGTTAGGATACCCACTATCAGCAACAATAAGACTGCCCTCAAATTCACCATTGCAAAATCTGCTAAATATTTTCGAATTTCGTAGAATATTTGCATCGTGTGATGATCCAGGCCATCTAGCAACAACATCTACAATCTTTAAGTTCGCATCACACATCGTTTGTACATTCATAGAGAAAAACCCTTTCCGATTCCTATACAATTCAGCGTCTTCTCCACCTGAAAAATAACAAACCATTATTAACACAGATACTTCTAGAAAACTTATTATTCAGACATTATTTACCTGGAGATAATATTCTTACATGCGTGCAATCAAGAGCCGCCACAACGTGGGGAAACATTACAACACATGAACTACAAAATATGATGAAAAAAGGCGATTTGTTACCAAAGTTAAAATGAAATCAGAAATATATGGACAGTTATAGAAGCAAATTGGATACCAATATAATATTTCTACAACAAAGGGAAGCGGATATAGATTTAAATGTCCTTAATAATACGATTTTGCAATCCTGTGCACGACCTTGCTTAAACCCAAAGCAAACCGGCTTTAAAAATAAATGGTTTGATAAAGATTGCGAAAAAGCTAGAGATAAATCAATGGAAGCATTGAAATCTTTTAGAAAGTCACAAAGCTTTGTAGATAAAGACGTATACACTCAAAATCGAAAAACGTATCAAAATGTCTTGAGAACTAAAAAAAAGGAATATTATGCGAATCTAGAACAGAGACTTAACGATGTAACAGATGGTAAAAAATGGTGGGCAATAGCTAGAGAGATTAGACAATGCGAAAATCATATTGGAAGTGAAATAACTGCTGAAAGACTGCTAGAATATTTTAAAAATCTACTAAACCCCTCTGTTAGAGCCATAGAAATATTTTATGCTGCAAACTTAATTACAGATGAACAACTAGATAAACCTTTCTCATTGCATGAAGTAAAAAGTCAACTTGCTAAGGTCAAACTAAATAAAGCTCCTGGTGAAGATCGCATCCCATATGAGTTCTATAAATATGCTAGTGACAAGTTCCTAGAAGCTCTTACGAACATTTTTACTCAAATATTTAATGGCCATGGGTCATATGTGTTTCAAAACAGCATAATATTTCCAATCCACAAAAAAGGTGATACAAATGAACCCTCCAACTATAGAGGAATATCATTTATGAATTGTGTCGGCAAGATAATGATAGGCATAATAAATGAGCGAATAGCCGAATGGACGCATCGTTACCACATTTTAAATGAATATCAAGCAGGCTTCCGCAAGGGATACTCTACAGCGGACAATATATATAACCTGACTTCTATAGTAAACATAAAATTCTCCGAAAAACGTAAAGTTTACGCTTTTTTCGTAGATTTTAAGGCAGCTTTCGACCGTGTACCTAGAAGATTGTTGTTATATAAACTACAACAAATGGGATTGTCATCAAAAATCGTAGATTTTATAGAAAACATTTATTTAAACACAAATTCAGCTGTTTGGACTGCCTCGGAGTTATCGAATTATTTTGAAACACGTACAGGAGTCAAACAGGGATGCCTATTATCCCCAATGCTGTTTGCGCTGTATCTGAACGATCTTCATGATCATTTGGGTGGTGGGTTGTTTGTTGGTGACATCAATGTGAGAGTATTAATGTATGCCGATGACATTGTAATGCTAGCAGATGATGTCGATACTTTGCAGAAAATGAGTAATAACCTGGAAGAATACTGTCGATTATGGGGAATGGAGGTTAACCTCACAAAATCAGAAATCATGATATTTAGAAAAGGTGGTAGAATTGGTTCTAAAGAGAGATGGACTTTTAATGGCGAGTTTGTACAAGTTGTATCTGAATATAAATATTTAGGAATTTTATTAACCCCTACAATGTCGTTTTCTAAGCATGTGGCAGCCAAAAACGATGCAGCTAAAGCCAGTATTGTTGATTTTTTTCAACAGAAATTTGTTTCTTTTACAGTTATATTAGTTTTTTGTTTTTATATACATCGAGATTATTTTTATGTTATTTTCAATTTATAACGAGCTTTCAACCTCCGTATATTTACAAAAATAAAGCAAATCAAACATATTAGCTAGGTTGATACTAGTATTTCGATCTGGCTAAAGATCTCATCAGAACCCGAAGTTTTAGAAAAGCTAGAACCTTCATAATAGTCAGAACTTTAAAATTTATTTTGTTGGGGGTAAACATTAATTGCCTTTATAGTAATTAATTAAATGTGCTTAAATCCCAAAACTTCTTAATCAAATTGTGAAAAATAATTTGTTGTAAGCTGGTCCCTATCCGGATCATATTCTTGCCTAAGAAAGTTTTCAGGGCACAACGTTCTTAGAGTTTCTGGAGATATTTGTTATGTTACATCACAAACTCAATGAGAATTTTTTGTCCTCGTCTGGGAGCGTGATTCAACATTTCATATATGTATAATACCAGAAGTTTTTACTTTAGCTTTAGATTTTTTCATTAGGAAATGCTTTCCTAATCCGACTCAAGTCCTTGAGGACTTACACCTAAGCCAGAATGTCGGCTTGTTGTGCGCTCTAAAAATCGGTCCCATGTCATATTCCTACACCAGGAACTCCGTCGCACTGACGAAATTCCTCAACCTCTTCCATCCTATGCCCCTTTGATCCCCCAATGTGGATATTAAGTCACTGGATAGTATTTCGACCCGGATCCCGGCAAATGCCGGGCAATCACAGAGATAGTGTTCCAAGGTCTCCTCGTCCTCCCCACAGGCCCTACACACTCCCGAGTCCGCCCTACCAATATGGTGGAGATGGGCCCTCAGTGTCGAGTGTCCCGTGAGGATTTCCATCAAAAGACTCAGTTCCTTCCTACTGCGGTTCAGAATTTCCCTCGTACTGTCCCTGTCCGGGTTGCCCCAGAGAATCCCCGTGGTCCTGCCAACACCTGCATTCTCCCAGATGGTCCTATGCATGGTGTCAGCCCAATCCACCAGCTCCTCCTTAAGAGCTCGAAAAGGTCTCGCGTTCCCCAAAGTGACTAACTCCAGGGAAGATTCTCCCCTAGCCAATTCATTAGCCATTTCGTTCCCCGCTTTGCCACAGTGTCCCTTCACCCATATAATCTCAATGCGTCCCCGTGTAGAGAAATCGTTAATTTCCCCGTTACACCTGAGTATCGTCACAGAGACCGTAGATAGCGCCCGGATAGCCGCTTAGCTATCCGTGAAAATCACAATATCACCGGTCAAGAAAAAGATATTCACCTGCCTAATGCACTCCGTAATCGCGGTGACCTCCACCTGTAGTAAGGTATTATGGGCAGGAAGCCGGAAGCATTTGCGTACATTGAAATCAGCCCCACAGAAGCCCAGACCCGTTCTCCTGTCCTGTTTCGATCCATCCGTGTAAAAGTGGATCCCCGGGCGGTTTCCCAAGAAGGTCCCATTTAACCATGGTTCTTTTCGGGGATTAACGTGTCACAGAGCGCCGTGACCGACCTCTCTAAAATCCTGTCGCAGTCCCAGTTTGGGACGCAATACCCTGGCAACTGGTTTAAGATAGTACGATGCCCTCGTACTTCATCTGTACCCCAATTGGGCGAATTGCCGGAATAGACTCAACAGCCCTAGTAGATGCGGTTCGCATTGCGCCACTAATGCCCAAACACTATACATATCGTGGGCCGTCTGTAGAAGGGCAATATGATCTAAATGAGGTCTGAATCCCAGGATGGCATACTGGCTATACATTAGCGTCGTCAGACCTAGACTGACATACGCATCTGTAGTATGGTGGACATCGATGAGATTTGGTTCGTATGTGGGCCTATTGCAGAAGGTACAGCGCTGTACCCACATTTGCCCTAACATATGACTGACCCAGGCTACTATATCCCGGTGAATATCAATAAGCACATCGGTCAAGACATTATTAAAAGCCCCCTCTATATCAATAAAAATTGCCAGAGTTCAGATCAAAAAATCTCTCCACATGACAAACCACCTCGTCAAGAGCCGTTTCCACTGAACGCCCCTAAAAGTAGGCATGTTGTCCAAACCTAAGCAATTCCCCAGGAACTTGACCCTTAACCATGTCATTCAATAACCTCTCCATGGTCTTGAGTAAAAAGGAAGTTAGGCTTGTAGGCCGATAAGCCTTTGGGTTCGCATAACTCTCCTTTCCCGGTTTAGGTATGAAGACAACTTTTGCCTCCTGCCATAACATTGGAGTGTACGCGAATTTTAGGCAAGCAGTGAAAATGGTTAACCGACTTCCGTCGATCCAATGCATGCTCTGCTGTAGTAGAGCTAGAAAGATATCGCCCGGTCCCGCTGCCTTGTAAGGGGCGAAACTGTTAACCGCCCTTCTCACCATATCCCTGGTTATTACCATACTATGGCCCGATACACTTCCCGCTCGTGGTCGGTCCCCAATAGGTTCAACTGTTCGCCCCAAGGTTGGTGCAAGTTGTTGGTCCTCTGAAGGCTCGATGTATGCCGCCCTTGGTTCAAGTTGGTTCCCGCCCTGTCCACAAGAAAGTGTGTCTCCATAAGTATTCTTAGCGACTGTTCCATAGTCCGCCCTCCTGCAGTTGGCGTCGACAAGGGTCTCTGGCTGCGTATGGGTTTTCGATAAGAATTTCTTTATCCTTAATACCTCGCTCACGCTGTCCACTTGTTCACAGAAAAGTTTCCAAGAGTTGCGTTTCGCCGTGCGTATCCTATTATTATACTCCCTGAGTCTACTGTGATAGTCATCCCAGTACATCGATCGTTTCTTTCGGCGGGCCCTATTAAAAAGTCTGCGGACATCCCTCCCGAGATTGATCAAATCCCCCGTCAGCCAGGGTTTTTCCCGAGGAGATCTTCGCAATCGGAGTGGGCAACACTCCTTAAACGTTTCAATAAGGCCGCCTTTTATCATAACCACTTCCCTGTCTATGTCAGCCCCACTCCCAAGGTGTTCGTGGGGCGTGCCAAGATGGTCCTGTAGTTTATCCCTAAATTTGGTCCAGTTAGTTTTAGCTTTGTTCCGGTACGTTATCGGTTCCGGTGGAGGCTGTGCTAGCCTAAAGAGAATATACCGATGATCTGAAAAGGAATGTTCCTTCGGAAAGTGCCATTCCTCGATATCATCCACTAAATTTTCGGTGTATACCGTTATATCCAATACCTCCTCCCTTAATCTGTTAACAAACGTAGCCGTGTACCAATATTCAGGGTAAAGAGGTTATTTAAGTTTAGAAATTTGAGTAATGCGTCCCCTCGCTTGTTGCAGTTTGTGCTACCCCAAGCTATGTGGTGAGAGTTCGCATCACAGTCTATTAGAATTTCCTTACCTGTTTGCCTTGCAGCCGTTACAATTCCCTGGAGTTCCGGCGTTGGTGGTGGAGTCAGCGTATCAGATGGTAGGTATAGCGAGACCAGGAAAATATTCTGGGTCCCGTGCGTGAGGACGGTCGCATCTACCGTGGATAATTCTGGGGAGAAAAGAAAGTTCAGATTTTTGTGACACATAATACAGGTTCTCGGGCGAAAACCTGAGAGTACATAAAATATTTGGAAATTCAGATCGTTCAACCCAGCAACCTTGTCCTTAGTGGTCCAAGGTTCCAGTATTAATACGATATGAATCTTACCTCTGCGTAATTTTTCCATCAGAGCGAAAGTAGCCGTTTTACTCCGATGGAGGTTGACCTGCAGGATCTGGGTCATGGGTCGGCTTTGTTTTTGCTCTTGGGAGTTTAGTTTTGGCATCTTTTACGCCACTTACCTCATTATTAGTGGTCGTTTCATCACTACAGTCTGCATGCTTAGCGTCCAACCTATCGCAGCCAATTGTGTTCTTGCCTACTTTAAAGTAGACGGCTGTGGATACGAAAAACGCTTTGCACTTCGACTTCTTAAGATGAGCCATGGGGTCCTGGTCGATTCCCACAACTATTAGAGTACCCGTTGGGGTTTCCTCCCTGTGAAAAATCTCCCATTTTTTCCACAACTAGACCCTTGTTTTGTCTGCCGAGGACCCTTAGGATCTGCTCCGTCGAATATTTGCCACCCCCCTAAATTATTTGACAAACCTTAAAACTTAATACAATTCGTTAGGAAGTAACAATGTTATTTTTAAATTTAATATAAAAATATTAATTTTTGACTTGGATCAAATAGGAAATATCTGTTAGTTCAGTATTATATGGTTCGAATCTTCAAATTTTATTAGAAAACATTGCCTGCAAATGGGCGGCTTTCATTGTTAAAGCTGGGTTTCGACAAAAAAAGCAATAAATAAAGTTATTTTATAAGAGATTTCGATGTCTTTGCCTTAAAATATAATCAAAAAATTGCTTGAGACAATGCAAACTGTGTAGACATACATACTACACAGAAAGAACTAAATTCGAGTTTAAATTAAAATATTTGTTGATTCAGTTAGAAGTTTAATTGAATTCGGTCCTATTGAGCAAATTGAAGTAACAACTAAAATAGTTTGTAACTAGTTAATTAATATTATTTTCAATTATAGTTTTATTCACATCTATTACAAATTAAATTAAATATTGTTTTTTATTTCAAACAAATTTTTAGTAGATACTATGAAAACATTAATTAAAACTTTAAAAAAAAAAATCGCCTTAAATTAAAACAAATCGCCAAAAATTACAAAATTTAAAAAAAATCACCAAAATTGTAAAAAAATCGGGAAATTTTATTAAAATAAATTTAAAACATTTGCTAAAAGAAAAGCTGCCAAAATTAAAAAAAAATATTCTTAATTGCAGAAATTTAAAAAAATTGCCAAAATAAAAAAACCCCAAAATTTGGAAAAATGTATAGAATTAAAACAAAATTGCTATAAGTGAAAAAAATCGACAAATTTAACAAAATACAATTTTTTACTTTAAACGACATTTTAATTTTGGCGATTTTTTAAAATTTTTGCATTTTTTTCCATATTGTTATTATATGTTATAAAAACTGGAAATTTTGTGTATACCAAACTCATTTTCAATTAAACAGTTAATATATATTATTAAACATTTAATTGAAAGTGAGTTTGAGATCGAATAAAAGTTTAATTGAATTTTTTTGACAATAATTTTTTCTGTGTATTTTGACATAATCTTTTAAAACCGAGATACCACTATGGAGATACCACAACGAACCAAACGTGTTCACGTGTGCCGTGGTGTGTAATTTCAAAAGTTGATACTTTACAGTGCAATCTTTTTATTTTAATTTGGTTCGCTACGTACGCATCTGTTAACATTGTTTTTAGCATTTTTTACGATATATATTACGATATCTCAAAATCCATTAATATAAGTCAAAGTGAATCTGAAATACATAAATTAGTTTAAATAAGACCTTGGAGATGTCAGATATATTTTCAAAATTTCGAATTGTATATTTTTTCTTTATCATTATTTCTTTCAGACTACAGGCACACTAGTGAGCTTAAACGCTGCCTTGGAAAATTTACTATGTTGTTAATACAAGGCATAGATTATAGCCCCGATGGGCTCCCTCTGATCTTAAAAAAAATCGTATATGTGAAAAAGAAGAAAAAATAGGGAATAATTTTTTCACCAATATTTAAAATAAGTGACAGCCTGGGTCCATTTTTCCGAAAAAATAACCTTTTTCCAAAACAAAAAAAAAAGTACCGAAAACGAAGTCCCAAAATAAATACATTCTTCAAAAAAAGTACCGAAAAGCATTGGAAAAAAGCACATTTTCCAAGAGAAAAAGTACCGAAAACGTTCATTTTCAAAAAAACAACAAAAAATTTTTATTTTTTACCAAAAAAAAACTACCAAAAAAATTAAATTTTCTAAAACAGACCAATTTCAAAAATGTCCCTTTTCAAAAAAAGTACCAAAAATGTACCCTTTTCAGAAAAAAGTACCAAAAACTGTTGTAAAAAAGTACCAAAAAACGTGCCAATTTCAAAATAGTACTTTTTCCCTAAATAAGTACCTTTTTTCAAAAAATAAGTATCTTTTTCGAAAAAAGTACCTTTTCCAAAAAAAGTAACGAAAAAGTTCCCTTTTCAAAAAAAAAAAATACCCAAAAATTTACCTTTTTACCAAAAAAAAAAAGTACAAAAAAAAATTATTTTTCTACAAAAGTATCAAAAAGTATTGAAAAACAGTACAAAAAAAATTTTTTTTCTAAAAAGTATTAATGTAAAAAAGTACTTTTTACAAAAAATATCTTTTCCAAAGAACAGTATTTTTCCCAAAAAAGTACTTTTTCCAAAAAAAGAACAAAAAAAAAAAAATATTAAATTTTTCTAAAAATATAGCAATTTTAAAAAGTACTTTCTGTATCTTCCAAAAAAGAGTACCAAAAAAGTACCTTTCCAAAAAAAACTACCAACAAAATTTTTTTTTATATAATTTAACCAATACTCAGGGGATCCCCTACTCAGGCAGTGCATGGTATTGATCAGGAAAATAGGGTATGGGAAGGAGGAAAGAGGGAGTAGTGTTTGTGGATATTTGATTTAAATTTTTCTAAATTGTAAGTAACAGGTAATTTTAAAAAAGTGCTTCTTCCCAAAAAAACACCTTTTCCAAAAAAAGATACAATTTCCAAACAAAAAAGAAAATAAATAAATTGTTCTTAAAAAAATACCAATTTCAAAATGTACTTTTTCCATAAAAAGTACTAAAAACAGTAATTTTTTCCGCAAAAAATACTTTTTAATAAAAAAATTCAATTTCAAAACAGTACATTTTTCAAAAAAAAAAAAAAATTTGCGAAAATTTTTTAGCTTTTCCAAAAAAAAGTACCAAAAAAAATTTACTTTTTCTAAAAAAGTACCATCTTCAAAAAAAATACCGGAAAAATAAATTTTTTAAAAAATTAAATTACAGTTTGAAAAAATTACTTTTTCCAAAAAAATTTATAATTTTTGAAGTTCTTTTTTTCAAAAAATTTTTTTTTTTTGTATTTAAAATTAAAAAAAAAAGTTAAAAAAACAACACTCAATGAAAAAAAATTCCCGGTTCAACGAATGTCAAACTTTTCACACTAAAGTAACGCTTTAACGAACGCTTTAACCGAGCACTAGCTACTATGGCCTTCTGCGCGTTATACCGAAAATAGACCAGTGCCTCTGGTGGGAATCGAACCCACGACCCCCGCACTGATAAGCCAGCACGCTACCAACTAGCCTACCGGGCACAGTTTTGTTTTTTTTTTTATTAATTTTGTTGTTTAAAGAATATTATTTAAAGAATATCTCGATTTAACGAACAACCTTGACGTCCTGTAATTCGTTTAACCAGAATTCTTCAAAATTTTCTACAAATATAATTTTGTTAAAATTACGTTCTAATTTTCTACACTTTTTCCCGTTAAAACTTTATTTTAGTGGTTTTTTACACTTATCGTGTTAAAATCTTAGACTACAAATAGAGATTAAAATATTTCGTGTATATTTTTATTTATATTAATGTATATAAATAATCTATATATATAAAGGAGTGGTATGAGTGACTGACTCAACATCGCCCAGCCTAAACCCCTGGACCTGGAACTTAAAATTTACAATAGATTTTCCAATATTCCAACGGAGAGTGCGAAGAAGTGGAAAAAGTCTTCCGTTTTTGCAAAAAAGTAACGGCATTTTTAAAAAAGTAACCGTTACTTTTTTTAACAAATAAAAGTAACGTTTTTTTAAAGTAACGGTTTAATAAAAAAATAACGGTTTTGTTTTTTAAGTAACGACATTTTTCAAAAAAATAACGGGTTTAAAAAAGTAACTGTTGTTTAAAACCAAAAAAATAGCGGTTTTTAAAAAAATATAATGGTTTTTTTTTCAAAAAAAATAACGGGTTTTTAAAACAAAAATAATCGTTTTTTATCAAAAAAGGAACGTTTTTTTTAAAGTTTTTTTTTCTAAAAGTAACGGTTTTTTATAAGTAATGGTACTTTTCAAAAGAATAACGGGCTTAAAAAATTTTTTTTTCACAATATGGAACTTTTTTTTTTGTTTACAGTAACAGTAGTTTTAATCGGTCTATCTATTTATATAAAAGAGTAGTGTGAGATACTGAGTGATTCAACATCGCCCATCCTAGAAACTTTATATTTGGCATATAGGTTCCTCCTGGGAAGGTGACCTCCACTAAGATGGGCTTTTTTTATATTACATCGGAGATAGCCAAAAAGTGGGAAACTGGGCCAAATAACCGAAAAGTTGGTATACAGTTTCCTCCTGGAGAATTCGAATAAGACGGAATTTTTTGATATTCCAACGGAGATGTCCAAAAAGTATTCCGAAAATAAATATCTTATTCCAAAAAAATATGGTTTTCAAAAAAAAAAAAATACTTTTTCCACAAAAAAATACTTCTTTTAAAAACAAGTGCTTTTACCAAAAAAGGACTTTTCCCGGAAAAAAGTGCTGTCACCAGAAAAAAAAGACTTAAAAAAAAATGCTTTTACCAAAAAAAGTACTTTTGACATAAAAAATACTTTTTTAAAAAAATTTAAGTGTTTTTCCGAAAAAAGTCCTTTTTTTTAAAAAAAGTACCTTCTTCAAAAAAAAAGTATTATTTAAAAAAAAGGACTTTTTTCAAAAAGCTAATTTACCACAAAAAAACTGATTTTTCCAACAAAAAAATAATGCTTTTTTCAAAAAAACTACATACTATTCTAAAAAGTAATTTTATTTTTTTTTATAACAAATTTTTAAAAAATCTAAAAAACTGTAAGTTTGTAAAAATTTGAAGTAAGTTTGTAAACATTTGCCATAATCATGATCATGGCACGATGTGTTATTTTCAAAAAGTTCTTCAAACAAAAAAGTACTTACTAATTAAACATGGCCCAAATGAAGACCTCCACTAAAAGGGGATCTTTAATATATTACTGGAAGACGTAGAAATATAGGTTTTCTGTGATGTGGGCTAATACACTGAAAATGCACTTATTGAATTTTCCACTGAAAACGTGGTATTACCGGGATTTAAAATGTTTAAGAAGTGCTCATCTTAATCAAAATGTTAAGCTAAATCTGAAACTTAAAAGTTGTTTCCAAAATGGTCAGATCAGTAAAAATTTGGTTTTTGAAAAATGTTATAAGATCGTCGAAACAAAGGGGTATAAAATGCATCCTACAGTCTTATCGATTACTTGATCGTCGAAATATTAAATTTTATATGTAGTTATAGAAACATGTGCACTGAGAAGGGCTAATTAGGAATTCGGAGATGAAGAGGATATAATGTTAAAAACAAACCCTAAATTAATTAAATGTTTGCCTTTAAGACATCGAAAAAGTTTTTGCATAAATTGATACCATTTTTTCACAAAAATATTATATTTAAATTTCAATATTTCAAGTAATTCCAAAATAATGGTCTTTTCAACTCAAAAACTTCATTCACATTGTATGTATTTTTTAATTTTCAGTAGCATTGTTCTCAAACCTTATTTTTCGTAAAGCAATTTTATTCTAAATTGAAAAAAAAAACTATACTTTTCGAAAAACAGGTTAAGGAAAATGTTATTCACTGACGTTTTGGAGTTCAAGAACCTATACTCAATCTCAATATATCTGTTCGCTCAACAGAAAAATTTATTACGTTTAACAAAATGTACTCCTGTTTTTTTTTCTCAGAAAAAGTATTTTTGTTAATTTTTATAATTCTTAATTAAAGTACAAAATAAGTACATCTACAATCTTATTTCTTCTTCTAATTTACACATAATTTTTATTCAAGCTAAAAACAATGCTACATTGCACAGTGGTTTCCCTTATATGGACAAGCGGTCAAAAATCAATATCTCAAAAGCTAAAAAAGCTAGGGTCTTCAAGATTTGTCAGCTCATAGCATACCCAAAGAACTTTAAGTTGCAATTTTTTAGGAAAAAATATTAACAACTGTAGCCACTTTATCTTTGAAGGGTTAATTGGCTTATAGATTTGTTTTAAGAATTTTTTGAATAAAGTATTTCAATATGAAAATTCTTTAGTTTTAAACAATTTTTGTATATTTTTATTCTATTTTAATTCATTCGAATTATATACTGAAAAAAAAACTAAATTAAAAAGTTGTACAAAGTTATATAATGCAATATGAGGTATTATTAAGTAATATAAGGTAATAATAATTACCAGCTGTGGAACTCCAAATATCAATCACATACATTCTAGAAAATTGGCACTGACAGAATAAACCTTCTAATTTAATTTTCATATTTTCGAAAAACAACTCATTATAAGAATTAAAATTTGACCTTTGTTTTGACACTTTTCAAATGCAATGAGTAAGCTGCACTTAAACCGACTTCTGTCACAATATCGCGAATAACTTTTCAGATAAACTTAAGTTTTCTTTTATGACTATGTAACCACAATATATGCAATATAAACATACCTTCACTTTCAACGGACACAAACATTAAATCTCGCAAAAAAACAACAAAATTTGTTACATTCATAAAATTTAGAGTGTTATAAATAAATTAAGTGCAATAAAGCTTAGAAAAAAAAAACATTGCTTTTTTTGATTTTTGGCCTATTTGGGAAACCACTGTGCATTGATGTGAAATATAATAATAAAATTTGGTCTTTCATTGGCGTCATTACATTTTAGTTTTGGGCTCTATGTAGGAGGTTAAGGGTCGCGGAAGCTTTCCCACACCTTGTTCATATTTATTTACAACATTTGTGGATACTCCGAAGAAACGAAAATTTTGTCCGTTTTATAAAATAGAATATTTTTGGAAAAAAATACGAGGTAATGGTCCCCACCAAGGCCCAATTTTGGATAGGGATGTCATAAGCACTGGCGTATGGTGAAGCTAGGAGTAATACAAATTTTCGTCCATTTTGCTTTAACTTTCTCAGTTTTCAAGCTATGGGTCATATTCTAAAATCAGAAAAGGAAAAAATAGCGCCGTCTTGAACACTTCAGATAAGCTGATGGCGCCATTTACCAGGTAATATCATATTTTAACAATAAATTTTAACAAATAAATTCTAGAAAATAGTTTTAAAAATTAAAAATCAAAAATGGTTAAACCACTTGGAAATTTTTACTATTTTGTTAAATAAGTGTAACTTAAATCTATGCTTAAGTCAGTTTTTAAATAAAAAATTGGTTCAAAAATAGTCAACTCGATTTAAAACACATTTAATAGATTTTTTATGTTTATTTTTTTTTGGAAATACATGGAATTTCGTTCTGAAATTTTAGTATAACAGTTTTTGTGGAAAAGTTTCTACTATCGATTTACGCAAAAAAAAATCGAAATCTAGAAGGCTCATAATAAAGATGTCCTCTTAAAATTGAAAAGTGAAAAATTTAAAAAAAAAATTAAGGATCGGGAGATAAAAATCGTCTAGGACCAAATTTTGTTTACAGGTTCCAAAATTTCGTGCTTTTGTGTTCATTGGTTGCCCAGGACCAAATATTTTTTACAGGTTCCCAATTTCATGCCTTTGTGTTCATTTGTTTAAAAGAGTAAATAATTTTGCTGCAGTTGAAACATACAAGTTTTAAGTGAATATGTAAATTTCTTTCAGAGTTGTAAAGAGTACCATTTACCACCTTTTGCTCTTTTTTTATACCCATAACTTCTGAATATTCAAAATCTTCTATATCTTAAAAATCCTAGACGCCGTTAACGGTAATTTTTAATATCGGAATATATTAAGATTTCATCTTTTAATAATTAAACATCTAAATTATTTGCTTTATTCCAAGTTCCTAGCTCCAGTTTTTTGAACTTTGTGATTAATGGCCATTTATCCCTTTTGAGCACTATATTACTATGGTTTTATGATAAATTCCAAAAAGGTTTTCTTCGGTGAATTACCTGAAGTGTTTTGGACAAAAGGGTAATTCACCGTAAACATTTCCAAAAATCCCGTCTTAGTGAATGTTTATGCAAGGGGATGAACCTACATGCCAAATTTCAAGTTCCTAGCTACAGCGGCTTGGTCATGGTGATTAAGGGGACATTTTTTTCTTTGTACCACATTTTCATTCAGTTTTTTATTCAGTTTTTTTATTGGGAATTCCAAAAAGTATATTTTAAGTGCATTAGCCATTACTCTATTTGAAATTACAGATTTCTAGCAGAAGAGGTTTAAGCAGAAAGATAAGATGGATATTTTTTATCGTAACAATTTCCAAAAATCGTCTACGATGCAGGAGGAACCTACATGCCAAATTTTATGTTCCTAGCTTCAGCCGTTTCGACTGGGTGATTAAGGAGTCACTTTTTTCTTTGTACCACATTCTTATTAAGTTTTTGTTTAAAATTCCATACTCTACACCCAGAAAACATACTCGGTCGTGGCTTCCGTTGTAGTTGGGGCAATCCGTTGCTTCAATCGAATAATTTTTAACACAATCAAAAGATTCGATCGCGACAACTAAATCATGAGATTGTGATGAAAATCTTTATGTTGAAGTTACAGTCATTCTAACACGACAAAAAAAAATTTCGATTGCTTCAACAGAAATTTGGTGATAACTACTACGACGGAATGTATTCTCTTTTTGTATTTGAAAATTAAGATTTCTAGCGTAGAGGTTTAAGCCGAACATTAAGCAAATATTTTATACTAGCGGACAATGCCCACAAGGTTTTTAGCGTAGATAAGACGTTTTTTTTGCGTTAAAGTTCAAAATGTAATTTTTATTGGACAATACAATAAAGTATTACCTATTTTATTTTACAGATTTGCAGACATTTTTTACTCAGCGAAGCCTGCTTCGGACATACCACAGAGCAAAAAACCCCTAATACCGGCCGCAGGCCGGCTACGCAGAAAAACTTTAATATTCACGCAATGTTTTTTTGAAAAATTTGTTTATAAAGATTATGTCTATTTTTTACTGGGGATTATTCACATAATCATGTTTTCCATAGTTCCCATGTTGGTTTGCGGTTTATGATAGATACATTTTAATCTATAATCCCCAAATCGGAAATTGGGATAATGTCATGTCATTCTTGCCTAAAAATGTAGATCTCCAAAAGATTAACTTCTTATAAAAATCGTCCAGGACCAAATAATTTTTTGACCAATTTTGTGCTTTTGTGTTCATTTGTCAAAAAGAGTATATAATTTTGCAGCACTTGGAATCTAAAAATTTGAAGAGAATATGTAAATGAATTTAAAAGTTATGAATTAGTACCAACTGTTACCCCTTTTTATACACTTAACGACTAGCTTAAATGTCCAATATATCGTTACCAAAACTTTAATGTCGGAATACAATAAAAAGAAAATGATTTCCGGTTTTAATTATTTTGTTTAACCATTTCGAGAAGATGTTTTAAATTTTAAGCATAAAGCAATTGTACACGCTATTAAGAGGACACTTTTTCATTTTAAATCTCTATTTATGACAGGTTTTGATCAGAAAAGCAAAAAATATATCTTAAATTTTATGCATAAAGCAATTGTACACGCCATTAAGAGGACACTTTTTCATTTTAAATCGCTATTTATGACAAGTTTTGATCAGAAAAGCAAAAAATATATCTTAAGTGAACTACGATATAAATATCTAATGGTGATGTCTAAGGAAGTACCTACATGTCAAATCTCAAGTTCCTAGCTCCTACGATTTGAGCCGGGCTATTAACAGACACATTTCCTTTTTAAACCCATTTTTACAAGTTTTAATTAGAAGTTCAAAGAAACACATATTTTAAAGGTTAGATTTGTAGCCAAATGTTAGTTGGCAGAATATTAAAAGGGAGATTTTACCCCTCACCTTAAGGAATTTTACCATATAAATTTCTTCTTAGATAATATCTGTGCCGGACGAGGAACCTTCCGGTTTAAGCTTTGAGATTAATCCCAAGTTTTCTTATTTAAACCCAGTGTTTTTGGAGAGTTCCAAACTATTTTGGTAACAGAAGGAGACTTTTTCCTTTTTGTCCGTCCCCTAAAAAGTTTACAAAAACCCCTCCTTTGTGGATGTCTAATTTAATCCAAATTTCAAGTTCAATATTTTTTACAATTTTTACCACGCCATTATTGGAAATCCTCTCCTGTAAATTAGCCTATACCTCAGGGAATACATATTATAACATTTAGATTTCTAGACAAAACGGTTTGGGCAGTAAATCAAGACGAGACCTTTTCACTGTTTGCTCCATTACGTAAACATTTCCAATAATCCAATATTTGTGGATGTCTACGCCAGAGGAGTAACATACATGCCGAATTTCAAAATCAAGCGGTTTGGGCTGAGTGATTAAGCGAACATTTGTTTTTGTGCCACATTTTTATCAAGTTTTATTTGAAATTCCAAAAGGTATATTTTAAGTGCTTTAGCCCATAGATTATTGGCGAATATACTTGAAATTTCGGATTTTAGCCGAAGGGGTTTAAGCAGGACGATAAGGGGAAGACTTTTTATCTTTTTTGTGCCACATACTAACAATTTCCTCAAATCGTGATTAGATTTATATGATGGAGAAAGAACCTCAATGACAAATTTCAAATTCTAAGCTCCAGCGGTTTTGGCAGCGTAAATAGGCGGTACTAATTCTCTTTTGAATACCATTTTTACTATATTTTTATTGTATATTTTAGAAATTATCTTTTCAGAAAGCCCATATACCAATGAGCACATAAGTTATGGTAACGGGCAAGCCCACTACGTTGTTATCATAGATAACACCTTGCTTTGCCTTAAAGTTTAAAATGTAATTTTTATTGGACAACAGAATAGAGTATTTTTTATTTTACAGCCTTCCATAAATATTTTACTCAGCGAAGCCATCTTTGGACATACCACAGAATAGAAAAATAATAAACATTGCCGCAGTCCGCCTACGAAGAAATACTGTAATATTCACACAATATTGTTTTGAAAAACGATCTTATAGCTATGTAAGACATAGCTCCCATTTTGATTTGAGGGTTAAGACTGAAATATTTTCATTCGTAATCCCCAAATTTGAAATGGGGATAATGCCATTCCATACCTACCTAAATTTTTGGATATCAACACTAAAACATTGTGTTTTATTTTCCTTAAAAGATGAAATTCATATACAAAATCAATTACATTTTAAACTCGAAGGCAAAACAATGTCGTCCCCACGCTAACAATGCAGCGGGCATACTCCCTATTAGTACTAAAAATACATCTTAATCCGCTATGGTTCGGACCATAGTGTGTACGTATTATCACTACGTCATGGGGATGAGCACTCTCGGTCGGATAGGGTGGGTAACCGTTCGTAAAAAAAATTTTAGAAATTTTTTAATTAGTAATAAAAATACATCTTAAGCGGCTATGGTTCGGACCATCGTGTGTACGTATCATGGGGTATTTTGCAAATGGGATACTACCTCATTATAAGAAGGCATGTACAATGACTCAAGCCGATCTACACATCTTTAGTTTGCATCGATAGAATGTGGATTTATCACAATTTCATTAATTACACTGTACATCATAAAAAAAAATTACAAGGTCCGACCGACAAATTTTGATAGAAGAGGCAAAAAAAAAAGACACGTTTATCGGCGTTTTGAAAGTTTACATCTGGGTTTCATTTTAGGGGAAGGTAAAGTTTCCCCTAAATGCACATTTTGTATTGTCAATCGGCATAGAAAATCGAGTACAGCTTACGTTTAAAGTATATAGTGTGTTAAGCAAACTTATGTAAAATATTACGGAGAACATTTTTGTGGAATATATTAACCCTCTAACTCCATAAGGTAAGGGTCGTTTTCGTCCTTCTTTTAAAAAACAGCAAAAAACACCATTAAAACGGGGATTTAAGGGGTTAAAATGTTCCGCAAAAATATTCGCCGTAAAATTTTACTATAAGTCCCTGAATACACCAAAACGGAAAATTCAACCAGAAAGTCAGAAATAAGACACAACAAAAGAGAGCTTATTGTTAATTTCGCATTTATTAAGAATTTTATTTTAAAGTACCCCAAAAATTCAGCATGAAAAAAAAAAAATAGTTCAAATTTCACTATAATTTTACCTCCTATAGCAAATTTGGATAGGAAGTATTCATTAATTACATTTTTTTTTTAGCTATGTGCAATTCCACTTCATTATCATACATTGTCCAGCATATTGCAGCGATAAGCAAATGAATGCTTTTGCCTTTATAGCGTTCTTTAATGGGTGCGCATGTCTGGTTCTCAAAGTAATCCATATGGGAATTTAAAAAATGAACGCCTAGTTTTTCAAAAGCTCTAAGCATGGTGTCTACGTATATTCGAGCAATAGGAGACCGATTTTTGCATAAGACATTGTATATTACTTCCTTAATACTTTTCGACGCATTAAGCTCAATTGATCAGAGCATTTCGTCGAAGTCAGCGTTTTGCATTAGCTTTCTTTCTTGACCGACAATAACACCTGTTTGTATGATACCAATTTTAAGGCTTTTAACAAGAACAACGACTTGAAGAACACATACATACCTTCTTTAATCTTTGCTTCGCTTAATTTTGGAAACATTGTTTTCAGAAAATTCAATGCTGATCCATTTGTATCCAGACATTTAACAAAGTTTTTTACCACATCAAGTTTGATATGCAATGGGGGTAATATAGTTTTTTCAGTTGATGAACGACATTGTGCTCTCCTAATGTTCCTAATGTTATAACAAATGCGACAGCAATGCTTCGGCGTCCACAGTTCATCCGAAAAAACTTCTAGCTCAAAATACCTTAGATGTCTTCAACTTTACTATTGAAAAACGTAACTTTATATTCCGGTATAGTATGTTTACCGCAGACAGCAAAACAAATCAAGTTTTTCCAAACAATTGAACATTTTTGCCAAAACAAATCTTTTTTTTTCGTTAATTTTTTGTTATTTTTTAAGTAAAACACTCTAATTACAAAACAAATTGTGTCCACAATATATGCACCGCAAATTGACACGTTTTCAGTAGAATAAGAAATACAGCACTTGATTTTTGATTTGATTTTTGTTGTAATGTAACGGATCTAATCTGCCAAAGAACAGCTGGCAATCTATATACTTATATATCTATGAATTTATAGGTCGGTGTACAGTGTAATGAAGTGGAATTGCCTAGAGCTAAAAAAAAATGTAATTCATGAATACTTCCTATCCAAATTTGCTATCGAAGGTAAAATAATAAAGATATTACTGATTTTTAGTGAAATTTGCACTATTTTTATTTTCATGCTAAATTGTTGGGGTACTTTAAAATAAAATTCTTAATAATTCTTGTTGTGTCTTATTTCTGACTTTCTGGTTGAATTTTCCGTTTTGGTGTATTCAGGAACTTACAGTAAAATTTCACGGAGAATATTTTTGCGGAACATTTTAACCCCTTAAATTCCCGTTTTAATGGTGTTTTTTGCTGTTTTTTAAAAGAAGGACAAAAAAGACCCTTACCTTGAGGAGTTAGAGGGTTAACATATTCTATATACTTTAAACGTAAGCTTTACACGATTTTTTATGCCGATTGACAATACAAAAAGTGCATTTAGGGGAAACTTTACCTCACCCTAAAATGAAACCCAGATGTAAACTTTCAAAACGCCGATACACGTGTCTTTTTTTTTGCCTATTCTATCAAAATTTGTCGGTCGGACCTTGTAATTTTGGAAAAAATTTGATTTTGTTGTATAGTGTTATCAAAGGTTACTAATCATAAATATAAATGTTTTTATACAAACAAAAACGAATTAAAATAATTAATTATAGGCGAATAAAATCCAAGCACAAACTACATTGTTATGAAGCTTCAAACTCCTTCAGCTAGAGTTTACAGGCAAGGATCTGGATCTGTGATCAACATCACATGCATTCTGTATAATATTCCACATGTTGGTCATTATATAAAAAAACTCCTTAAATATTTACAAAACTTACAATGAATAAAAATTTTTATGACTACAATTCGTAGCAATCATATTATGATCAGTGTTGCCATGTATTTTTTTCAAAAAACTGTAAGAAAAACTGTTTTTTTTAAGAAAAAACTGTTTTTTTTTAAATAAAAAACAGTTAATATGTGCATTTTGAGTTCAATTGCATTTTATTTAAACATAAAACAACATAAAAAACATTAAACACATAACATAAAGGGTGCGCCAAATAACTTTTTTTTTTTTGAACTCCTGAACCAATTGGACTTTGTGTGGCGTCATACCAAGGTCTTTATGCAAAATTCGTCTCAATGATGTCTCCGAAATGTCCAATTGTTGAGAACGACGGTGAATTGATGTTGATGGCGCTTCACGCACACTTTCTGCCACAGCAGCAATATTCTCGGGTGTACGCACTGTTTTTGGCTTTTCACGCTTTGGTTTATAGATGAGGATGCCAGTTTCTTTCACCTTTTTCACAAGATAACGAACATACGGACCATACTCGTTCAGAGGAAGGATAAAACTAATTATCTGTCAAATCAGACATGAGCTAAGTGTTACCATTCACGAAATAAGCACTAGTTGAAAAAAAAAAAACGTTAGATGACGGACCCTTTATTTATATACAGAGAAAAAAAAATATTTTTTTTGTAGACTAACTTTTAATTATACTAACAAAAAAAAAAATGTTTTCAAATTTATGTTATTACAGATCACAAGTTGTGCTCTGTTATAAAACTACATTTTAATTAACAATAGGAATAATATGTTTTTTTTCTATGTACTTGTTTAAAGTAAAAAAAAAAATATAATATAAAAAAACATATTTATATTTATATTAATTATTTAACATATGATGAATTTCATGTAAAAATCGAGATGCATTGAACCCGACCCCCTCAGATATCGATGAAACTTTGTTCATAGCTAAATTTGGTCAATACAAACAAACTCTCATTTTTAGAAATGACTGTTTTGCGATTTTTGGGCGTGACACAGTGGGAACGTTTTCGAAAAAACGCGAAAATGGTCGAAAAGAGCTCCATTTAAACTACAATAACTCAGAATCGGCTAAACCGATTTCCATGATCTTGGTATCATTAAAAAGATATTTTAACAGGCTTTATGACACGTTTAAAAAAAAAAAAAGAAATACACTGTAAAAAAATTTATAACAAAAAAAAAAATTTTAACTGACGAAAAAACCAAAAAGATCAAGGGTTTTTTTTACAGTGTATTAATTTTTTAGGAAGGTTTATCCTTCATCTATACCATATCAAAAAATAAAAATGGGTTCTTTTTTAGTTTTTTTTATATAATTTTTTAAGTAGTGTCACTTCTAGTAATTGCCCTTATATTTTATAACAAAAAAAAATTTTAGGTAACGAAAAACCAAAAAAGATCAAGGATTTTTTACAGTGTATTACTTTTTTAGAAAGGTATTTCCTTCACCTATAACATATCCAAAAAGTAAAATGGGTTCTTTTTTATTTTTTTTTTAAATAATTTTTTAAGTAGTGTCACTTCTAGTAATACGTACCGAAAGTTTTCGAAATAATTCGAATAACGAAAATATCTGGTCACATTCACAAAATAGTTCAACAATTCTAACATTTTTTAAATGTTTACAAATAAAAAACCATCAACAATTGTTTATATTATTTGCCATGTTTTTATTAATTTGTGTTTTATTTTATTTAAATTTTTTTTAAGTTAATTATTTGTAAGAAATTTTACGCTGCTCAAATTTGGCACAGTCAGAATATCTGCGCACATGTACAAAAGTTTCATTTATCGGAATGAATGAATGAAAGCCTTGAGTTCCTGTTATAGTTTTAGCTTCTTTATATCTTGAAAATAGCTTTTCTTTAACGTTGTTGTATTCGTCAGCATCTGCGTAAGCAACTTGTATGGTGGTCTTATATGTTTCTGATGCCCAGTGATAGAGTTGCCTCGTTGTCTGGATTTCATTTTTATTTGCAATACTATAATTTCGAGCACCTGTTCCTCCGATTCCATCACATGCAGATTTTCCATGACTGGTAGCATAAAAGTGCCATTCAGCGTCAATCCCAAAATCAGATTTGTGATGGCATAAATTAATGAAGTTATATTTATTTTTATATTGTGCTCCTGCACCATCTGATACGTAAATGATTTTATTAATATTGTTGGTTATATTGGCTTTCACGAACTGTATCATTTTTGAAATATATAGATGAACTGCTATACTATCATGGGTATTGCAATCAGATATTATGGCGAAGCTTTTTTGAGTTAAAAGGAAAAAAACAAATAAATAAAAATTATTAAATATTTTGATGAGTGTGGATGGATGTGTTTACTAATACCAAAATATTAAAATAATTACTTTGTAATAAATAACGAACGGATGTATTGTAGCCTGATCATTATTCCAATGGTATCCTTGCACGGCATCTTGTACAAGAAATGCATAATTTTCAGCAAAGTCCATTTGAATTAACATTTCTCCTGATAACAGCGCCGCTCTTTTATTGCTGATAAATTCAGATTGTCGCTTTGCTATGAAATGATGCGGAATCAGAACTTTGATGTGTTCAGTAAAATCGCTGACAAATGATTCTGGGTTGGTGGTTAACGTTTCCAGAACACATCTAATCGTTGTATTCCACTTTTTGTATATTATTTCTTCAGTTTGTTTATTTTCAAAATGTTTTAGCATATGCGTTTTTAGATTATTTAAATTTTTAAAGCAGTGACCACACATTGAAACGCAACACTCGCTTTTTTCTATGTCACCATTACAAACAACGAATTTGAGAACATCTTTGTAGTCGGTAAATGTGCATTCTCCTTCAATACATATTGATTTTAAGCCACTTTTTTCAAACATCAATTTCATATTCTGATGCAATGTACATACACAGATATTTTGCTGGTTTCCAACTCCAAGTTTCATACAATTTTTTGGCCTTAACATTGTAAATTTTGTAAAACCCACTTTGGCCAAGGGATGTTTTTTTTAAATTCGTAGTAAGATTCGCGTAGTGAAGATAACATCAGTCTTTTTTGAACTTTTTCACGTAAGTTTCCTTGTTTAACAGTAATTGAATCTTGCGATCCAGGCATCATTCGGCTAATTTCATCATCTTCATAAAATAACTTGACTGTGCTTAGAGTTTCGGTTGGTAAACTACGTCTGCTCATTTTAAAAAGATTGATATCTGCAAACTTCGTTTTATTCCTTTGGATATCTTTACTTTTTTTGATACAATCGTGAGATATATCATCCCCAAAACGATCATTAATTTCTGCGTGACTCATATTGATTGGTAAGAGAGATAAAAGTTTTTGCTGAGCTGTTCTCTATTTGATATTTGATGTTTTCCAAAATTTCTTCGTAAATGGCTTTGACGTTTTCAAGTTGCGCTGACAAATCAGATAATGGATCAGCTCCAAATGAATCTGCTATATTTTCGAAAATTTGCAGTGATTTTCTATTTCTGTATGCATCTCGTTTCATATATTTCCTTTTAAGAGGCGACATTTGGTTTGGTAGATGAGGAATAATATGATCATTTATATTTTCAATGACTTCCGTCCTTTCGATGTTTGCATTACGGCTGGTACAAGTTGGAAGTTCATTCAATTCTTCGCTAATTTCATCGCTGGGCGTTGTTGGTAAATAATTTGAGACTTCATTCTGCTCCACGTTGGATTCATTACGACTGCGCGCTTTTCTCAGTGTATTCCGGCAAGTTTCGCAAATACGGCTACAATGAATGTTGGCGACAGCTGGAAAATATTCAATTATATTTGCAGCCTCGTTTTCACTTATTTTACGAAGCGAAGCGCAACACTTATTAGATATTTTTATGCATCTGTACTTATTGTTTGAATTCATATTCACTCAAATTTTTAAAATATACGCGTAAAAATTGTAATGGGATATCTTGGCTTCTCGAAACTGTTTATAATTATGAATTTCGGTACGTTCATCAGGTACAATTATATAGCATTTTTTAAGGCAAGCAAGAACTTTTTGCGGTTAAAACATATTCATAATTTTCCTGGGACAATGTTTATTTATTTTACCTGTTAACCCTTCGTCAGGTACATATTTTGAGCCCTTAGTTCTGGCACATGGTGTCTACCTGAGGAAGAAAAAATAGACCTGAAAAAATCTTTGGAATGAAAAGGGCAACAATTTTTTTGTTCTATATATATTTCTCTTTATTATGGGTAAAGTAATAAATGTTTATGACAAAATAGAAAATTAGTATGAAGAATACATTGATTTTTTTATTCACAATTTTGCGGAATTACTAGAAGTGACACTACTTAAAAAATTATATAAAAAAAACTAAAAAAGAACCCATTTTTATTTTTTGATATGGTATAGATGAAGGATAAACCTTTCTAAAAAATTAATACACTGTAAAAAACCCTTGATCTTTTTGGTTTTTTCGTCAGTTAAAATTTTTTTTTGTTATAAATTTTTTTACAGTGTATTTCTTTTTTTTTTTAACGTGTCATTAAGCCTGTTAAAATTTCTTTTTAATGATACCAAGATCATGGAAATCGGTTTAGCCGATTCTGAGTTATTGTAGTTTAAATGGAGCTCTTTTCGACCATTTTCGCGTTTTTTCGAAAACGTTCCCACTGTGTCACGCCCAAAAAATCGCAAAACAGTCATTTCTAAAAATGAGAGTTTGTTTGTATTGATCAAATTTAGCTATGAACAAAATTTCATCGATATCTGAGTTGGTCGGGTTCAAAATTTCAGTTTTATCTCGATTTTTAAATGAAATTCATCATATAGCAAAAAATAGCTACAAAACCATAAAAGAAACAAAATAATTCATCACATTTTGAGATCTGACTTAATTACATAAAAATATCAGTTATACATTTTTTGATTAAATTTGATTTTCATTTCGTTTCCACAAAATTTTAACACAAACAAATGCTAAAAAGGGAATTAAAACTTACTACACAGTTGCATTCAATGTGTAGTATTTATTTATATTTTATTTGTTATTGAAACATTTTGTGCAACTTTTGTATTAAATTTATAAATTCAAGGAAAAACTGAAAAAAAGGCTGAAATTAAACAAAAAACATGAAAAACTGGAAAACTGTTACGCATCCTAAAAAACTGGAAAAAACAGTTAAAACTGGCATTATGGTAACACTGATTATGATCCAAAATGACAATAATCTTCGATCATACTTTTTCTCTGCCTGTAGGTGCACTCCGGTCAAGCCCGGCTTTTTTTAGGCAGAACTACACGCAGAAAAAAAGAGCAGTTTAAGAGCATCATGTTATGACTACAATACGTAGCAATCATATTATGATCCAAAATGACAATAATCTTCAATCATACTTTTTCTCTGCCTGTAGGTGCACTCCGGGCAAGCCCGGCTTTAGTCGGCTTGTGCTATATAAAATAATTGCCTGTGTGGCGTCACATATAGCATGAGACCATATATAAGTAATCATATCGACAAGGCTTTGCAGATTTGCAGAAAGGCTAAATAGTTATTATATCAATATTGACGAAAACAATAAAAAGAACGCAAGGGGTAAAAATATCAAATAAATTACCAGTTTTCCGAAGAGTATTTATTGAAAAATATAATGAAGTGTATCCCTCCCTACACCGCATACAAATTTAATAATCTCAATTTTTTGGCATTTTGATCACTAAAAATCGCTTTAAGGAAAAATATAAAACAAATACTAAATTGAGCTATAATGTCACTAAAATATACAATTATAGTATATTTAAGTAAAAAATTAGATGTAACGTTATTTAATATAAATAATATGATCATATAAAATAGCATCAATATGTATTTATATATAATGATATTTTTTTTTTATTATTTTTTATTTTTATTTATCGATTTCCTGCGCAACAAGAACAAGTCTTATAATTAAAGCACAGGATTATATTGGTTTACAAGGAATGCCACATAAAAAAATTAATATTAAATATAAAATTAAAAAAAAATAAATATACTAAAATTAATAATATTAAAAGTTACATGAAAAATTTAAAACAATATATAAATAAACATAAAATAAAGATATGATAACATTTTACAAATTAATCTCGAACGAGAAATTTTTATTTAAGTTTAGCAAAAGATTCAAATAAAAATTTCCTAAAAAGAATTGCGTTGCTATTGGTTTGTTGGTGTTTGGCACATCATTCCAAAGACAAACGGCGTTTATGAAAAATTGCCATTCTGACACAAGACATTTAAATCTAGGTATAATCATGTTCTTACCCCTGGTAGATCTAGCAAATTGTATAAAATTAAAAAGGTATTGTGGTTTTTCAAGTGTATGCAACTTTGTGCAGAAAAATACGGACTCTAATTTTAAGAAGGTTTTCGAAAGATACACCATAAAGATTTTTTGAAACAGCAGAGACTCCATCACTCTTCCTCAATCCGTAAACATATCTTATGATGTTGTTATACAAAACCTCTAATTTTTTCTTGCTGATGGAATCACAGTTAGCGAAAAGTTCACAGCCGTAAATTAGACTAGGAATCAGGTAAGCCTTTGCAAGAAGTTGCCTTACTCGTAGTGGTGTATGGTGGTGTGTTACCCACAGCGTTCGAAGTTTCACATATGTTTGAACTACGAGAGTATTTATGTGGCTTGACCAGGATAAATTGTTGTTAAACACTACCCCTAAATTCTTAACTCGATTTCGATTTTTTTTATTGTTTATTAAAATATCATTTTCAAAAAGTGGTGTAATGGATTTTTTATGAATTACTAAACATTTTGATTTTTGTGGATTAAGACAAAGGCTATTCGCAACTGCCCAGCAATGTATTTTATTTAGATCATAATTAAGTTTTTTGACATTTTCACTAACAGAGTTTGCAGGACTACTTAAGTACAACTGAACATCATCCGCATACATATGTATTTTACAATAAGTAAGTTGCTGTGGTAAATCATTGGCATAAACTGAAAAAAGGAGAGGTCCTAGGATCGAACCCTGTATAGGATTAGGATTTGAAGTAGTGTTATTAACGCGTACAGATTGACTTCTATCAGTAAGATAAGACGATATTAAATTAGTTGATGAAGATGAAAAGTTGAAACATTTTTTTAATTTCATGCATAACGTTTGATGGTTTACAGTGTCAAATGCCTTGGAATGGTCGAGAAGTACCAGGAAATTAATTTTACCATTATCGAGTTCGCGTCTTATATTCTCGGACACGTCAACCAGTGCAGTTACACAGCTGTGGTTGGGACGAAACCCCGATTGTTTTTCGGACATTAAAAGATTTTCGTGTATGTAGGAACTCATTTTCAAATGCAAAATCTTCTCCAAAATTTTTGAAAGAAAACTTAGTATTGCTATTGGGCGATATTCCGTGTTCGACTTTGGTAGTGGTATAACCTTCGCGTGCTTCCATTTTGTAGGAAAAGAACTTGAAGTTATAATAGTATTAAAAAGGTGTGTAATAAATGGCAATATTAATGGTAAAAGAATTTTAATAAAATTAGGATGTATATTGTCGAAACCAACTGCATTGGATTTAACCAATGAAAAGCAAGATAAAACTCCAACCTGGCTAACACAAGAAAACTCGAAAGAGTTTTCTAGAGAAATGGAGTTTTTATCAATAGGAGTAATGTTTGGTATTACATTATTCGTTGAAACCGATGGTATATTGGTGAAGATATTATTGAGTTCATCAGCGTCAATGGGACAGCTATTAGTTTTACCAGATTTTCCGATACCAATGTCTCGAATAGTTCTCCATGTGTTCCTTGAGTCAATGGCAGAACCAAATCGTTTTGCATAATAGTTGGATTTAGCCATCTTTTCTGGCACAGCGGAATTCACCTTTAAGTCCTGCTGTTCTAAAACGTTTCCATCTAGAGTAAGCTAGATCTCTACATTGTATAGATTGCTTAATGTTCTTGGTGAACCACGGTTTAGTTTTACTTGTAATTTTTTTCCTAATTAAAGGTACAGTATCATCATATTGGGATAGAATGTTGTTTTCCAAAAATGCCAGCTGATCGTCAACAGAACTCATAAAGTAAATGTTATTCCAATCAAGAGAAGAGAAACTTTCATATATCAAGGTGTAGTTTATGTTTCTAAAATTCCGGTAACTATAAAACTGATCCTCTTGTTGTAACGAAAAATCATACACTAAAAACATCAAGTCATATTTGGAAAAACAAGAGGAAAAAATTTGATCATATAAAACGACTTTCGATGGATCACCCACAAATATAATATCAATTAGTGTGCTATTGAGAGTTGTAAAATGTGTTGGCATTGTAAGATTAGTAGGTGAAAGTCCTAGTGATTCCATGCTATCCTTAAGTGTCGATTCTTTGAGTAGATTTGAATTGAAGTCACCTAATATCACTACATCATTGTACGGCATGGTTAAATTTTCTAAAGTTTCGACAAAATTGTCAAAATGAATGTTAAATTTGGGTCTATAAACGCATCCAACTAGTATTTTTTTCCCAAATGATGAGATTTCGGTAAAAATGTATTCAATCATATCAGTTTGTTTTGACTTACACCAAAATTTGCATGTAATACTATTTTTTACATAAATTGCAACTCCACCTGCACCACACCTGCTCCTATTAAATCTAAAAACTTTATAGCCAGGTCTCAGAAACACACACAACGTCAACATCAGAACTTTCAAAAATAAATCGAAATTCATCGATTTTACACAATAAACTTTGTGCGTTTATATGGCAGAATTTTAAACCTTCCTTCTGTCTTGCTAAGATTTTAACCATATTAAACGTCGCATCTTTGGAATTTTGTCTTATGCTACCAAAATTGTTCATTGAAATAGAATTTAAAATAAAGTTTTAAATAAAAACCAACCCTAAAAGCAACGCAATCTGATTTTATAATTGAAAAATTGGAAATAGAAAAAGTTATTAAAAAGAAGATGATTAAAAACAAAGAAAATAATAAAGCTATATAAAGTGCAAAAGATAAAATAAATATGTTGAATTTAGTGACCTCAACGTAATATGGATGAAAAAAGCTAGATAGCAACATTGTCATCCGGCACGTTATCATGTTGATTATACGAATTGAAATTATCATTAGTAAGAAAAAAACTGTTCAGAGCATCCAAGCTTTCAATATAAGTCGGCTTATCAGTGATTGATCGTTTGACGTATACAAGTCCTCGAAAGGAGTAGGCAGAGTGTAGAAGATTTTGCTTTTTAAAAGAGACTGCCTCACGAAGTATTTTAAAGTTTCCGTTTGTTAAGTTTTCATGCACGTAAAAAATAATTCTTTTTTCATTTGCTTCATATGGTTCAAAACCATGGAGACTCAACTTTAAGTTCTTGTTTTCTTTTTTATATGCATTAAGCGACTTAAGCACAAAGTTTTTATCAAGCGGTGTCAAAAGTTTAGCAATGATTACACCATCGGGAGAATTTACATTATTTTTATTATTCCTATTTTGTACCCGGTTTATTGATTGCAAAGGAGGTGTTGGAATTTTAATTGTTTTACATATTATGTCGAAAATACCATGCAAATCTTCATCAACATTATAGGGAACACAGTTTATGCTTAAGTCACAAGCAAGGACGGAATAAGAATGCTTCTGTGATTGAATTTTTAATTTTTTTATTTCATTTTTAAGTTCTATAATTTCGCCCGTCACTGTTTCTAGTTTAGTAACCCGCTCAGTAACATCACTTAATTCTTCTCTTAATTCACAAAATCTCTTATCGATTTCATTTAAGAGACGATTTTCAGCTTCCTTAACGGATGACTTTATTTTCTCCTTGATACGGTCTTCACCTTCTTTTAAAAGTGAGCAGAATTGGGAGATTTGCACATTAAAACTCTCGGTTTGTTTAGATAATTTTTTGTCTAACCATTTCCAGAGACGAGATGCCGAATCAGACTCACATATTATAGGACTTAAATGACTTAAGTCAGCATCACTTGCTGTTCTCTTTGACGTTTGGCGAGTATTCATCATATTATAGATAATGTTATGTGAAGGGAGGAGTGCAATTATATACGTATTGTTGTTGCTGTTTAAAATATTGTTTGTTGATTTCTCTGTATGATTGTTAGAAAAAATTGTTTTCTTTTTTATATTTGGCTTTTGGTTTTTGTTTTGTTTATTATATTTTTTTTTGTTTTTTTACTTATTTGTTCTAGAAATTTTTTAAAATTTACAAGAAATTATGTTTTTTTAAAGCAGAGGTTTTCACCTGTTCAACGATGTATAACATGTCTGGTGAATATGTTTACAAACGTCTGAAAACTTTTTTAAAATGTGTCAACTCGACCAAAAATTTTATTTATATGAAAATTCCTTTGTATGAAAATCATGGTAAGTAGTGTATGGTATGAGTAATTAACAGGGCAGCGACTTTCATGCACTAAAAAATCGAAAATATGCGCTTAAAACATGCAGTAAAAAGCTCAAAATATGCGCTTAAAATATGCAGTATAAAGCTCAAAATATGCGCTTAAAACATGCACTTAAAACATGCACAAAAACCCAAAAATATGCACTTAAAATCCTAAAATATGCACTAAAAATCCAAAAATAGTGTTTTTTGTATTATAACAACTTAACTTTGATAAATAATATCTAAATAGGTGTTTATGCTATGTAAACAATTTTAATATGAATTAAAGATTATATTGTCGTTAATTAATAAAACATTAATGAAAGTAAAAAAATTGGATCTAAATATGATTTTTTTAAAAGCGAAAAAATCTAATTTCAAAATTTGACTTTTTTAAAAAAAACTCCTCCCACGACCCCACTTTTAATTTTCCGGCGGCAAACTTGATAATGAATAATTAACATTTTATTAGTCTATAATATTGCGTTTTAAAAAGTTAAGAAATGGGCGTGCCATTTTTTGCCCACGTGTGTAAACTTGAAATTTTGCTTGAAAATTGGTCATTTTCGATCAATGCTGTAGGGTTCATGTCCAAAATTAAAAATACTTTCATTTAAAACTATTCTTAAAGCCTGTTCTTTTCGAATATTTAAAAAAATATTTATTTTCTTCTATTAGATAATAAAAAAAAAACGTATGAGTGAAGCTACTTTTTCTCAAAAACTTTACAATTTTTTGACCTATTTCAAAAAATTGACTTTGTAGATTTTTCTTTACTCAACGGTTACAGATAATTAAGCACAACATTAATGATAAAAGTGGCAATACACAACATTTTTTTTTTAATGTCTTACCACTTATTATAAAGGAGTTATTAACTTAAAACCTAAAAAAAACTTGTCAAAAAATTTAAACTTTAAACTTTTAAACATCAAGAGGTAACATATTACCGTAAGCACGTTTTTTATTAATCTCATCAAGCGGATGAAAAAAGTCTAAAATCATCGAAATCGGTTCATAATTGTATAAGTTACAGCATTTTAAAAGTTTTTTGTACTCGAGGTGGTCTACTTTGGCTCCTTAGTGCTCACCCTGTGTTAACACAGGCTGACTTCAAAATTAATTTTCTGAAAGCTATACTCCTCCTTAGCGATTACATATAGATTTGGTCTTAATCGGTCCAGTAGTTAAGAAGTTCTATATTTATTACCACTTTTTTTTTTGATTCACTCCACTGTGGGCCAGCGGGAAGATCACCCAAGACCTGTTGCATTAGTTGAGGTTTATATTTAAAGCAATGGACGCAATTTCGAACCACCTTTCTTATGACATCTCTGGCATTGATAACCCAAACTTGTTGACGAAGAATTCCGAGAAGTGCTTTTGAACCAGCATGCAAATGTTTCAAATGAAGATATTCGATGCTAGCCGGCCACCAACTCTGAGAATTGATAACTGGGGATTTCATGTAAAAATGGCGATAATTTTTGCAAACTTGATTTTAAAGTTCCTCTCTTTTGAAGTCGATAAATTTCATCTCTAAATGCAGTTGATTGGATGTCATGAATGACTTTCCAAAAAGCCAATTGTGTTTCTTCTAAAGATGTAAACGAATTTCGATTTGATTTGCAAAATAGACGATGAACGTAAACGATGACGTGAAGAATTCGAAGATACGATGACTGGTTGATGATGATTTTAGAAATGATAGATTTTTCTACCACAAGTGTTTTAAATGATGATTTTCTTATTTCTCCTGACGGAAGTTCAACTGATAAACTGTTACCTTTCGGCCAATCTTCATCACATTCAAAAAATTGGGACCATTGAACCATATTGTTGACGATAACTCATTAGCAAGACAACCACGTGACACAATATCTGCAGCATTTTCTTAAGACGGTACATGCCTCCAGGGTATGTTATGAAACATATTTTGAATTTGCAACGAAGCACACAAATGACGACGAATGAGATGTAATCCAACTGAGAACAATTTTGGAATCTGACCAAAAAAAAATATACGATAATTATACGATTCAAATTTATGTTTAATTTTTTCCCAAGTTCGACTCAATAATAAAGCAGCACATAATTCTAATCTTGGTAATGATTGGAGCTACCTTTGATTTAGCGATGAGTAACGTTGATTTGAAGCCATCATGCACAGCCACTAAAACGTATAAACAGCAGCCTCATGCCAATTGTGATGTATCTGCAAAACCATGAACAGAAACATTGAATCTGGAGTAGTTTGAACAAATCTTGGAACTTCAATTTGGTTAATATACGATAAACTTTTTTCAATTTCAAACCAACGGATTTTTAACCGATCATTTAACGGTCAATCCCAATCAAGTTGTTATTTCCACATTTCTTCAATCAAAATTTTACATGAAATCACAACGGGACTTAATAATCCAAGAATATAAAAAATTCTAGCCACTATCGATAACACAGATCGTTTTTTTTAACTTAAATGGTTAGTAATTCAAATCGAAAACAAATTAAATCTTGATTTGGTTTCCAAGAAATGCCAAGAGCTTTGGTTACATTCTCGTTGTTGGTTTTTAAATGCGTCTCTTCTGTACATTGTGCGAATTGCGAACAATTTAAATTAAATTTCGATAATTGTAGACCAGCTTTTTCTAATATTTGAATAGTTTCAGCCTTTTTAGCAGAAAGTTCGAAAATATTCGATGCCCCTGTAACAAGATCATCTAAATAAAGATCTTGTTTAAAGACAAGCAGTAATTCGAAAAATATGTCTGAATTTAGTAGTAAATCAACATATCGTTTTTATATACGTGTTCCAATTACGTATATAAAAACGCTCTGCTGGCTTTTGAGATGTAATTGATTTTGTAACGAAAACTTTTTATGTATATTCAATGTCGGTGATACGAGATTTTATCATTGTTGTGATAATATTTTTCAGTTGAGTCCGAATATCTCCAACACCCGCTATTTTCTGAGAATATTTTGTTTGTTGAAGGCGTAGACGATTTACAGTTTCTTGAGTGATTAAATTGATCTCAGAGCATGAATCCAACAGGGCTCTTACATGTTGAAGGACTCCAAGACTGTCATTGATGAAAATGATAGCTGTTGGAAGCAAACTACGACGATAACTACGTGTAACAAGCGATAATTGAGTTGTGATGTGAATAGCTGATATATGGCAAGTACGACACCGAGATTTCGATGTACATTTTGAAACCATGTGTCCTTTTCAAAGCCAATTTATGCATAGTTTGTTACTCTACTGGCAGCGATAAATATGATAAAATGCTCTTGGCTTTGTCAAAATTCTCATAAAGTGTTAGAAGTAACAAAGGCTGAAGCAGAATGCTTAAGTTTAGACTTTGGAATTGATTCTCGGTGAGTCAATGATTATGTTTCACGTGTACGACTTTCGAGGAAGTGGCATCGACGACTGAGAATTGAATAACAATCATCCCAAGTTGTCTAATTCTTAAAATCCTGTTTGTCATCATATGCAGCTTAAGATTCTGAATCGACTTTTGATAAAACAAGATGAGTGATGATAGCGTTCATTTATGTCAACTTCTGAGCATAAGGACAGCAAAGAACTCTTGAGAGCAGCAACGGTGTCTAATATCGAACGCAATTCTGTTGCATTTGGATTATTTATGGCAGAAATTGAATGATCAATATGAATTAATATGATCAATAAAAATCAACGCTTTGTTGTCGTAACGTTCTTTCAACCGGTCCAAAGCCTTTTGATAATTTTCGTCGTTAACTTGAAAAAGTTCCACCACCGCAGTTCAATAAATACACCCAAAAAAATAAGTTAGTAGAAAAGTTAGTAAAACGTCTTGTAAATCAGGTATACTATTTTTTTAGCAAAATTTTTTGCTAAAATCGTGTTTTCAGCTAAAATTTTTGTTATACTTATTCAGCACTTAACTGTTTTATACTAATGCTTTACTAATAAACTAATGTTTTACTAATTAATTTTGCTAAAAAAAATTGTGCTGATAAGCACATTAATAGTGTGGACGACAACCAGATTGAAAGATATACGCAGAATGAAGTAGATGTCGCGGCATGTCAAGATGTAGTAGAGAAGAGGAAAATGATACTAAAAAGTACAACTCTAATAAGACATAAAAAAAATTAACCATGGAAGTTTTTGTATCTCTTTTTCATACATAAAACAAAATTGAGGATTAAAATAACTTAAATTTTGCGTTGTCACCGGCTTGTGAAAATAATTGTCTATTAATTAAATAAAAGACAAAATAAAATATTTATTTATTTAAACTAAATGTTTATATGTGTGGTCAAATTGAAAACAAACATATACAGAAATGTAGAGTAAAGTGAAAGACAAACCAACACATCTTAGGTAGATTTTTATGGTTCCTTTTTCTTATTGCAAAAAGGGTTGTTTTTTCGTTTCGTTTGTTTTTGTTTATTTTTTCGTTTCTATAATTATCTTCGGCAGTTGCGATAGCATCATTTAGACAACCATTGATGTAAGTAATTGAAAGACAATTTTTGTTATGTTATACATAACAATCTGGTTATTTCTATATATTTTCAGATATTAAATTAATTCATGTCGTCAATGTGGAAAAATGAAAGTTTTTATATTTCGTTATTATAGTAAATTATTTGTAAAAGAATCACAAAAATATGTTTTATGATTTTCAGCAAATAAATTAACTAAATTATAATTTTTCTACAAATTTTTTGCGTTTTTTTTAGTCTACTAAAATTCAGCAAAAAATTTATTAATTTTTAGCAAGGCTTTTGTATTTCTAATCTACTAAGTGTTAGCAAAACTTTTGCTGAATCTACAAATTTTGTTGCTAAAAATCAGCTCGCTGATTTTCAGCAAAAGATTTTGCTGACATTAGCAACTTTTTTGCAAGCATCCTCCTGACTAAAATTTTGATGACTCAGCAAAATTTTTTGCTGACTTTACAAACTTTTTTTTTTGAGTGTAATTAAATTTGTCTATTGTCGGAATACATGATTCTTCATGAACAAGGAGTTAAAGGTGCTTATAAAACTGAAATAATCGGAATATTTTCCATTGAATTTTGGCAACTTAATTTGAGGTAGATGATTCTGATAACAAAACGAAGAAGTAACATTTAAAAAACTGTGATTACTTTCACTAGAACGACGCTTTTTGTCCAGCAAATCAACCATAAGCGCTTTGGCTTGTGTGAAGAGTTCTTCTAAATCAGAGCGACTTTCGTCCGATGAAAATTCAAATTCAATTTGCGTTTGGATGTGGCTAATGTGTACGAAATACGATTCGAGAACTTGTAAACGGCATTCGACAATCGTATAATCTGATGAAAAACCTTCTTTTTCAACTTTTGAATTGAATTTAGAAATATTACGCTTCATTGTGCTTCGTTGAGTCTTTAAAGTTGGCAAATATAAGCTTATTGACGCCATTTCGCTGATTGTTGGTACGATTTCATCGTTTTTAATAAAGTTGTATGAAAATATTAGGTATTGTATAAAAAGTACCAAGAAAAATTCTAAAGTTTCCTAAGGTACCAAAATTACCAAAAATAAACAGTATTGAGCAACACTGGTATCCAGCGCTGCCAACTTTGACGATTTGTCTCCATTTTGACGATTTTTGAAGTGAAATATGATAAAATGACGATTGATGATTTCACAAAATTTATTATATGGAAAATGACGATTTATAAAAATTTGCAATTTTTATAGAATTTTTAAATTTATTTCTATAAAATTTACTGATAAAATGTGATCAAGTTTCTTTACAGTTATACTAGTTTTTTGTTTTTATATACATCGAGATTATTTTTATGTTATTTTCAATTTATAACGAGCTTTCAACCTCCGTATATTTACAAAAATAAAGCAAATCAAACATATTAGCTAGGTTGATACTAGTATTTCGATCTGGCTAAAAATCTCATCAGAACCCGAAGTTTTAGAAAAGCTAGAGCCTCCATAATAGGCAGAACTTTAACAAACAACCTATTAATAATCAATTTTGCTCCATTCTTGTCTTCTTTCTTTTTATTTAAAACATCTAAGGAAAATGTGATTTTTTTTATTTTAATTTTATTTAAAAAATAACGAAATTCGAATGTTTTTTTTATATATATATTTTACAAAGGCAAATTCAAAATCTTTATTTTTTAAAAGTTTAAATCATTTAGCTTCAAAATCACTGATAAAAAAAAGAGTGATTTTCTACATATCTGATTCTTGGTACATAAATATTTTTCTTTATTTCGCTCTTTATCGTATGCCCGAATTTTATGAAACCAAATATCGGGAAGAAATTTTAAAATTAAAAGAATTTTGCAGTATTTAAAATTGGTCAGTGATTTTAAAATTCCATTCCCCGAAATGAGTATTGGGAGTTGTGCTTTTATGACTTAGAGTCGTTTGTTAAGGAACTAATAAAAAAAGAACATTAAAACTGTGAAATAATTACAAATAAAGTGATTAAAACGAAGTTGCGAGTAAAATTTCTATTTTTTTTTATTGAAATATAAGAAGTTTTAGGAATGACGATTTTTTGACGATTTATCATTCTCAAAATGACGATTTTGAAGATTTTTCCAACAAAATTTGACGATTTTTGAACAAATTGGGTTGGCAGCACTGCTAGTATCCTCCAATATAAATTTAGTTACAGTATGTGTGTGTGTATGTGGGTTGGCTTGGTGTATAAAGCAGGGGACACCACCCACCCAGCATTTTTTGAAAATTTTAATCATATTCGAGACTTTTATGATACTTTTGCGCGACTAAAAAGCTGGAATATGCTCTCATTTTCTGATCATAAATGATACATTTGTCGGTAGAAAATGGTACCCTAGCCGCGACTCTTCTTGATGACTCATTTATGATACTGTTTTTTTTGTTAGTTTTGGGTCATTTTATAGTCTTTTTCGAATCGTTTTATTGTCATTTATGAGTCTTCTTCGAATAAGCTACGAGTCTTTTCTGAGTCACTTATCATTATGTTAAGGAGTCTTTTTAGAGCCACTTATCAGTCTGTTTGGGAGTCTTTTTTGAGTCCCTTATCAGTCTGTTTCGGAGTCTTTTTCTAGTCATTTGAAAATATACAGTGACTCACAGCTTATTTCGTGTGTTAAACTTAAGAGAACATATTTGTTTATATTTTTAACATTAACTTAAATATTTATTCAAAATGGGCATTTTTTAAAGATTTGATTTTTTTTTAAGTTTTTTCTTGTAAATATAATAAAAAATAATATATCTTTAAAAAAATACCCATTTGGACTTAATATTTAAGTTAATGTTAATGTTTAACACACGAAATAAGCTGTGAGTCACTTTTTATTTTCTTAAAAGAAATAAAAGAATAATATTCAATTTAAATTAAGATTTATTTAAAAAACTTTTTAATAAAAAACACAATTAATTTAAAGGATGCTTACACTTCAATGAAACTTTTATAACTAGACAAATATCCAACTTGTTGACATTTACTCAAGAATACGCAAAAATTATCCCGTTATTCTTAAGAAAAAAAAACAACAAACAAGCAGTGTTTAATCATCTCTCTGCTCCAAATACGATAGCAAAACAAACAAAACTAATCACATTTAAAACACCTGCATTATCTATTTGCGATCAAGCAGTTTTCAATCTTCTAGATGAACAAATTGTGATCTTATATAACGAAAAAAACAATTACATTTTAAACACCTAGAAGATTGATTTGCGAGTGCTATATAATTTGTTGTTGCGTTTCAAAACAAGCACTTTTTACTCATAAGCGCGAAACATTTTCGAGTCCCTTTTTAACCGTGTAAGTGATTAATCAGTTATTGATCACCAAAAGTACTCGAAAAAGACTTGTTTTGGTGATTTATCAAAAAACAATCTTCCAATTGCTAGGCGGGCATTTCATTGCACAATTGTGCAAACTAAAATTTCTCTACCTCACACACATTCTTATGCTCTTTCATTTAGTCGTAGATGAGAATGCGACAAGTGTACATGTTCGGCGGATGCCTCAACATTTTGTTTCATGTTTACAGAAAAAAACTTAATGATGACACTCAAAAAATATTTTATGATCAAAAATGCTTTTGGTAACATACAATGCCTTTTATGTTATAAAACATTTAAGGAATGTAGGGAATATGTTCTTAAAAGACATTGCTTTTGTTTTCATACTAATATAAAAAAATTAGTTAGTAGTTTAATAGTTAGTTATATAATAGTTATTTACTTATTCATTTATTTCTTTATTTTGTTTTTTATTTAGTTGGTTAGTTATTTATTTACTTATTTATTTATTGATATATTTATTTCTTTATTTTTTTTATTTATTTATTTACTTATACATTTATTTTTGTATATTTGAAAAGAGTTTTTTTTAACTCAAAAAAAGTTTTTGAAAAGTCGCCTTATTTTTTTTTTAACTTGATTTTCTTAAAACAACAGATTTGTTATCTTCTTGTAAAGACCTAAAAATAACATGCCCTAATGTTATTAAGTCAAACAAGGGAAGTTTCTTTGCGCGGACCCTCAGATCGTAATGAAAATCGGATATGTAATAAAGGGGATAAAACTAAAAAAATTTGTTACGAAACATAGTTGCGCAATCTAATTTTTAAGCAGCCTTGGGGGATGTGAATTACATTTTGTAATTAATTACGTCCTCAATTACCCATTACATGTAACTGTAATTGAGAATTTTGAATTACAATTACATGTAATGTGTAATTCAATACTTTTGAATTAAAATTACAGCTAATTGTAAATGAAAATTCTCAATTACAATTACATGCAATTGTAATTCAAGTTTTTGAAGTACACATTACATGTAATTGTAATTCAAAAATCGTCATTATGGACACCTTAGTATACGTAGAAAAAAAACAAGAATAATTTTTGGTAAATATTTTTTATGGACAAGTTGTTTGTGCCATCTAAATAAAGTGAAATATGTAAAAATTAAATGTAAAAATGATATGCATTTTTTAAGACATATTTCGAAAGATTGTTCAAAACTTTTTTGTTTGATAACTTTTTAATAATAAGTTTGTGTCACTAGATATATCTAAAAAATTGTTTCTAAAGTTGTATGTTCTCTATATATTCTAGTTTCATTAGGATCTGACGGTCCGCAGAAAGATACTTCCCTTGTAATTTGTATAATTTTATGTATGTTGATGAAATTATATATAAAAACATACATATATTTGTGTCACCTTAACCACACAAAATAACATATAATTATATTTGGAACATTTTTTTAAATGGGGTTGTTAAAAGTATAAACATGTGTATACATTTGGAAAGCTTAAGTATTCACCGTCCAAAAGCGTTCAAAAATTTCAAATCGGTTCAAAACTAATTAAGAAAAAATATTTTAGTTCGTTAAGTTTCGAAAAAAAGTTTTTTGTCGATAACTGCAGATTTTCAGGAAATGTTTATGAAAATTGAAAAATGATTTCCTCAACAAGGCCTAGGTCATTTGAAAAGTATACTTTTATGTACGTACATAAACTTTTTTCTATTATGTAACAACATTTTTGTGTCGTACGAATTAATAATGTTCAATATTATTTATTGCACTTAGAAAGTTACTAAAGTTTTTAATTTGATAAAAAAAAGTTGTGCAACGAAATAGATGTTAGCTTATTGTTTTTTATAAAACACGAAAAAATTAGCATTTTTATCTTAAGCTTTAAAAAAATTACAACTAGATGACTTACAATTTCGTAATTGGCTCCTTCAAAATTAAAAAAGCTTCTAAAACCTAAATTTGTTCACTTTTGCGATCTGTAATAAAAAATACCTGATTTTAAAAATGCGATTTTCCTTTTGAGGCAACTTTGGAATGGATTTAGCACTTATTAAATTAGGTGATATTGCTGTTATCTGTAATATATGTGTACTAAAAAATTACGTAAAATAACGTTAACTCTAAAATAACCTATATATATATATTCATTTATAAGTCTATTTATAAACTTTATTGAAAAATCAATTAACACATATAGGAAAATGTTATCCAACTGTTTATATTGATTGTTTAAAAACAAACTACAGACATTTATGTACTTTTGTTAGTAGTTAAATGATGCCAGCTGAATTCTGAAATGTTCGTTGGCCGTTAAAAAAAAATTTGAAAAAATTCCAAATATTTTTTTTTTTTTCAAAGAGTTTATTTTTTTTAAACTGAATTTTGTTTGTTTTTAAAATAATAAAATGATTATAGAAAACCTTCTAATCTCTCATTAAATGTTAATTTGATATTAAGTTATGTTTGAGTACAAACAAAAATAAAAAATTTAGTGTTATTTATAATATACACGTGGTGATTTGTGCGGGATTTTTCCAATTTGTTTGGGGAAAGCGACAAATATGGCTAAGCATCACTTGTTTAATGAGAGAAACATAAATTACTCTCAAAAACAAAACAACACACAAAAATAAATGTCAATGTATAAGTGTGGCGATCCCTGATTTAAACCATTTTTAATCAGGTGTATTTGATTATCTTATTTTGTATGAATATCAGAATGGTGTCTGTTACTAACATTTTTCAATGACTGTAATTCTCTCAATTTTTTCCTCTCTCTTACTCACTAACTTTTTTGGCGATCCCTGGTATAAAGAGATAACTCAAAGAAAAACGATAAATAAGATAAGAGTAAATACTTCTCTTACTTACGTGAGTTTTTTGGCAAAATATATGAAGGTGGATGAAATTGAAATTGAAATTCTTTTTTATTGAGACTTTTCTTTTCATACATATGGTGTAAAACTAATCGACAGTATAATATATCATACTCTTAAAACTATATTAGTCTTGTTTTAATATACATTAATTTAGATAAGGCAACTTGCTTGGAATGAAATGTAAAAGTAACATGGTACACAATAAATGAATTAAATGCTTGCTCCCGGCATTGACATTATCGAACAGAGCGAATGTCTGTTGAGGGTTAAAATACAAACTAAATAACACTTAAAATAAACGAAACGAAATAAGACAGCTGTTTTCGAGTGTGTCAGCCGAGGAACAATAACAAAAGTCAAATGTAGTTAACGATTTGTACAGGTACAGGTATTATAAAATATATATATAAAATTAATATTTAAAATGAGATTAAATAAAATTTCCAAAACTTTTTTTTTTTTTTTTTTTTTTTTTTTTTTTTTTTTGTATCACAGTGATTTTTTCCTATTAATATTAATATGCGATGTTACCAACAATTTGAGGTAGCTAATAAAGTTTGGTCTAAATTACATTGTAATAGTAGAAGCCATATGCATAAACGATTAATAAACAAAAGTAGGTCTATAATCAACCTTCATACAAGGCTCGATTGACGACCCAAAAAGTCATTAATCGCCTATGCATAGGGTAAAGGTATAATTTTAACTTAGCCTCTATGTGAGCCAGGATTAGCCTTCAAATAGAAATCTGGAGTGGATGGCAAGAGAGAATCCACTGATTCCAACCGGACACCAACAGGAGATAGGTAAGATCCGACTGACCAACTTATATTCGCTTCAGACTCATATATATCGCTCATTAGGTGATTTTCGTGAACTGCAAGATTTTCAACACACTTCTTTTGGAGTAATAAGGCATATCTGGTGATGGGTATGACATTAGATGCCTTGTAAATGAACTCGTTAGAGTATTTTCTTGAATAGCTTTGAAAATTTTTGTTTATACATTTTCTTAAAATTTTCCTTTCAAAGACTTCTAGCTCTTTAGCTACAGTTGGAGAGATGGTGAACCAAATCGGAAAAGCATAAACAAGCGCAGATCTTATAGCTACTTTGTACAATAGAAGTTTTGTTTTCGGTGAGAGATGATGATTATTCATTAAACCAGAAAACATAGCCGCAATTCTTCTCGCCTTTGTCAGGAGGATTCTGGCATGATTATTGAACTTCATTAACATATTGAAGTTGATACCTAAGTATTTAATAGCTGGTTTAAAGGGTATATTAATTCCATTAAGGGATAGTTGTAGTTGTTTTGACTGGGGAACAACAATTCTGGGGCATTTTCCCGAAGCGTTTCTGAGGCAAATACCCTCGGATTTATTAGCGTTAATCTTAACACCCCATGAGTTATAGTAGGCATTAATAACGTTCAGATGATAAGCAACGTTCGCTAGTGCTTGTGTAGGTGAGTTGTCGTGAGAGTATATCAGGCAATCATCAGCATAGAGGATTGCCTTAGAATTGTCAACCAAATGTGGGAAATCGTAAAGGAATAAATTAAACAAAAACGGTGCCAGAACGCTTCCCTGGGGTACACCACTTTCCACATGATCGAAGATTGACAATGCATCGTTAATTTGAACTTGAAATTTTCTACCAGAGAAGTAGCTTTGAAACATTTTCACTAGAAAGGGGTCAACTTCAAGATTGACCAGCTTGTACAAGATGCCTTTATGCCAAGCTGAATCAAAGGCCTTTTCAATGTCGAGGGAAATTACTACAGTAGATATCTTATTTCTTAAATTTTGTGTAACATCTGAGTGTAGTTTTAGGAGCGCATGCTGCGTCGAATGACATCGTTTGAATCCAAACTGGAATGATGAAATGGGACTTATTATAAAGTTGTTTTCTAATTTTTCTTTCAAAATATGTTCAAATATTTTTCCCAAATTGGATAAAAGTGAAATTGGGCGGAAGTCTTCTAATTGATCACTATTGCCCTTCTTCTTAATGGGGATGATCTTAGCCGATTTCCACATAGTGGGAAAGTAGTAGTTGTTTAGACAGTTGTTAAATACTATATTGAGGAATTTTAATGAAGTATCTGGCAGCTTTTTAATTAAGAAGTTGGAAATTTTGTCAATGCCATATGATTTTTTGTTGTTGGTTTTTTTAATAACTTCCTTTATAGTTGAAATATTTGTAAAATGAAAGTTGTCGGGGTTTTCTAAAGATTCAAAGTTTGAGCTAAACGTGTAGATATGGCTGGGGACAGCATTTACGTAAGATGATATACAAGAATCGACATTCGCAGGAGGCAGTTCAGGCACATTTTCGCTGTAGATTTGTGAATAATAATTTTTAAAATGCTCACAAATTTCAGTCTCGTCGGAAAATGTTGTGTTATTGACAATAACTTTTTGACAAAATGGTGACTTTCGTTTACCAAGAATTTGGTAAACTTGTTTGAAGGCTGATGGTCCAGGTTTAATTTTTCCTAATTTAAAATTAAAAACATCCACCTGCTCTTTATTTACTAATTCCTTTATGATTGTTTTTAAAAGTTGGATTTGTTTAGATAGTAGGTTATACTCTAAACTGGATCTATTTCCAGTGCGGTGAAAAATTTTTTTCAATTCACTTTGCCATCTGTATTTTATTCTATAGAATTTTTTAATGTTTTCGGATAATGCCATTTTGTTATTTTTCAGCTCAATAGTATCTGTGTGGGAATTGTGTATTGAAATAAGACAGTTGTTAAACTCACCGATTAATAAATCAATTTCGCTGTTTTGTAAGTTTCTGTTTACAGGGGGCATCAAACCAAGAGACGCAATTTCCAAGTCTCGTTTAAAGTGATTCCAGTTGGTGTTTTTATATGATGTGCAAACTCTTGGACTGCGGAGAATTAATTATCTCATCAAAATCCATTTGAAGCTCCAGTTTTATTGGAAAATGATCTGAAAACGTTGGTATAGAAGAAATTTTATAATTTTGAAAATTGATGTTGACGAGTTGAGGACTAATCAGAAAATGATCCAGAAAGGAAGGTCCATTAGGGTATGAGGGTTTGCTGTCACACATACGTGTTATTTCCAATGAGTGATCGAGGAGCCAGTTATAGATGATTTTGCCGTTAAAATTTTCGTTTTGATCACCCCAAACAGGATTTTTGGCGTTAAGGTCACCTAATAGAATAAAGCCATCAAAGCCAGTGGTTATTTGTAAAATTTTGTCTAAATCATTTAATAGAAGAGATGATGTATGATTGCACGGAATATACAGGGAACCAACTAAGTATTTTTTGTACATGTTATTTATCTTACAAACAATTTGAATAAAGTTGCCAAAAAGATTAATGTTATCGATGTTAATTCTGCTGTAAGAAAATGTGTCCCTTATGAGTATTGCCACACCAATAGAAGAATGGTCATATATAAAATTGTACCCCTTCAGCCTTATGCAATAAACACATAGACGACTGCAGCTACACGACTACAGCCTGTCAAAAATAAAATACACACGTTTATATGAAAACGATTATTTTGGCACCAACACAACTACACGGCTACCCGACTACTTTTGCCGCTGTAGTCAACTTAGGTTAATTTCTATTTTTGTTGGCTGCAAAACAAAAATAGTGTTGACAATAAAACAAAATATGTAACAAATTAGTGCTTAAAAATATTTTATTTTGTTAAACACAAAAAACGTCGCAACATCAAATGGTATAATTGCATTAATATTCAAGAGGGGTTATATAAATTTATTTTCACGTTATAATAATGTATTACAAATAAGTAATTGTATTTTTAAGTGAACTTTATATACGTGTCTACAACCAAGCATGTTGTTCTATTTTAATAAAGAAAAAAAAGATGTAATTGGCACTACTGAAACAAAAATACATTTGTATCAGGGATGTTAAATGGAGTTTTCAATTTTGTACCAACATCCAAAAAAAATTGTACTTTTTGGACGTTGACGGTACCATTTTTTTTAAATTTATTAAAACAACAAAAAAAAAAAATACATAAAAATTCTCTTGTACAGAAAAAAAAAACAAAACCTTCCAATAACATACATTATATGTATGAATAAAATAAGGCATAAAAAAGTCTTATGAATATATGAGACCAAATCATGGAATTATTTGTTTAGTTAATAAACTATTTGGAATTTCTACATCATAGCAGCATAAATTTGTCGCTCTTAACCAATCCTTAGTCTGTATGAGACTTGATAATGTTGGCTAATGTAGTCTGTTTCTTTCCTTAGTTTTTATTATATTTTGAAAAGAAAAAAACTCTTTCCACATTTGCAGACCAGTGTGGAATGGATAAAATTCCAGCAACGACTAGAAATGTCTGGAAACATATTGACATTCAGTTCATTTTGAAAATTAGCTACTACCGACCAAAAACTACAAACGTTTTAATTTTTTAACGAGTTCAGTTAAAAAAATTTTAGTTTTTACTCTGGCTCAAGTAATATTTTTACTAAGAAGACAAGAATGGAGCAAAATTAATGATTAATCGGTTTTTTGTTAAAGTTCTGCCTATTATGGAGGCTATAACTTTTCTAAAACATTGGGTTCTGATGAGATCTTTAACCAGATCGAAATACTAGTATCAACCTAGCTAATATATGTTTGATTTGCTTTATTTTTGTAAATATACGGAGGTTGAGAGCTCGTTCTAAATTAAACATATATAAGATTGTTTGGAATTTTCTTTCATTTCTTTAACAATAATTTAATTTTCGTTTGAGTTTGAATTTTAACGTCTTTTTCAGACAATTGCAGTTAATACTATAATTAATATGCAATTTTATTTAATTTAATTGTGAAAGGCGTGGTAGAGAAGAATGAGTGTATTTTCTAAAAATCATAACTACATTGCAAATATTCAATTTTTTCTGAATCAGACTGCGCAGTTTCTGGTATTGAACGTTCGTCAGTGACCCTGTTTTTTTGAATTTTTGAATAATGTAATATTTGTTATGTTTTTATTTGTTCGATTGCGTTTATATGAAATTTTTCTGTGCAATCACTGACCGTGGTATAGATAAACTGATTTCTAATGCCACATGCACTCGCACTACACGTTAGTCAGAGCGCTTTAGCCCTCTGAGCTATAGTTAGGTCGAGTTTTGTTGTGATTAAAACTAGTTTTATTCAATACACGGTGTTTTTGTTCTTGCATACATAATCTCAGAAGTACAACTCCAACAACACAACAGTTCTATTTTTAGAAACTCACCTCACTCTAATGTCCACTGTTTTCCCATATGTTATAAGTGATGCCATATCTATATATCAATTTTCACTTCTTCAGAATTTTAATAAATTCAAAATAAAAGTGAAGTTGGCTGCAACAAGTGTCAATATATGTAAGAGCTGCCAGATAAATTTTGTAAAAAATCGTAAATTTTTAATCGATATTAAAAAAAAAAAAATTGCCAACTTTATTCTTCAAAATCCTTAAAATGATGATAAATCGTAAAATCTGGCGGATATAGTCGCATATATTTTAAGAGCTCATTACATAAAACGAATAAATGCAATGAAAAAGGACACAATAACAATTTGTTTGCTATACTAAAAATTCAAAAAGGGGAAAAATTAAAAATTTTTAAATTGTACCAAATGAGTCGCGGTAGTACCACGGTACTTTAGAAGGTCAAAATGTACCAAAAAAAGTACAATTGTACCAACTTTAACATCCCTGATTTGTATAAAAAACAGCTGTTGATATTTTTAAATTGAATCGTGATCAGCTGTTTACTATGCTGCTGTCGTTTCCAAAATAATAAGTAGCTGACCACACGGCGACGATTGCAGTCAACGGCATTTGCAGTCGTGTAGCTCTGCAGTCTGCTGTGGTCTATGTGTTTATAGCATTAGATTACTGTTTTTGTTTAGGCGACATTCTTGAACAAAAGCTATATCTATTTTGTTGTGAACAAGTGTGTTCAAAAGATCAATTCTTCGACTGTAGTCGATTAAAGATCTTACGTTGAAGGAAAGAAAATTAATGCATTTAGGGCCCATAGGTGTTTCTAACCTTGTTTAAAAGACGCAAAAATTCAGGTTTTGCCTCCGACTTTGACATATTCTTGTAATTAGATAAAAATTGATTTATTTCATCTTCCAGAGATAGTTCTTCAGGTTCTAAAAATTTTTTGGCCAGATTAATGAACTCTTCAATGATTGGGGATCTTATTCTTTGAGATGTATTCTGATTTTGTTGCACTTTGAATAAACTGGCGAACGATTTGCCAGGGGACGTTATGGCCGAGCCAACTACTTTGTTAATATTATTACTTACTGTAAGTTTCACCTCACGTGCTTTGTTTACACGTTCCTTTTTGCTTGCTACATATTTTTTATATGCAGAACATCCCCGCCAGTTAGCCGGATGGCCAGCTTCGCCACAATTTACACAACAAGGGTCAGAATCGTTGTTAACATTTCTCGGACAAGCCCCAGGCTCGTGAGATTCATTACACTTGACACACTTAAAAACAGATGTACAGTTCTTAGATATGTGACCCCAGTGTTGGCATCTATGACATTGAATTTCATTTTCTTTTCTTTTCGGTTTCTCCCAAACCTCAGTCTGATTAAGTATATATTTTATATTTGTGACGTCGCCCAATTTCTTGCCAGGTTCAAGGGTTATAAGAAATAAACCAGTTACTACGCTGTTTTTCCTGGAAAATGATGTTGAGAAATTGGACACCTTAGAGACAATACCAGGAACCAATTTATCTAATGCTGCTTTTATTTCGTCTGCCTCTGTCTTGTAATAGAGTCCACGGAGAACCAAGGAAATCTGTCGAAGCTCCTTAGGGGTGAAGGAATATGCACTTATTTTCTTCTCCCTTAAACGAGTTAACATTTCAGAATGTGTCTTTGCATCTGAAAGATATAACTTAGATTTGTGTCTGTTCACATTTTTGATTTTAAAAATTATTTGCGGTGTTTTTGCCTCTAGCTGCTCACAAAGGTGTTTAACATTAATATTATATAAAAAATAGGCGGACAAAAGGTTTGACCAGATGGCCCCTTAGTCTTTTTTTTGCCAGTTGCGTCGTTGTTCGATGCAGTATCGCTGTTGTTATTCGGCTTTGCTTGTGTATAGCTGGTGTCATTGTTTAAAATTTCCAAGTCTGCTAGAATAGAAAATTTATTTTGATTAGACGGGTCAAAACTATTTTGAATTTGGTCCTGCGCGATTGTAGAGCATTGCGAGTCAAGGCAATCAAGTCTCGGCCGCTTTTTTTTACAATTTCCATTACCAACATTTTGGTTGGTATCAACTGCTGGCGAATGTAAAAATACAGATGCTTCATCATCCTCCTCCATGTCGGAAATATTTATATTCCCTCGTTAAGAAAAGCACCCAATAATATTTTCCAACAAATACCAAGGGATTTTGTATTTTAAATTTGATAAAAAATTAATTTTATATATTTTTTCTCTGGTCGTATAAAAATTTTTCAAAATGGCCGTAATCCAGTCGAATCGTTGTTTTCTCAAGGTGGATGAAACTGGATACTTGATCGGACTTTATGTTTTTAATCAGAGATGCCCAAGGTAGTAGTATTGGTGAGAGTGACGAAATAACACTGGAAGAAAACAATTTGCTATTCATTTTATTTAGTCTTCAACGAGATTGCGACGAAAGCACATGTGTGGCGGGAGTGATATATTTCGAAATAAAAAGATTCTTCGAAGTGTTTATAAATGTTCCCTCAATTAATCATTGTTCAATTTGCAATTAAAAAGTAATGAAATCTTCTATGTTGATACTCTTATTGCAGTTACGCAATAAAAGTATATTTCTCAAACTAGAAGAATTCAGCTTATTGCGTTATTTTGAGCAAATATAATTCAAATCTGAAAATATTTGTTCGCAAAGATACGTTGAGGGAAATAAAGATAAACACTTCAATGAAATCTTCTTTATTTCAGGATATATTGTACCATCCAGATTTTTCCAGAATTCTATATTGTTAAAATTATCTGGCAAATCTATTTCACTTTGAAGTATAATAAGTTCTGTTTGGATTGGAAATTCGTACTTTAATATATCGCATTTAAAAGGGTTTTGAAAAATATCCAGTAAATGCTGAATATTTTCAAAATCCTTAAACCTGTCATTAAAGTTATTAAAAAGCGTTTCTAATACTTCCAAAAGTTCCAACTTTTTCAAGATTTTCTCCTTGTCGTAAATAACAGAAGTTTTCGGAAAGTCCGAAAAGTCTTCAGAATCAATTTGAGCTGCAAGTAAAATAGCTGAGTTTTAAAATCTGAAAGAATTTTAAACATATCCGAAATATTATTATCTTTTCCCTGCAGCTTCAAATTCAACTCATTCAAAATGTTACAAATGTCTGTTAAAAACGCCATGTGTAAAATAAATTGATAATCTTTTAAATATTCTTTCTGCAAGTGTAGTTTGTCTCTCCCACTCAACATGCTGATTTCCTATTGGTTGATTGACGATCAAACAAAAGAGCGTAAGTATACGTGTGAGTTTAATTTGCTGATATCAGCCACTACTGGGCATCTCTGTTTTAATGACAATAAATGATGATATATTTGTTGCGTTTGTTGACTGCAGCATAGGTTGGTGGCTAGCTAAGCAAATTATTTTTGATGGCTTTGATGATGACGATGACGTCGTTTTTGATGTCAATGATGACGTTTTTGCTGTCAATGATGATGATGACGTTTTTGATTGAAATTTTGACTATAAACCTTTTCAAGATGGATGCGTGATGAATAGTTAATATGGCGTTGATAATTTAGATGATTTATTAACTATGACGATGAAAGTAAAGTAACGATGACGATAAAATTGCACTTGTGATGACGATGAATTTTATGTTTAAATTTTTTATTTTTATGATGTATGTGATTGAAATTAAATTTTTTTTTGTTCAATAAAAACCACCAACTTTACTTTACAAAAATTGATTTAATATGAAAAAATATTAGTTTTTTATTTTTAATTTTATTTTATTTTTATTTTTTTATTTTTAATTCTTGTACAAAATGTTTATTAAAGAATTTCACAAAAGTATTTTCGTTTTATTTAAGCCAAGAACGATACAGTTGTCCTGTCACGGTAGCCGAATTTATGTATAACGAAAAAACGAAAACACTAGTTCTTTTGTTTCATGTTAAAATGTGAATGTTTATTTACGAATCTTTTAACCAGCGCTAAGGCTAAACTTAGAGTTTTAAAAACAAAGTAAATAGGGATTTACTGTTATAAATTCAGCAAAGCAAGAGAACAATTAATGTACAATAAAAAAATAGCCAGTTATTGTAATATTAAAGATTTAACAAAGGAGAATTAAATGAATTAAATCTTTTAGAAAATAAAAAAAAACAATAATACAAATAAATTTCCTAAATACAATTATGACCAAACAGGTAATATCAATGCACACCGATATTTTTAACCCCATCATGACCGCATTCCAATGACTGGCTAGTTTATGATCAAACTTTGGACAAATATACCTAGTTACAGCGATTAGTTATTCTAGTCTGGTCACTTCACTGAGCCCCTTGCAGAAATATTTAGAACTAAAGATAAAAACTTTGATATAATGTAGCACACAAATTAGCTTAGATTTTTTTCAAAATGTAGCCTTGTCTTTTTATGTCTCAAGCGCTACATACGCTTACTACTTCAATTAATAACGCTATCTACATTATTTCGGTGATGGCATTTTAAAGGTATCACTATTTCATTTATTTCGGTAACGGTATTTTAGCAATAACGTTTCTTAAAACTACAACTAGCTCAATGGAAATGAAAGCTATCTCGTTGTATTTTTCTAATAATATTTATAAGTAAAAATAAAAAAAGTTTTTATTTGAACGATCCGAGGCATATACTATATTAGAAGATCTCTTGGTTTTGTATTTGACGGATTAGGGATAACGATTGCCATTTGAAAGGCTTTTGAATCGACAACGGTAGTTTAGCGGTATTGCCTGCTTATCCCTAAAGTTTGTTTTGAGTCGGAAGATTTTAAAAATAATTTTAAATAAACTCAGTGCTGGCATTATTCTACTTCAAAAATAACATTCTAGTAAGCACCTACTTGTGTGTGACTAAAACGCGGATGCTAACTTTTCATTTTGAATAGGGTCACATGCGTTTATTTTTGTTAAATCTTTAAGATTTTTTTTTATTCTTTTTTTCAAGATATATTTTTCCCACTCGCACGTTCATTCAAAATTACGGAACGGTTCAACAAAAGGAGGTCGTGCAACTTCACGAACGTCAAGTGCGACAGCTGTAGAGAAAACAAATAGTGGCTCCTCACTTTCGTCTGGAAATGGAGGGTCAACTCCAAGTACTTCCCCAACAGCTTTTTTACCGCCTCGGTCAGAAAAACGTAAATCGAAAGATGATTCCCCATCACCAGTTAGAGGAGATAACGAATCTATGACCACTAACATGGTCAATGCAAGTGGTATTCCAATATCTGCAAGCGGTGGGGGCCTTGCAACCCAACCACAAAGTTTAATAAATCCAGTGACGGGGCTCAACGTACAAATAAGCACGAAAAAATGCAAGACTTCATCACCGTGTGCTATCTCACCAGTTTTACTTGAGTGTCCTGAGCAGGATTGCAGTAAAAAGTACAAGCATGCCAATGGATTGCGGTATCATCAGTCTCATGCTCATGGCTGTGCAACATTATTAGATGAAGATTCTATGGCAGAAAACGAAGAGCAACTTTTAACCCCATTACCTAGCCCATTATCGTCAGCACCAACTCCTTCTTCAACAATACCTAATCCATCTGATGTGGCATCGAATACTCAAAACACAGCATCATCAAAACCTATAGAGGTTTCTGATGGATCTGACACAAATGTTAACACATCGGAACAAGACGTTTTATCTTTAGAAATAGACCAGGTAGAACATAGTTCTCAGACTCCAGAAGTGGCACAATCTTTACCATGTGATAGTTTGTTATCCCTAACGGAAAAACAATCTAACAATACGATATCAACACCAACTGTAACAACCGCTGTTGGAAGCACTACTGCGGAAACATCGCGTAATGGACAACAAAAACAATTTGTTGATATTGTTGGTAATAAACTAAATATTAACACATTGCTTGCATTAGAATCAAATAAACAACCTGTGCAACAAAGTCCGTCAGGTAAGTTAACAAAACCGCAATAGACCTAGAGAATTTTATTTGAAGAAAAGTATTAAAATTTTTTGATTAAACATTTTTGACTCAAAATTTTGTTGTTCATATATCTTGAATATATGGTCTTTATTCGGTATTCTTCATAATACGCATGCTTCTTCTATTTGTCAAGCATCTACTATTAAATAAGCCTAATACCCAATAAAAACATTATTTGTCTAAATTTATTGGATAATTGTGCAAAAATCTATATTGTAGCCAAAAAAAAAAAAATCGAGAAAATTTATTTTACATTGAAAAATTTTGCAAAATAATTTCGGCGGTTTCTGATAACACATATGATGAAGATAATTTTTACATAAAGAAAATTCTAGTGGACGAAAAATAATGAAAATGGTTTGTAAACTAATGTAACTTTTCTTTATAAAGTGAACTAAAAACTTCTTAAATTTAAATAAGATCTCATCAGAACCCGAAGTTTTAGAAAAGTTAGAGCCTCCATAATAGGCAGAACTTTAACAAAAAACCTATCAATAATCAATTTTGCTCCATTCTTGTCTTCTTAATAATCAAGCACGTGGTTAGGTCTTTTCCTAACAAGCATCATGACGTTACTAAACTTATAAGACCAAAAATGTTCTATTTATATAAAAATTTTTAGTTTGTACTCTGGCTCAAGTAATATTTTTTACAGTTATATTAGTTTTTTGTTTTTCTATACATCGAGATTATTTTTATGTTATTTTCAATTTATAACGAGCTTTCAACCTCCGTATATTTACAAAAATAAAGCAAATCAAACATATTAGCTAGGTTGATACTAGTATTTCGATCTGGCTAAAGATCTCATCAGAACTCGAAGTTTTAGAAAAGTTAGAGCCTCCATAATAGGCAGAACTTTAACAAAAAACCTATTAATAATCAATTTTGCTCCATTCTTGTCTTCTTAATAAACAAGCACGTGGTTAGGTCTTTTCCTAACAAGCATCATGACGTTACTAAACTTTGAAGTCCAAAAATGTGCTATTTATATAAAAAAATTTTAGTTTGTACTCTGGCTCAAGTAATATTTTTTACAGTTATATTAGTTTATTTTTTGTCCAACAAAATTTTCTCAGTGAATTTTTCAAAATCCTATCCGATTCCAATAGCAAAATTTATTTTTTTAAACATTTTCTGACCTAACTGTTTTGTCAGCCACTAATAACACGGCATGACAACAAAAAAAATAATAAGGTGTGAACATCAATTCAATGGCGTACTTTTTTATCTATGGTACAGATTTTCCGCAACATGACTTTAGAGTTTGGCACATCTTCTTGCAGTTTTTTATATACAAAAATTGGCAAATGCAATAAATTTGATTTCTTTCTATTTAACCCTCCGATGAGTGAGAAGGTCCCTAGGGACCTTTTTGCCTTTTCAAACTGAAATTACTCCTACTTCGGCCACTACAAATCAAAGCTTTTTTTATACAAAATTCTCGATTTGTCTAAAATTTAACATGGCACCATAGCACCATAGCTTTCCATGATGACCCCAAGGTACAGCTTTTAGTATGACATGTAAGTAGATCTAAAAAGTATGTTTTCAAATTTTCAGCTAGAAACAGTGGCGTACCCAGGGGGGGGCCCTGGGGGCCAAAGCCCCCCCGAAATATTTTCGATTTTTTATTTTATTTTTGTTTTGGTTAGTATGTAATAAATGAATTTATAATATTTTTTTGAGTTTACATAATGTATAAAAAAATAATAGCGTTGGGTGTATTATGTTATATAAACCTTGTTTTTGAATACAACACCCTCTATTTTTGAAAATGTGAAATATTACGATTCCGTTGATCTATTTTTCGAATCTATGCAGGAAATAATAGAAGTTTTAGAAGTAATGGATGAAAAAGGTAAGTTCATCTGAGGGTACAATTCAATAATTATGTATATTTTCTCTTTATATTAAGTACAAAACATATCGCCCTTGATCAACAAGAGGGTATTAACTCAAAATTTTTAAAATATCACTTTTTTCAAGAAATCAACTAACAACATCAATATCTATCTATTGTAAAAATTTCAACGTATTCCATTTTCATGATAATGTAGTGACTACCTTTATTTCAACAAAAAGGTATTACTTCGAGTTAATACAAAAGTTCAAATAGAAATGAATCGTATATTTTCATAAAAAATGTATTATTTTGATTTGAGACTTTATTTATCTTAAAAATAATCAAACTGTTTTATTTATATTTGGTTGTATTTTGAGTTGATACGTTTTGTTGATAAAATTTGTTTTATTCTATAAATTTAAATCGATAAAATTTCAAAAAAATGGTATTAACTCAAAAAATTGATTTTTTTTTGCAATGAGTGGAAAAATTTGAAACAAAAACAATGTATATATATTTTCAAATGGAATTTGCTTATTATGATATGTTTGAATTTTTAAATTCTGTTAAAATGTGGCCATAAACAGTTTTTTGACTCTACTGAAAATTTTAAAATTTTGAGTTAATACCCTCTTGTTGATCAAGTGCGATATGTTTTTTTTTCAGGCTGTAATATTGGAAAAAGTTTACACAACCGAATATGTAAATTCGAATTTATTCTGGGTGTCGCAATTTGCAATAAAATTTTAAATATCACGCACAACTTGTCCAAATTCTTGCAGTCTGTCAATTTAGATATTATTAAGGCGTACGATCACATCCATGTACACTCAAAAAAAAAAGTTTGTAAAGTCAGCAAAAAATTTTGCTGAGTCAGCAAAATTTTAGTCAGGAGGGTGCTTGCAAAACAATTGCTAGTGTCAGCAAAATCTTTCACCGAGCTGATTTTTAGCAACAAAATTGATAAATTTTTTGCTGAATTTTAGTAGACTGGAAAAAATGCAAAAAATTTGTAGAAAAATTGTAATTTAGTTAATTTATTTGCTGAAAATAATAAAACATATTTTTGTGATTCTTTTAAAAATATTTTACAATAATTACGAAATATAAAAATTTTCATTTTCCCACATTGACGACATGAATTAATTTAATATCTGAAAATATATAGAAATAAATATATATAACATAACAAAAATTTTCTTTCAACTACTTACATCAATGGTTGTCTAAATGATGCTTTCTTTTAAAGGACGCAGCTGCCAAAGATAATTATAGAAACGAAAAGAAAAAATAAATAAAAACAAACGAAACGGAAAAAACAACCCTTATTTTTGCAATAAGAAAGAGGAACCATAAAAATCTACCTAAGATATGTGTCTTTGTCTTTCGCTTTACTCTGTCTACATGTCTGTTATGTTTATTTGCAATTTGACCACACTAGATTATTAATCTATTAACATTAAGTTAGGAATACATATTAAATTTAAATATTTTATTTTGTCTTTTATTTAATTAAAAGACAATTATTTTCACAAGCCGGTGACAAATTTAAGTTGTTTTAATACTCAATTTTGTTTTATGTATGAAAAACAGATACAAAAATCTTCCATGGTTGATTTTTTTATATGTCTTTTTAGAGTTGTACTTTTTAGTATCATTTTACTCTTCTCTACTACATCTTGACATGCCGCGACATCTGCTTCATTCTGTGTATATCTTTCAATCTGGTTGTCGTCCACACTATTAATGTGCTTATCAGCACAATTTTTTTTAGCAAAATAAATTAGTAAAACATTAGTATATTCGTGAAGCATTAGTATAAAACAGTTAAGTGCTGAATAAGTATAACAAAAATTTTAGCTGAAAACACGATTTTAGCAAAAAATTTGCTAAGAAATAGTATACCTGATTTACAAGACGTTTTAATAACTTTTGAACTAACTTATTTTTTTGAGTGTAGTAATTGACATGTTAAGCACAATGCGAATAAATGCCGAAGAAGAATTCTTTTTAATTTACACTGAGACCATTAATATGGTAACGGCGTATGGTATTGAGCCACAACTACCAAGACGCGTTGGAACACATAAATACCGATCAAATTTACAAGCAGCTGAACCAAAGGATTACTATAGAGCAGTGTTGTTTATTTAATATTTAGAAGAAGTTATAGCAAGTATGAAAGATAGATTTACTGGGCATGAAAGTGTTGTTAAAAATTTATATAAAATTGTACCAAGTCAAGTCGTTAATGCCCCATCAAAAGAATTTAATAACATTATAGAATTTTATAAAATTGATTTAAATGATCAAACTAATGTTATATTTACTAAATTTGATCTATGGAAACACTACTGGAAAAATAAAACAGAAAGACCATCAAATCCGCTAGATGCTATTCAAGATTGAAACAAGGAACTTTTTCCAAACGTTTACATGTTTTTACATTTACTGATAGTAATTCCTGTTACAACTGCATCCGCGGAGAGAAGTTTTTCCACCCAAAAAAGAGTGAAAACATATTTAAGGAATTCTATGGGTGAAGCTAGACTTGGTGCTCTAGCTCTTGCATCAGTGTATCGAGAAAAGGTTGACAAAATCATTGACACTTTTATGAAAAAAAAAAAATCGTCGAATTAACTTTTAAGAGTTTTGTTAATAGTATGTATATAAGGATCTCAATTAATATGATAGCTCACTTTAAAAATCAAAATAAAATTATTTAATTGATACATAAGTTTGTTTAATATTTCAAAAACAAAAAAAAAAACTTGTTTGTAGATATAAAAAACTATAATAACAAAGACATGTCAAAACATAAACATTTTGCTTCAAAATTGCTATCATAACTGGGTTAACGTCAATGGTAACTTTCCCATCCAAAACTTATTTAACAGATACAAAATATTAAATATAGGCTTTCGTATGTAAAAATTATATGCTTTTCAAACAAAAAAAAAAAATTTAATAAAAAACAAAAATGTGGCCCCCCCGAAACAAAATCCTGGGTACGCCGCTGGCTAGAAATGCTTATATTTGCAAAAGTTTTTCTTACAAAAACCTGCGTTTTGTTATCAGCCCAATTCTCAATAACAATTCCGTGAGAATTTTCTCCCTATTCCTTGTTCCCCTATTCTTAATAAAATCTGCCCGGGGATTTTTTCACTTTTCCCTTGTTCTAAACGAATGGGAAACTCTTACCCCGGAAAAAGGAGGTATTATGAATGTCAATAATAGGGAGAATTGTGATAGCATTTGTATGAATTATTTAATTATTCAATTAATATTATCCAATTCTCTCTCCCTTATTATTCTTTTCCCCGCCTGTTTAGAATAGGAGGATTTTTTTCTCGAGAAAATAAAATACGCAGAGGAAAACATCCGAGGGAATATTCATAATCGGGCTGTATATATTTTTCACAAAAGAAGGGTTTTTGTAAGAAAAACTTTTTCAACTATAAACGTATGTAGCTGAGTTTTTGCACATATACTTTTACATATACTTAATGCCCTTTTATTATCTCTATTTTTACACTACAACACACAAAATATACAACACATAGTACACCTTGTATAAACCCTTATAGTGTTGTCTGTCGAGCTGTTAACATATCACGTATAGTTATCGTCTTGTGTGGCGTCGTCTTTAATTATTTTAAATTAAATGCCATAATGAAAAGTTCGCAAATACCTGATGTTTGGTCTATATAAAAAAAAAGATAAGTGACAAGTTTCCGATATGCGATTTACATACTCTTTGATGCCATGATTCGAAATGCCTAAATTTCCATCATGTCACTATTTTGAGAAAACCGCCGTTAAAGTTGTCATAAATGGATATTTTGTTTTTTGGTTTTGAAGCCTTTTTAAAATTCATCCATATTCAGAAGCCTTCAGAGTTCAGCCGCTTTTTTAAAAGACTAGAATCAACAATGCTAACATACGGAATTTGAGTAATCTGATAATATTCCATATCAGAAATTTCGTAACGATTATTACCCAATTGCTTCTGAATGATCCACGATATTTGAGAATAAAGTTTTTGTTCACCCCGGCGCACACAGGGACAAATGGTTAATTTAGTGCGACAAAATTATTTACTTCATATGGATTCAATAAATTTTAATACAACTAGGTACCTCAAGGTTTTTAGGGTCGCTGATTACGAATCTGATGTCAGTTTTTAAAAAATCAAAATGACGGATCCAATATGGCGGACAACTTTAAAAAAATTGATCGAATTCGCTTGAAACTTATTACACGAGATTTTTTGGGGTCGCTGATTACGAATCTGATGTTAGTTATTACACGGGATTTTTGATGTCAGTTTTTAAAAATTAAAAATTCGAATTTCAAAACACTAGGCCTAATTAAAAACTTAAAACGAGAATACTTATAAAAAGCGGAATTAATAATTATATATTTTAAAAGTTTTTATTTAAATTTGATTAACTGGTGACGATACTACTTAAAATAATAAGAATTATAATTATTTGTTTCACATTTTTTTTTTGATTATCAAGATGAGATACGGGGACATAATATTAATTTTTATATTATCTTCATAGTCTTGGACGTCATCAAACTCCTGTTCATAATTATCTTCTTCGTTGCCGCATAAAGTGGGCAGTTTCATTAAATTTTGCTTTATTTATTATCGGTCACAACAGGGTCCGAAGAAACCAGCATCCAGTTAAATATGTCACTGTTGGTATTGATTCTTGAGATTTTTCTGGAGTGATATTGTCTTAAATTTTTATACTCTTTATGACTAGCTTCAATTACATCTTCTGACAGTTGGCCTGTCATTTGCATGTGGGATTTTCAGAATTAGGTGTACTACCTAAGAAAAATATGATCTATTTATTGAAAGGGGAAACGGGGGGACCTCCACTTGACTTTTTTACACTTATTAATAGTTGTTTTTGTTAACTTATAGGGAAAAGTCGTGGAACTGCTTGGAACTTTTTTATAGCTCTAGCTAAAGTAAATTTTTCAATATATTTCATAGTAAAAACAATAGTATACTGGGCTTTCAGAAAATCAGAGGTGTGAAATGTTGATTTTCTGAAAGCCCAGAAAATTCCCTATCTTTAAAAATAAAAAATTAAAATTTTTTTTTTTTTTGAAATTTTTTTTTTGTAATTTTTAATTTTATTTACAATTTTTTTTTGTAATTTTTCAAAAAAAAATGAAATATTTTTTTTTTATTTTTAAATGATAGGGTATATCCTGGGCTTTCTAAAAATCTACATTTTACATCTTACTTCTGTATAGTTTTTGAGAAAATTAAAAAAAATGTAAATTTACATTTTTTTAAATATCTCAAAAACTATACAAAAGTGAGGTGTGAAATGTTGATTTTCTGAAAGCCCAGAAAATTCCCTATCATTTAAAAATAAAAAATTAAAATTTTTTTTTTTTGAAAAATTACAAATCTACACTACATATAATTGTTATTTTAATAATAACTGCAAATTAAATTAGATAAAAATATATTTAAAAAGCTTTGAACTGTTAATTAACAAAAAATTTTCGAGTGTAACAACAATAAACGCTACTGACAGATATAAGTGCGTGTAACAGATACTAATACCTTGCACGCACGTATAGACTAATGTGATGAGTTAAAAAAATAAATACTTATAGGTTGATTGCGTACTGGTATATAGAACATATTAAGTGCAATAGTGGTTACATTTATCAAAATAAAAAATTAAATTTTTGTCGTCGTACTTCGGTTATTTGTCCCTGTGTGCGGGGGTTGTATCAACATTCCTTAAGAAAACTAAATCTCACACTTTAAATGACCTCGCCGGCACTGTTGCCAGGTTTGACGATTTATCGTCATTTTGACGATTTTTAGTACCTAAATTACTAAATGACGATTTCACGATTTTTGCTTCCAAAATGACGATTTTTTGACAAACGTTTAATATGTCAGCAAAACATGTTTATTTGTTATTATTTAACAATCACCGGATCTATTTCTGGATTTTTATTATTTCGTTAAAATTAAAAACTATTTTTTATTGAAAGTTTAGCAAAAAAGTTATTTTATGGATTCATGTTAGTTTTATTTTAATTTATTTTCTGCACTTAATTAAGGTAAAGACCAATGCAAATGTAGCTAAAAACAAATGAAATTTCACTTGAAGAAAGAACGACTTACATTTTAGTAAATTCAACTAACATAGTCATTTGTTTTTTATTGTTCAAAAAATTAACTACAATTATATTATTAATGAGTGTTTCAGTTAGTGCAGTAAAAAATAAACAAACATTAATTTGTTTTATTTTTTTAAATAAAAAAAATACTGTATAAAAAGAATGTAAAATCATAATACTGCAATTTAATGTGGTTTGTTTTTTAAATGAACTACAATTGTAGTCAAAAATTAAATTTCTTCTACAAATGCCTGTTTTTTTACTTAAAAATAAAGATACTGTATTACAACTGAAACAACGACAAATACTTACATCAGAAGTTCCCTGAGTATGTGCTTACTTTTTTCATGGTTGGCAAACACTACCTTTTCACATTTTGTCACATCAACAACGTTATAAATCGTCGTTTCGGTATTTTAGCGTTATTTTGACTTTAACTAGTTCAAGATAAATCAAAAGGAAAACTAAAACCGCTCACATAAGAAGAAAGATGTCTTTAATGGAATCGCTTTTTTTAAATTTCCATTCCGCTGTTAGTGTTACTGTGATAGCCAATCGTTATTATGAAAAGTTATTGAATGCCAACTCTGCTTTTTTAACATTTACATTTTTATAAAGTTTAATTAGTGTAAGATTGAGATAAAAATAAAATATTTTTTAAATTAAAAAAAAAAAAGTTTTTGCGAAACAAACATCGAGTTTGAATATTCTGATTTATAAATCCAAAAATAAATCCGGTGCTTAAAAAACAGGCCTAATAATAATATAAATAAGTGTTCCAAAGTGAAACTTCAGATATTCACAATTTATATTTGAAAATGGAAAAACATGCAGTAATAAACAATATTTAAATAAAAATAAATAATAATATAAATAATAAATAAAATAATAAATAATTTTTAGCAATATTAAAAGCCAACCCAAAAATATGAAATAATCAAAAATTTCAAAATTTATTGTATTAAACTATGTCATCACATGTAATGCAATTTGAAACTATAATTCGTTAATGGAAGTCCAAATAACAACATACCTGGCAGCACTGCTCGCCGGTTTATGACTATCAAAAAAATCTAAGTTGTACGATTGAGATTTCGCAATTGCCTCTGAAGCCTCTCTCCTGATAGAAAGAGATAGAGGCCTATTCTTACGAAAAAGTTTGTGACTAGTTAAGATTGTATTCCCCATGTGTTTGTTGTTTGCAAAAGTCATTAAAAATTTTATTTATTTTAAATTTCGGTTTAAAAATACAAAAATAAAGACCTTGTACATAAACTGACAGATAAAATTTGAATTTGATTGAATTTTGTTGTTGTTTTGTATATATAGTTAAGACTTCCAGTCTTAAAAACTGGCTTTTGACAGTCATAATGAGTCTCAAATAGGAATAGCCCTGTAAGTCTACTATTAAGTGATTGTACGGTCCTTGCAGATATTCGCTCATCTCATTAATCGTTTACCTCTCTGTTCGGTTCCAAATAAAATTTTACTAGGAGATTGTTTTGTAGTGCAATGAATGGTATTATTAAAAGTAAATTCTACATGTGCCAATTTATCGACCCATTCAGTGTGCTCATTGGACTCGGTTAGTTTAACAAGCTTAGACCTTAAATCATGATTAACAATTTCGACTTTCACATTTGACTGTGGCGACCCTACTATGTATAATATTGCGTTCCGTCAAGAATTTTTTAAACTCATTGGATGTAAGTTTAAAATTCTCGGACGACTATAATTCTCAATATATTTCCAGGGAGTTTACAGCATAAAACTTCGTAAGTTTCGTAAACTAAAACTTGCTTTCGCTTAGACTATATGGATGGCAAAGACCCGAAGTGGTCAACATGTAACGTATCAAAAGGTATAGGGGTTTTTATCAATATTGTGTAAGTTTCTTTAATTCTTCCTATGAGGCGTCGAATAAAATATACATTTCAGACAATTTCTAATAAACCGGTTAAATTTTTCCTCATATTTGGAAACCAGTAATGCTTCTGTATCTGACCTATACATTTTCTATTTCTACATGCCCATATTTTCCATACATTAGCCTCATAGTATTTTCCTCTAACTCCACAGGTAACTGTTTCTGTCCTTGAACACCACAACGAAATACTAAACCGTTTTCTAACACATATATCTCTAGGTCTTGTAACGGTTAACCTACTACGCAAAATATCTAGAAGCACTCGGCACGTACTGGTAAGGGCCTAGCTCGTGAGTGAGTCTTTTGCAGCCGTTAACAAAATTTAACTACGTGCCTTTTTAAATAGAATGTTTAACTCAATTTATATAATAAATTTTACTATTGCAATTATTAAATACCCCGAACTGAATCTAACATATCCTTTGTAAACAATATAATGGACCAAGGGCCAGATGTTGTGCTGCCCACTCTACACTGATAGAAATTTGTGCGTAGTATTAATGAATTCCTTCATTAATCCAATGAATTTTTTCATAAAAAGTCCCCAAAGAAATGTTTCATTGATTCAATGAAAGGTGCTTCATTAAATCAAGTTTAATGAATGGTTTCATTGACCCAATGAAAATTTCATGAAGTATATGAAATTTTTTTAATTAATCCTAGAATAATCGTTATGAAAGTTTCATGTGTTTAATGAATAAAATTCATAGTTTGTATGAAATATTTTCGTTGATATTTAATAATTTGCACTTTTTATGATTATTTTAGCATAGTATCAATTTGGTGGTTATTGAGAAATTATCATTCGTTGATATTATTTATAAGGTCTGGTCTATATAAATAAGATCTATAAAAAATTTTTATAAAAAATAGTTCGAAAAGTTCGAAAGTAAACATCACAGGCTGTTCTGCAAAAGCGATGGCAGATTTTTATTAAACTCAGCCTGATTCGTTACTTGGAATAGGATGACATGTAATAAAGAAATCTAACAAGAAAGGTTTTCCCGGGGCCACCCGCCAATGTATCACAGTGGGGAAAATTCTATTGTTTCTCAACAAATATGCTAAAAAATATAAAATCTGAAAAGTAGCTGATTAGATTTCAGATCGAAAATTACAAAATTTGAAAATAAAATTTTTTTATCCATAAAAAAGAAATATTTTAATTATTGTCTTTTTTAAATTATATTAAGAACTTTAATGATTGAAAAAATCGTTTAAATATAATTAACATTCAATCTTTCTTTACATTTTTTATAATTTGTGTTAAAAGATGACATATTTTCTCGGTACAAAATATGTAATTTTTTTATCGATCTGGCTTGGAATTCTGTAGAACGATCGACGATTATAGTCCACCTTTTGTAGTTAAATTACGACCATATTAGATAAAAATGTTAAATATTGTTAGCAATGTTGTTAAAAAACAAAAATTTATTATCGTTTAGCATAACGTTTTTGTGTAACATCGTCAAAACGATAACAATTTAGGTCTCGTTTTGAACAAAACTATATCGTTTTTCTTAGAGAATCTGTTCTTTGGAATTTAGTGACCACTATTCAAATTCGTCAAAAACTGTTAGCTCTAGGCAAACTTAATTAAAAAAAATTTATTTATATCAAAGGTTTGGTTAATTCTGTTTAAAAGAAATTTTTCAGTTTTTTTTATTTCAAAATGATAGTACAAAATAAAATTTTTTTTTTTTTTTTATTACAAGTAAAAATTTTTAATGAAAAAAATTTGAAAATTTTTATTTATTTAATGATTTTTTTTTATGAAATTATGAAAAAATCATAAAAAATGTTAATGAGAAAAATACTAATATTAATGAATTTTCATTCAGTTAATGAAATTTTTCATTAAACCAATGAATCGATTTTAATGAAATCGTTTCATTAATACTATGAAGGAAAATTCTATCAGTGTACCTAAGATTCACTTTATCCATAAAGATACATTTAAGGAATCCCACAATAACAATGATCGACGGTGTAGATCGAGAGGGAAAAACTTAGTTAGGCATGATTACAACAAAAAAACTTTTACTTTATTTGAATATTAAATGTAATTGCTTTGAAGAAAGCAAACGAAATAACCACAACAAAAAAAATGTTATGACATCACTAATATGACAAAAAAAACATTCAACAGAAACTTATCTTGTTTAAACTAATTCTCAATAGAGAGTAAGAGAGCCTTTAAACCAGCGATAGGCAAACACATACAATCGTATTTTGTAGTTGTGTTAGTGAGCTGTACCTCTCTCTTACTCAATGCACTTAGCAAAACTTGTAGTAATAATAAGAAAACGTACATAAACAAAAAAAAAAAGTATTTCATATAAACTTTATGTTTTTTAATTAACAAAAAAGTAAATAAACAAAAAATAAAAAAAAAAAACATAAACTAAATAACAAAAAAAAAAAATAATGAATAATAAACTAAATAACGAAAAAAAAAATAAATAACATAAAAAAATAATTTCAATTAACAAAAAAAAAATGTGCAGATTCTTAGATTTGTAAGATTTAAAAAAGTTATATTCGATTAAAAACTATCAATCTTTCAATAAAAAATAAATGAAAAAAAATAACTTCAGTCTGTTATAAAAATATATATGTAATTGTAATTTAATATATAACAAAATAATACACTTAGGGAATTATGTTGGTAAAGACGACAGCAATTGTAGTCAAAAACAAATGAAATTTCATTTAAAAAAAGGACGACTTACATTTCATTAAATTCAACTAACATTGTCACTTGTTTTTTAATGTTCAAAAAATGACTAACAATTGTAGTAAAAATGAACCACATGGTAGTAAAAAATAAACCAATTTTTTTTTTTTTATTTTTTTTGAATAACAAAAAACAACTGTAAAAAATTAATGTAAAATCATAAAACAGTCATTTGATGTTAGTTGTTTTTTTAAATGAACTACAAGGTTAGTTAAAAATTTTATTTGTTCTACAAATGACTTACATTTACATTAAAAATAATGAAACTGTATTACAACCCAAACAACTACATATTTTTAAAGCAGAAGTTCCCTGAGTGTACTAATGACGCAAGAAAATCACCAGTTTTTGAACTTAAAAAAAACATTTCATGATAAATTATTGCGAAAGTTAAAAGTTGAAGTACATTTTTTTCTTTTGCGGATAAATCAAGATATTTTGTATACACTGATTAAGCCAATGAGATTATCAAAAATTTGGATTTTTTTATACAAAAAAATAATTTTGATATCTACTCTGTCAATATTTTAATTCATAAACAGGCATTCTTTACAGAAAAGACTTAAATTTGGAAAACCATGGACATAATAAAAATTATTATCAAAATACGGTTTGGCAACAATACTCTGAGCTACAAAAATTTTAAATCGTCGTGAAGTGGTAATATTGTTTTTTGGACAAAATCATCAAAATGAAACAAACCATTTTTTTTATTTAAGGATTCAAATTTGTTATTGGATATTAAATTTTTGACAGTTATAACCAGTGTTGCCAGAACTTGATTGGCAAAAAAGGCTAAAATTCTTGGAAAAAAGGCTAAAAAAAGGCTAAAAAAAGCTAAATTATTTTAATGGAACAAAAAATAAGAAAAATTCATGTTTTATTTTATTTTACAATTAAATTGTAAAATTTGAGACCATTTGTTATACATTCAGTACATTTTTTGACTAGTTATAACAAAAAAATAATAATAAAAGAAAAATAAGTTTAAAATTTGTTAAAAAGTTATTAGAATGACCAAATATCATCAACATCCAACTCGTTATTGTTGTCATCATAACTTTCATTAGATCCTATTAACTTAAGGTGATTCTGGGGCACTTCATATTGAAAGCAGCATTTATCGCTTCTTTTTAAGCCGTATCTAAATAAATAATTAAAAAAATACATAAAGTTATATAAACAATAGTTTTGTTAAATCAAAAATTTTACCTGATCTATAAAACTGAATTGACTGTTATCAAATGTAGTCTGTTTCTAAAGTTTGTCTTTACGAGATTTATTTGGCTAAATACACGCTCTACATCAGCATTTGACCAGGGAAGGCATAAAAGCTTCAAAACAAACTCAGAAATTTCTTTAAATTTGTTATTTCCACCTGCATCTCGATAGTTGTAAACTTCTGCCCAAAATGTTACGGCATTGTTAGTATTTATCCATTTTAAATATTGAATATTAGAATACTGCTCATCTATTTTTGATATCATCTCGTCACTCAATTTAAATAAATTTAAAATTGGTAAAATATCTTCTTTAGAAGATTTTAAAATATTTTGCACTGAAAAGTAATCAATGTTCTGTAGAATTTTGATATTATCTGGAAGTCTAAAACAATTAAAAAAAATTAACATTTATGTTTAAAATAATTCGAAATTTTATAGTATATACCTTTATTTTAACTGATTTATTAGACCGACTACAAAGTTTGTACAATTGGATCTAATTTTAATCTCTTGACTTTTCTTTAACTGTTCAGATTTTTTTAACTTCTTTACGAAAGTTTCGAACTCATGTCCAAGACTACAAGTATATGATACATATTCTTCAAAATCCTCAAGCAATATGTCCACATCAGCGTCGTCTAAAACCTTTCTTTTCAAAAAGTTTATGAGCAAGGTAATTTCTCTTAATAGACGGGTTGGATCGTTTTCATTGCTTTGGAAAACTTTGTTGACTATTTGTACTTCAGATAATATTGGTTTTAAAAACAATAAATATAAATAAATTTCATGGTCATTGTACATTTCACTTAGAATTTTGGCTTTATGACATTTCTCATCGGTCATTGCCTTGTCGAAATGCATCTGTAGTTCATCCCATTGAAATATTATTCTTGAAACTACCACTTCTATTGACAACCAACGAGTGTCAGACGTTCGTGTAATTTTCAAAGGCTCCTAAAAATAAGAAGAAAATAGAATATAAAAAATTTAAATATGTGAGATTATTACCTTTCCATTCAAATTTTCATATAAAACTTTATAGGAACGTTGGCGGTTTGTACTTTTTGAAAACCAACTGTATGTTTCGTAGACAATAAATTCTAAATTTTCGGGCATATATTCTTTTAAAGCCTGGTTAACTGCAAGTTGGAGTGAATGACACACACACTTTATGAGTATTAAATCTGGAACTTCTTTTTTTAAAGCGATGTAAACGCTCTTATTTTTTCCAATCATAACGTTTGCATTGTCCGTACCAATTCCGACCAAATTTTTTATATTTAGTTTAAATTTTTCGATAGCCTTTTTAATTCCACGGACAATACTCTCCGCTGATCCATTTTCCAATTCTTCTATGCAGAGAAATGTAGAAACAATTTTTCTTTTGGCTTTACTAAAGTAAATAATTACCAGTCCTAAGAAATATTAAGTTAGTAAACCAATTTTAAATGATTTAATAAATAAAACTTACCCAAAATTTTAGTAAATGTTACGTCAGTCGATTCATCAATTAATATGCTAAAAAAGCAATCTCCAATGTCATTGGAGAGCTCCTCATTAAAATGAGGAGCCAGAACATTTTTAATCACTTTGCTGCATTTTGTTCTGTGCAACTTTAGAGACGGGCAATCAAATTTTCTTTTGCAAAGCTCACCTAAATGATCCACTGGTAGAATTGAACTGTGAACAGCGATATACATTGCCAAAGTAGCCTCCTGCTGTTGTAGCATAAATTCATTGGCTTAAAAGGAAAAGGCTTGGTCTTAACAATATATCCAATAGCGTTAATATGTTTTTTTGTATCCGAGTGAGCAATTAAATCATATAATTTTGCTGTGATTTGGCATTTACAATATTTACAAAATGCCTTTGCAGAATTGTCGCATTCTGCAACCCATTCTTTTAATTTTGGGTGGGATAACCATTCACTGCGAAATTTCTGAGAATATTTGGAAGTCATTTTTCACTTTTTTTATTTGTTTTTCTATTTTTTGTATTAAAAACTTTTCTAGTTTTTATCAATTCACTTTTTTGTTTTTAATAAAGACACGTGTTTAGCTGTTTGTTTTTTTTAGTGATTGATTGTTTGATTTGTTTATGTGTTTATTCATCAAATGTCATTTTTTAAGGGGTTGCCATTGAATAAATATTAATATTGCATGGTTGTAATTTTTTAGTAGTGGAAAATGTAGCGTTTTTTAGCATTTAAAAGGAAAAAAAACTGCAACATAACTTTAAAGTTAAAAAGTTAAAAAAAGGCTAAAAAATGGCTAAACAAATTCTAAAAATGGCTAAATAAAGGTTAATGGCTAAATGCAATTTTTTCCGGCTAAACGTGTTGAAAAAAGGCTAAATCTAGCCGGAAACCGGCTGAATTGGCAACACTGGTTATAACAGATTTGTTACAAATTATTAAGTAAAAACAAAACCATATTTGAACCAGTTTATAAAATTCAAAAATTTTTAAGAAAAATTAAAATATTAATAATGCATTTCAATAAAAAAAATTAAAAAAACTACAAAACTAATAACGATATTATATACATAATTATTAGTGTCCGACCGAACGTTCGGCTTCGGAGTTCGGCCAGAAAGTGATGTTCGGCCAAGTTCGGTGTTCGGCCAAATTTTGGCCGAACTTGGCCGAATACCGTATATTTGAAAAAGAACAGTTCATTTTTGATTTATTTCACGTAAAAAACAAAATTTTCAAATTTATTTCACGTAAAAAACAAAATTTTCAATTAAATTCGTCATATACTTTAGTTAAAAAAATAAAGTTCAGGTATTTCCATATTTTTGTTGAAAACTTCAATAAAATAATTGAACTGACTTTATAATATTTTTGAAAAAATATTCTAAATTTGCTTTTTTACAAATTTATTGATGTTTGAATATTTTTTAATATACTTTAATGATGCTTTTTGTAGTCAAAATCAACAAAAATTTAAATTTTATTCAAACTAAAAAAAAATTAAAAAGTTCGGCTTCGGCTACGGCTTCGGCCGAATATTAAAAATTTGGCCGAAGTTCGGCTACGGCTTCGGCTTCGGCCAAAAAAAGTGACTTCGGTCGGACACTAATAATTATCCTTTATTATATCACATTGAAAAGCAAAGCACCAAAATTATCCTAATCATTATGTTCATGTTGTATAACATAATCAATATCAATATCATATGGGCAACATTTAATGCGAACAAGATCCTCAACATGTGCATCTGTTAAACGATTTCTATTATTATTTTTGATCAATTTTAACGAGGAAAATGAAGACTCACATATATATGTTGACCCAAACATTGAATATATTTTGAATATTTTATATTTTGATTTTGGATATGAAGATTCATTAATATTTCTCCAAAACTCAAGACCAGTTGTAAGAGGTAGATTGAAGTCATTTCTCATATTAACGAGTTCTTCTTTAATATCAACACTTTGCTTTTCAATGTTACATAATAAAGGATTATTATGTAATTCAATTATGTTTTATATTTTGTCAAAATCGTTAAAGCGCTTGTTGTAGGTAACTAACAAAGTTTCCAATATATTAACATATTCATTTAATTTGCTTAAATTATATGGAAATATATTAAAAACTTCTGCAGTTCTTGTTAAATTAATCCAATTTTTTTCCTTAAGATACATTATTAATATTTTAATTTTTTTAATAAATTGCTGAACTGCGAAAACTAGTTCAATAATGGTTTTATTTTTACCTTGCAACTGAAGGTTAAGTTGATTTACAAATTCTGTTACATCTGTCAAAAATGCAAAATCCAATACAAAATTCGGATCTTTTAAATAATTAATATATTGGTTTGTATCATTTGAAGGATTTTGCTCAAAAAACAGTGCCACCTCTTCACGAAGACTGAATAGCCTTTGAAGACAACGTCATTTGCTAAGCCATCTAAGCTCTGTAAACATGAGTAAATCGCCATACTCAGCATTCACCTCTTTGAGAAAAGATTTAAATTTTCTGTGGCTCAGAGCATTGTGGCCTCCCCGTATTTTATTAATTATTTTTAAAACAACGTCCATGGTGTTCGTTATGTTAAGACATTTTGTAAAAAGTGCCTTCTGACGAATAATGCAGTGAAACGCATACATATCAAATCTATTTTTCAATAAAAATCCTACAAATCCATCTTTTTTTCCCACCATTACCTTGGCACCATCAGTGCATACAGAGGAACATTTTTCTTTATCGGCAAAAAAAAAACCCTCTTCGTTAACAATATTGAAAATGGTTCATCCCTTAACATTGCCATGTAATGCAACCATTCTCAATATTTCTTCGTGTGTGTTGAAGAACTCATCTACTGTTTTCACGCATATAATTAGTTGAGCTATATTATTAATATCAGTGCATTCATCTAAGCAAATAGAAAAATATCTAGAATTAAGTATTTTATTTTTAATATTTGAATAAATGAATGCACTGATATTTTCAGTTCTACGAATAATAGTGCGTGGTGACAGGGGAACATCATTTATTACACATCGAATTTCATCGGCCTTTTCACCAAAACATTTAAGCACATCGTTGCTTAAATCTTTGTTAAACTTGCCATCTTCGTAAGGATGCGATCGCTTTGCGAGACCAGCCGCAATAACAAATGATGCTTTTTTTTTAAATATTTAGTAGATTCTTCTTCTTTTAACTCCTCCGAGTCCGCCATAAATTTTTCATAAAAGGGTTTTTTCATTTCAATAACTAATATTTTTTTTTCATCATTAGATAAATTAAGGGATTATTGATAAAATTATCATTTTTATTTTTGTGTTGCTGAATCGGTTTCAATTTTACAATTTATTCTTTTATGTTGTATTGCTTCAAAATTACGATTCTTTTTAATAAAAACACCGTTTTTTACGTTTTTTTATTATCTATATATTTCGAACATCAGTTCATCATCAGGATCTAAGAAATGTTAACAATGAGTCATTCTCTGTGAAAACACCGAAAAAAATGAAAAATTGTTGCTGGACCATTTTGGATTTTGTTAAAATTTTGTGGAAATGTTCCTAAGGGTTCCAAGAACCAAAATCCAAGAGGATTTAATTTTTGCACACGGCACTACCGGTTCACGCAAAATAAAAAAAACTAAAAAGTCTTGTTTTTGTGCGTAGTGGTTTGAGCTGTTAAAAATTTTCTGCTAGAGATATCTACATGATGAATACATTGTTTTAAAACTGAAGGATTATAGTTTCTATCAAAAATATAAAATTTGACTTAATTCATACACCCGAAAAATAACGTGGTATTGAAAATAAGCATATTTCATTGGTTTTTTGTGTTTTTCAATGAACTCCAGTGTCGGCGCTAATGAATATAAAAGCATAATAATTCTCAGCTACAAATTAGACATGTCGGAGAAAAATACAAAATTAAAATTGGCTCAATCTGGCAACTCGTTATGAAAAAATCGTTACTTGAAATTTGGAAATTTTGAAAATTTGCATATTTCAGGCTACAATTTGGTCATGTTTGTTAGCAGATACAAACTTGAAAATTACAGAGTATTTACTCCCTACTTCTAACTTTATAACACTTTAAGACCCGTTTAGTTATTTTCACTCCTCTCGGATTTACAGGGTTTTAAAGAAAAGCCTTTTTGATTTTTTGTATGTATTTTTATACTTCCCTCAATTGTTATATACAGAGAAATTAAAATAAAAACAAGTATTATTATGAGGTAACAAAGAATAATTATGGACTAAAAAATATATTTAATAAATTCAGTAGATTTTTGATGTTAAAAAATTTTACAGTGGTGGCAAAAAATAGGCAAATGGTATATTTTTATCATTTAAAGTAGAAAAGTTATAGTTTAAATGTGGGTAATTAAGAATCGTTGAATAAGTTTTATATTATTTTCATAAAGTATTTGTTCTTATAATATTCGGAGTTTCAAAGTTATCAGAAGCTGAAAACTTTCGTACGTTTAACTGACTGTGAGAAATCGGAGAGAAACTGATAGTTTCTTGTATTTTTAATTGTGCAAACATCAATAAATCTTTTTGACAAAAAGTTTTCGATAGCATCAACATCAGGAATGGATACAAAAAAAAATTTATTCCAGGAATTTGGGTGGAACAAAAATCAAACATTGCTGTAGGTGTTAGGATATGATGGTCCGCAGTTCGCTGTAGACTTGCTTTCCTTACAGTCTTTCCTCCTGCTCCGTCACAAGGACTTTTGCCATGAGAAGTGGCAAAAAAGTGCCAATCAGCTTCTAAGCCGAAATCGTCTTTGTGATGACAAATGTTGATAAAAATTTTTTTATTTTTGTAAAATTTTTGTAAAATTTTTGTAAACATAAAAAATCTACTGAATTTATTAAATAAATTTTTTAGTCCATAATTATTCTTTGTTTCTTCATAATACTACTTGTTTTTATTTTAATTTCTCTGTATATAACAATTGAGGGAAGTATAAAAATACATACAAAAAATCAAAAAGGCTTTTCTTTTAAACCCTGTAAATCCGAGAGGAGTGAAAATAACTAAACGGGTCTTAAAGTGTTATAAAGTTAGAAGTAGGGAGTAAATACTCTGTAATTTTCAAGTTTGTATCTGCTAACAAACATGACCAAATTGTAGCCTGAAATATGCAAATTTTCAAAATTTCCAAATTTCAAGTAACGATTTTTTCATAACGAATTGCCAGATTGAGCCAATTTTAATTTTGTATTTTTCTCCGACATGTCTAATTTGTATCTGAGAATTAATATGCTTTTATATTCATTTGCGCCGACACTGGAGTTCATTGAAAAACACAAAAAACCAATGAAATATGCTTATTTTCAATACCACGTTATTTTTCGGGTGTATGAATTAAGTCAAATTTTATATTTTTGATAGAAACTATAATCCTTCAGCTTTAAAACAATGTGTTCATCATGTAGATATCTCTAGCAGAAAAATTTTAATAGCTCAAACCACTACGCACAAAAACAAGACTTTTTAGTTTTTTTATTTTGCGTGAACCGGTAGTGCCGTGTGCAAAAATTAAATCCTCTTAGATTTTGAGTTTTCAGACCCTAAATATCATTTCCAGTTAGTTTGAGTAAAATCTAAGATATGCCAGCTTTGCCGATTTGGTGATTTCATACAGAATAACTCCAATGTTTTCATTATATTTTATAAATTAAAAATAAAATTTAAAATTACCAAAAATTTTTTGTTTTATACAAATAGATTGAAAATCAAATTTGACTATTAGAACATAACATTTAAATCACAAAATACATTATTTTTTAAAAAGAAATTAAATTACAATATGTGTTGACATAATCTTTTTTATCACTTTTGTCGTTACATACAAATTGTTCATATTTAACAATTTGGTTAACTTCATGTACCTGCAATTTAAATTTGTTTTGTTCTGTTTTTAATATTTTTGTATTACCAAAATCAAATTCATGTTTGTTTGATCTAGCATGTTTTGCTAGTGCAGATAAATTGACTGTTGTGTTTGTTGTTTTTTTACAGTCATATTCATGTTGTTTAAGTCTTTTTGATAATTTTTGTGTTGTTTCTCCAATATATAAGAGAGCGCAACGTGTATACCTTCCAAATCGTGTGAATTGTATATGTCAGCATTTACTTAAGTTCTGTTCTGATAGTATTATATTAATTCTGACCTGTGATATGCAACGATTATGTTATACGCGCTACACCTCCCTGTTACAAAAGAATGAATTTATATAAATTTATTCTTAAGTATTGATTAAAATTATAAAAAAAAAATCTTAATTTATTATTGGTATTCTTAATTTATTTTTGGTATTCTTAATTTATTTTTGGTATCCTTAATTTATTTTTGGTGTCCTTAATTTATTTTTAATTTATTTTTTGTATCCTTAATTTATTTTTAATATAATCTTCTTTATGAACTCAAGATAGCTACTAATTCATTTCAGAGAATGATGTCTATAGCATAACGTTCCGTTATACGGCGGTCATCCGTATGGAATGTCGAGAGATATACGAAATTACATAAAGAAATACAAGCAATGTCAGAAAAATAAATCATTACCAGGAACAAGAGACCCGATGGTCATAACTGAAACACCAGCACGTGCACGATCGGTCCATTTATAAAATCTTATAGTAATACCTACACCGGACAAAACTGCCAAAACCGTGTTTCAATATAACACCTTCCAAAGTTCATGGATACTGTCCGTATGAATTGATCTTCGGTAAAATGCCACCAACCATACAAGTACTTGGTTGAAATACCGTTGATCCACTATATATTATAGACTACTACGAAAAGGTTGTAAAGTATAGACCTTAAATGGCGCAACAACGTGCTGCTAAAATTATTATGAAGTCAAAGGACAAAAGTAAAGTTCAATATGATAAGACAAAAAACCTTATTAATATTCTAATAGGAGAGTTGGTCTTATTGGAGAATGATTCAGGGCATAAGTTGGAAACTTTATTTAGAGGTCCATATTCAGTTACGCACATCGATAGTAACGGCAATTGTACTTTGTTACTTGACAATGATAAAATTGTCAAGGTTCCTAAGAATAGATTGAAAATTTTCCATTCCTAGAAAGGAATATTTTTATAGAAATATAAATATTTCATGGTAACATAGATTGGGGATACCAAAAATAAATTAAGGATACCAAAAATAAGTTAAAAATTAATTAAGGATACCAAAAATAAATTAAGGAGAACAAAAAAAATTAAAAATAAATTAAGAATACCAAAAATAAATTAAGATTTTTTTTTTATAATTTTAATCAATACTTAAGAATAAATTTATATAAATTCATTCTTTTGTAAAAGGAAGGTGTAGCGTGTATAACATAATCGTTGCATATCACGGGTCAGACGTAATATAATGCTATCAGAACAGAACTTAAGTAAATGCTGACATATACAATTCACACGATTTGGAAAGTATACACATAGCGCTCTCTTTATTAAGTTAATGTACGAATGAACCTTAGTCCGTTGAAAATGACGTAATGTCTCTTGATTTTTCATCTATTTCTATTTGGTGAAAACCTGAAGTTAAGTCAAGGCAAGAAAAATATTTCGTCCTGCCTAAATTGCCAAGAACATCGTCTATCCTTGGTAATGGGAATTTATCCGCAATTAATCTGCTGTTGACTCCTCTGTAATCCACCACTACTCTCCAACGTTTCTGGTCGCTTCCAGGTAGAGATTTCTTTGGTACTAAGAGAATTGGGCTGTTGTATTCAGAAGCTGATGGCTCTATAATATCATCTTCTATTAATTTGTCTATCTGCTTGGCAATTTCCTCCTTATGTGTATGGGGAATTCTATAATTTTTAATGTAAGTTGACTCTTCATCTTTTAAGCGCAATTTTTGTTTTTTTTTTTGTTTTTTAATATTAATTTTCTGTTTTAAATTAAATTCAAATACATTTTTCTTATGGCTAGTCCCGTGAAGCCCAATAGCTTGTCTGCAGGAGTATTTACTTAAAACGTTGTACTTTTGTAATGAGTAATTTTAATTTCAAATAATCAATAATTCATAAATATCTTTTTCTTTTGTGTTTGTTTTGAATGTGTAAGAGATTCAGTACCCAGTAAAAAAATGTCGTGTTATTAAAAGCAGGTGTAAGTGCTTACTATGTAATGAACACGTAGTGTATCCTGTAAATATTCCTTTCGAAAATATCCTTTTCATAAAACTTAAAAGTATCAAGACAGATACCCTAAGTTCACATAAAGTCATAACCGGAAATAGGACTGCGGGAGCCATATCAACGCTAGCTAATCAGTCAAGAGGGGGGTTCAGTCCTTTTCCAGTTAACCTCGGTTCAACAAAACAATAATAAAATTAACAGACTCCCTTTTTTTTACTAAAATATATTACTAAAATTTTTATCATAAGGACCAGAGTCAAAAATAAAAAATACTGCCCCTTTATCCGGTCCCCGATTTTAAATATTGAAACAAAAAAAAATATATCGACAGTCATTGCCCTAATCCTATCGTCGACTCTCTGATGGATTTGAGAGGAAGTCGGCTCATGTCCCACCCAATACCTTTGATTCCAGTGCCGCATATTTATCTACTAGAATCCCCTGACATAATTTGAATAATGTTACTTTAGTTTCATCCTCAACACCTTGGTAAGAAAAAGCACCGTAAATTAATTTAACAATTCATGATTAAATTTATTCAACCCATTAATATTAATTTAATAAGTACACTTAAAATCATCGTTTTTAATAAATTTATATAGCTATCATAGTTATAATTACCAATTATAATGTTTCTTAAAAAAAAAAATCTAAACCAGTTTTAGGGTTAACTTTCAATCTAAACAAGCCTTTTATAACTTCAAATTGGCTAAACAAAACGTAAAAATATAATCTTATTAACTACCATTACTAAAAGTATATCAAAAAAATTTAAAAGAAAAACAACAGTCGAGTTATGGTAGATTAAATGATTTTTGTTAGTAGACCTAACTTAATTATTATTAATTTTTGTTATTAATTTATAAATCTTAATTTGGAAATTTTTCATTTTCATTTTTAATTTATAAGTTTTAATTTTAATATTTTATTTCATTATTCTTCATTTTCAAACTAAATGAATATTAAAGTTTTATATGAACTGAATGTACTGTACATTATCATCATTTGAAAAAAGCAAACTAAAAAAAAAAAAACAATTAAATTTATTTTCAATTTATAACGAGCTTTCAACCTCCGTATATTTACAAAAATAAAGCAAATCAAACATATTAGCTAGGTTGATACTAGTATTTCGATCTGGCTAAAGATCTCATCAGAACCCGAAGTTTTAGAAAAGTTAGAGCCTCCATAATAGGCAGAACTTTAACAAAAAACCTATTAATAATCAATTTTGCTCCATTCTTGTCTTCTTAGTAATCAAGCACGTGGTTAGGTCTTTTCCTAACAAGCATCATGACGTTACTAAACTTTGAAGACCAAAAATGTTCTATTTATATAAAAAATTTTTAGTTTGTACTCTGGCTCAAGTAATATTTTTTTACAGTTATATTAGTTTTTTGTTTTTATATACATCGAGATTATTTTTATGTTATTTTCAATTTATAACGAGCTTTCAACCTCCGTATATTTACAAAAATAAAGCAAATCAAACATATTAGCTAGGTTGATACTAGTATTTCGATCTGGCTAAAGATCTCATCAGAACCCGAAGTTTTAGAAAAGTTAGAGCCTCCATAATAGGCAGAACTTTAACAAAAAACCTATTAATAATCAATTTTGCTCCATTCTTGTCTTCTTAGTAATCAAGCACGTGGTTAGGTCTTTTCCTAACAAGCATCATGACGTTACTAAACTTTGAAGACCAAAAATGTTCTATTTATATAAAAAAATTTTAGTTTGTACTCTGGCTCAAGTAATATTTTTTACAGTTATATTAGTTTTTTGTTTTTATATACATCGAGATTATTTTTATGTTATTTTCAATTTATAACGAGCTTTCAACCTCCGTATATTTACAAAAATAAAGCAAATCAAACATATTAGCTAGGTTGATACTAGTATTTCGATCTGGCTAAAGATCTCATCAGAACCCGAAGTTTTAGAAAAGTTAGAGCCTCCATAATAGGCAGAACTTTAACAAAAAACCTATTAATAATCAATTTTGCTCTCTTTATATATTTTGTTTTGTTTTTGTCTTATTTAGTTTTTTGTTTATTGATTTATTTTTTTGTCGTTTTATGTTTAAAAAGTTATTGATTCGACAAAAAAATAGTAACTCTCTTTTAGATATTATTAACAGAAAATCCAAAAGTAAAAAAAAAATTTGAAATGTTAAGTTAACAGACGAGCAAGTAAATGTTAACAATCGAACTATGTTAATATTAAATTAATAGTATGCTCAAATAATTTCTGTTTTTTTTTGAATTTAATGTTATGAAGATTTTGTTGTTGCCTATTTCAAATGATTTTTGTTCATATAGAATAAAAAAAAATGTTAAAATATATAGAAGACTGTTAAGGAAAAAATGTTAATGCAATAACGATAAGAATTATACATATATGCTTCCGTGTAATGACTTACCAACCTTAATGATGTTCGAAGAAGGCCTTATTCGTTGATCATTTGTATGTGGCAGTGATAAAGGTTGCTGAATTGACGGTTTTTAGCATTAACTTATTTTAAGAGTTTTGGGTAATTTTAGTATTTGATTAGTATGATATTGTAATTTTTTCCCACTGGTACTTAAACGTATATGGTTTTACTCTGTAATTTCTTTTTTTTTCTGTTTTCTGTTTTCGGGTCAGACGTAATATAATGCTATCAGAACAGAACTTAAGTAAATGCTGACATATACAATTCACACGATTTGGAAAGTATACACATTGCGCTCTCTTTATTAAGTTAATGTACGAATGAACCTTAGTCCGTTGAAAATGACGTAATGTCTCTTGATTTTTCATCTATTTCTATTTGGTGAAAACCTGAAGTTAAGTCAAGGCAAGAAAAATATTTCGTCCTGCCTAAATTGCCAAGAACATCGTCTATCCTTGGTAATGGGAATTTATCCGCAATTAATCTGCTGTTGACTCCTCTGTAATCCACCACTACTCTCCAACGTTTCTGGTCGCTTCCAGGTAGAGATTTCTTTGGTACTAAGAGAATTGGGCTGTTGTATTCAGAAGCTAATGGCTCTATAATATCATCTTCTATTAATTTGTCTATCTGCTTGGCAATTTCCTCCTTATGTGTATGGGGAATTCTATAATTTTTAATGTAAGTTGACTCTTCATCTTTAAAGTTTTTTTTTTTTGTTTTTTAATATTAATTTTCTGTTTTAAATTAAATTCAAATACATTTTTCTTATGGCTAGTCCCGTGAAGCCCAATAGCTTGTCTGCAGGAGTATTTACTTAAAACGTTGTACTTTTCTAATGAGTAATTTTAATTTCAAATAATCAATAATTCATAAATATCTTTTTCTTTTGTGTTCGTTTTGAATGTGTAAGAGATTCAGTACCCAGTAAAAAAATGTCGTGTTATTAAAAGCAGGTGTAAGTGCTTACTATTACATAATACTGATAAGTGCTTACTATTACATAATACTGAGAATCAGCAAAATAAACGAATAATTTTCGTATAAAAATAAACAAACAACAATTTTGAGCTTACGGTTTTCCCTAACAAGGATGCAGGTTGTAAGCAGCTTACCCTAATCCCTTATAAGGATGCAGGTTGTAATGCTGAAAGTTTCATATCGTGTATTATAAACGATCTGTACCAATTTTCTCGAGTGATTTCCGATTGTGTTTTCGAGTATGTAATAAAAAATAATTAGTCATTTAACTGTTTTTGAAGAGCTAGCACGTATGTCAAAACTTTTAACAACAAAAAATTAATGTCTGTAGAATTTTATGTAAAATAAATTATGTATGGTATATTCATGTTATTACTTTTAATCGTAATAAAAATGTAATGTGATTTTACTGCAAGCCATGAAATCACAGCTTTTTATAAGCGCTAAAATCTGCGCTTATTTTGCCCAAAAGTAATGCTTCCAAGTGGGAATTCGCCATATAAAAATCGTAGCATATGTAAGCAGGTTTGTAAGGGATTCTTTTTGGCTTACTCCCTAACAAACCTGCTTGCATGTAATCAGCGTTTTTTACTGGGTGGTAGCATATTGAAGATATTTGGTAGTGTAACATCTCATGTATTTTTTCCATAGTTGTTTTGGAAGCTTCCAACTTTGAATCGACCATCTGCTCGTCGCCTTGTGTTATACTGATGATCAATTGACTTAAGGAACCTTGTATCATTGTAAAACTCGACAGCTAAAGTAGTAAATGCTTCTAACATTTAATATGTGTTGTTCTGTTGCTAAGCTTTTTACTGTGTTGTTGTTAATGCTGCTGTTGTTAGTAATGTTGTTGTTGTTAATATAATTGTTAACGTTGTTGTTGTTTCTTGGATAGTTGTTTGTGTTGTTATTTACGTTGTTGCTGCTTTTTTTTAGGTTGTAACGTTGATTTTTTTTGAGAATTTTAAGTAAGCGGTCCTGCGTATTTTGTAGCAATCTACAATGTGTTGCACTTCCCCATGCTGCGATTCCGTACCTGATGTATGACTCTGCAATAGAGAAATAAGCTTGTCGCAGTTGCTTAAGTGGTACAACCTAAAAGCGGATTTACGAAGTTTCTTTTGAAGGTTATCAACGTGTACATTCCATTTGAATTTGTTGTCAACATAAACTCCTAGGTATTTATAGGATGTCACAAGCTCAATGTGTGTGGTACAAGCGTCATTGTTGTTGCTGTTGATATTATGCAGACAATTTATATCGTGAAACTTGATTTCGATGTTAGTATATAAAAAGTTGGGCGGCTTTATATGCATGAGTTTTGTTTTTTGTGAGTTTATGATTAACCATTGTCATGACACCATTTGGCTGCAATTTTAAGTTGGTTCTCCATTGTTTCTGTAGCACTGTGAATATATTCGCTCGACACAATAATGGCCGTATCATCAGCATATGTAAATGTTGTGCTGTCTTGAAGTGTATTGAGCATATCGTTGGCATACATTATGTAAAGGATTGGGCCAAGTTTAGATCAATGTGGTACTCCAAAATCCGATAAAATTTCTTCACTTAGAATATTGTTTATCTTTACCCGGTATGTCCTGCATTCAAGATAATTCCTGAGCCATCTTAAAGTATTTCCTTTTATACCATTTCTCTCCAGTATTTTTAATAGTCTATTGTGTGACAAAGTGTCAAAGGTTTTGCTGAAATCAATGAACATTACAAGACAGTGCATTTTTTTTACTCAGCCAATTATTGATATAGTTTGCGAAGTTTCCTAAAAGATTGTTAATGTTTTTGCCTTTTTGGAAGCCAAATTGATTTTTATTGATAATTTTATGTTTTTCTAGGAAATTGTTTAGTCGTCTAACCACTATTTCTTCTAATATATTCTCTAATACTGGTAGAATTGAAATAGGCCTGTAGTAGATATATTCTGTTTTAGTTCCGTTTTTATATTTTTAATAGTCTATTTAATAGTCTTATTAGATACGTTTTTAGGATTTTTGGTGTTATAGCGTTAACTTGAGTTTACCAGCTTTATTATTATGGGTGTCAAAATTTGGGAACTATTTTTAATATCTTTCTGTCTTATTCCGTCGAATTCGGCACCTTTTTTACTGTTTAAGCTTTTTAATATATTATGTATTCCTCCCTCACTAGCACATTCAACAAAAATTGGGTTTTGAACTGTTCTTTCAACAGTGTTTATGGTTTTAATATCAAAATTGTGATTTATTTGATTCACATTGTTTTTAAAGTTTGTAGCAAAGTTGTTTTTTTTTGCGTAAATGATTTCTTTATTTAAAGAGTTTCTATATTTTTTATAATTGTTTTCATAAAATTTGTTATTTTTATTATTTTGCCACTTTTTATAAAGTTTATCGCGTATATCACATTTAATTATAATTTCTTCGCTTATCCACTGATTTCGTGTTCTTGGTTTGTATGTTTTATTAAGTTTTTTTGGTTTTTTATAAATTTCTTCAAATTTATTATGAATACTATTATAAATTTCATTTGTGTTTGAATTTTGGTTTATTAACGCGTCCCAATTGGTTTCTTGTATTAGTCTGTTTACTTTATAGTTGCTTACTTCCGAGCCCTGATAATTGTAGTTTTCCGTGCCCTGGATTTTGTTTTGGTTTTCTTCATAATTGCAATAGAAAAGAGAATAATGATCTGATATAGTTGTTGTTACAACTACAGCATATGCATTTGAGCTTGTTTGTTTATTTTTTATGAATATATGATCAATGCATGTACTTGAGTTTTTGTTTATATCTTCACGTGTAGTTTCTTGTACCAAACATTGTAACCCATTCGACAGAAGCATGTTAAGGTAATTTGTTGTTGTGATATTCTTCTTCTTTATGTCGATGTTCATGTCCCCTACAACAATTATCTCTTGTTTTTTGTTTATTTTGTTTATTTTTTGATCAAGCTCTACCATAAAAGCATTAACATTAGGGATGGGGGACGATAAATTGAGACGAGTGAGGGCATATTATTGTTTATGTCTAAAACTAATTGTATGTGTTCAAATGATTGGCTTTGTGAAGAAATTCGAGAGTAAGTGAGAGTTTCTCTAACATAAACTGCAATACCTCCTCCCCCTCTGCTGTTTCCATCATCGTCTTTTCTGTTTAGAAAAATAGAATTAAACCCATTAATCCTGTATAGGTCGTTTTCGTCATCGGATATGTTTGTTTCAACAAGAACTATAATTTGAATGTGGTTTATTATTTTATATATTGCTGTTAAAAACGTGGAAGAATTTGTCCGAAGTGAGCGAATATTAAAGATATAGGATAACTTAGTAGTTGTTGATTAATTTCATTGAATTGGTTTAAAGTTTTGTTTTGATTATTCATTTTCTATTTTGTATAATTTTGATATAAAAAAGGAGCTTTAATGTATAAAATTGTTTTAAAACAAGTTTTATATATATTATTTTTTTTTCTTTTATTTATTTAAGGGAATATTTAGATTAAATTTCTGATGTGATTACTTCAATATCAGCGGAGTTGTTAATAATGATTGCTGGGGAGTTTTCAATTTTGCGTACAAAAATACTTCCATTTTTTACCCAAACAAATTTCCAATTACATTTCTTTGCCCTAGTTTTGGTTTGCCACAATAGTCGCCGATTGTAAGGGGTTAATTGGTCATTTACAAATATGTAGTTGGTTTTATTGTTGTTAGAGGATGGATTGGTAACATCAGTAGTATTTTCTTCGTTTATTATGCTTGAATCTATTCTGTGAGCTCTTGTAAAAGTTATTAACTGAAATTTTTTCGGTTTCTAATGCGAAGATGTCGATATACCAAAGATTTGCCAGTTCAGCTCTTACAAATTCTGGAAAGTTTTTAGACAATGTTCGTAACTTTATAGTGTCATTACACATTTGCAACAAATACTCCACTTTGAAATTCCTGGTTTGGAATAAGAATATCCTTATTCAAACTTTGGATGTTCACCACTCTAATAACTTCCGATCTTGACGGTATATATATCGAGTTTATGCTCGGTGAGTTCAACATTGGTACGGAAATGTCATTAGGATAATCGTTTGGCCTGAGATCCTCTTGATAGTCCAGTACACAGTTGTAATTTCGAATAAAATTAAGGCCGAGTATTCCATCAGATGATCATCAGTAACTACATGAAATTCATGTTTAACTAACAGGCTTCTAATTCTCGGATCTTGGTCGTTTTCCATCTCGCCGTAAGTTATTCGGACGTTACGATCTGTACTACTGTTAATATTATTATCACGGTTATTTTCATAACCATTATTATTATACCGTCTATTCCCATTGTAACCCCGATTATGGTTACGATTACCACTGCGATTACCATTACGGTTACCACCACGATTGTAGTTACAGGTGTAATTATTATTGTTACTATTTCGCCCGCGATTATTTCTGTTCGTGTTGTAGTACATTATACAAGCTGCATTGGGGCATCTGTACAGGAATTTACAAATTTCGAGATTGCTTCATCCATGGTATTGAAATTACTTGACTCCATAATGAGTCGAACTTTCTCGTTTGAAGCATATTTCATTATCGACTTTACGGCCACCTGCATAGAGTATTTCTCCGCTAATGAATTCGATAATCCGTCACTAATGTACGCAGTTAAGAACGCATTTGTCAACTCTTGGATTTCGGCCGCAAAGGCGTTGGCGGATTTGTTATTTTGCCTAACACTCAATATTTTGGCGGTGATTACCTTCGGGCATTCACCTTTTACTGAGACTTTCAATTTGACTATTATGCCTTGAATAGTATTCTCATCACTTATCAAGTTCCTTGCAGTTCCTTGCAGTGCCTTTAAGCTTCGTCCTTATGACATTTACTGCAACCAACTCCTGTGTCTCTTTAACAGAATCCACATATATAAAGCTTTGCAGATTTTCCGGCTTTCCATCAAAGTCCGGTAGGATCTTTGTGGCTAGTCCCGAACGTCTATAAAAAAAAAAACTTCTGCCGCTGTCTTGTGAGCAGCAGTTAGGCGGGAGTAATTAACATTTAAATTACCCTAATTTCCTCAAGGGTTGTAAATAATATATTAAGGTTGAAGAAACGGGTTTAGAGGAGTAAGAGTATATAGGGGTATGTAACTTTACCGTGTATATATATATTTGTCCAAAATATTATTAAAACATATATATTTAAAAAAACGTTATAATAAAAAATGGAGTTTTATTTTTTTTATATAACACGGGTTTTAGAGTTAGGTTTGTATAAGGGTTATTTCACATTTGGTCTTATCAATTCAATTTCATTTTAACTTTTATTATTCTTAACTTTAGCTTCTAATTTCTTTAAATCACTGTGGTTGTTTTCTCTTGTTGTTGATGTTGCGTACACGTATAGTTGTTGAGGGTTTTGTTATTAGATCACAAGTGTTGTTTTGTTGCTGGTTAACGAACAAGTGTCAGATCAAAGCGCAAATGTCAACAGCTAAACTTTATGATGAGTTGCATTTGCGTGGGGTTTGCACACTAGAGGGCGCTGTTTAAAGTCAGGGTTGGGACTGCTTCATTGTTCACCAAAGTGAACAAAGGTGCTTTTCCACCGTTTCACCCCTAGTTGGCCTATAGGTATGTAAGCATTTTTATGACCAAATTTTTCCTTTACAAGTCTTATCTTGCTCACAGTCGCACAGTGGAGTGAATCAAAAAAAAAGTGGTAATAAATATAGAACTTCTTAACTACTGGACCGATTAAGACCAAATGTATATACAATCGTTAAGAAGGAGTATAGCTTTCAGAAAATTAATTTTAAAGTCACCCTGTGCTAACACAGTGTGAACACTAAGGTGCCAAAGTAGACCACCTCGAGTACAAAAAAAAATTAAAATGCTGTAACTTCTACAATTATGAACCGATTTCGATGATTTTAGACTTTTTTGAATCCGCTTGATGAGATTAATAAAAAACATGCTTACGGTAATATGTTACCTCTTAAAGTTTAAAAGTTGTGTGATGTTGAACATTAAAATATAAATTTTTTGACAAGTTTTTTTTAGGTTTTAAGTTAATAACTCCTTTATAATAATTGGTAAGACATTAAAAAAAATGTTGTGTATTGCCACTTTTATCATTAATGTTGTGCTTAAAGTTTCATTTAATTATCTGTAACCGTTGGGTAAAGAAAAATCTGCAAAGTCAATTTTTTGAAATAGGTCAAAAAAATTGTAAAATTTTTGAGAAAAAGTAGCTTCACTCATACGTTTTTTTTTCATAATCTAATAGAAGAAAAGTAAATATTTTTTTAAATATTCGAAAAGAACAGGCTTTAAGAATAGTTTTAAATGAAAGTATTATTAATTTTGGACATGCAACCTACACCCAGCATTGATCGAAAATGACCAATTTTCAGGCAAAATTTCAAGTTTACACACGTGGGCAAAAAATCGCACACCCATTTCTTAACTTTTTAAAACGCAATATTATAGACTAATAAAATGTTAATTATTCTTTATCAAGTTTGACGCCGGGAACTGAAAAGTGAGGTCCTGCTAGGAGTTTTTGTAAAAAAGTCAAATTTTGAAATTAGATTTTTTCGCTTTTTAAAAAATCATATTTAGATCCAATTTTTTTACTTTCATTTATTTTTTATTAATTAACGACAATATAATCTTTAATTCATATTAAAATTGTTTACATAGCATGAACACCTATTTAGATATTATTTATCAAAGTTAAGTTGTTATAATACAAAAAACACTATTATATATATTTTTTGTTTTTTTACTTATTTGTTCTACAAATTTTTTAAAATTTACAATAAATTACTTTTTTTTTAAAGCAGAGGTTTTCCCTGTTCAACGATGTATAACATGTCTGGTGAATACGTTTACAAACGTCTGAAAACTTTTTTAAAATGTGTCAACTCGACCAAAAATTTTATTTATATGAAAACTCCTTTATATGAAAATCATGGTAAATAGTGAATGAGTAATTAACAGGGAAGCGATGTATAACATGTCTGGTGAATACGTTTACAAACGTCTGAAAACTTTTTTAAAATGTGTCAACTCGACCAAAAATTTTATTTATATGAAAACTCATTTATATGAAAATCATGGTAAATAGTGTATGAGTAATTAACAGGGCAGCGACTTTCATGCACTAAAAAATAGAAAATATGCGCTTAAAATATGCAGTAAAAAGCTCAAAATACGCGCTTAAAACATGCACTTAAATCGAAATATGCACCAAAAACCCAAAAATATGCACTTAAATTCCTAAAATATGCACTAAAAATCCAAAAAATATGCACTTAAAGTTTTTGAATTTTTGAAAATCAATTAAATTACTCGTGAGCGTTAGTTTAAAAATGAAATTCATTATTAATGTCTACCAAATCACAACTAGATGCTTTGTAAAGGGTTACAAGTACTTTCTTTTATATATTTAATTAAATCTTAATTTTTATTATTAAAAAATATGCCAAAATAGACAATTAAATTTAAAATATGCAAAATATGCAAGAAAAAATTTAAACATATGCATTAAAATATGCATTTATAGCAAAATATGAAAAATTTTGCCCTTTTAAAGACAAGATTATCTGAAATACACAAATCTGGTAAAATATAAGCCTTTTCCCTAATTATTGATTTAAGATTTTCATACTCTGCACCCTGAAATTCTGGAGATTTCAAATCAATTTCGACGGCTAAATTTTTCAAATCGATTTCATCTACATCAAATCGCGAGAAACTGTCGGGTACTATGTTGAGGGACCCCTTGCGATGTTCAATTTTGAAGTCAAAAGCTTGCAGCTTCAGACTCCAACGCGCAAGCCGGCCATTCAGTCTCTTTGATTCATTAACTATTAGACTTGAATGGTCAGTAATTATCCGGAATGGCAATCCACCGATATATGACCTAAACCTCCTCACACACACTACAGCCGCCATGCACTCCAATTCGGTTACAGTGTAGTTGCGTTGTGCGCCATTGAGTTTTTGTGAGACAAAAGCTATAGGACGGTCAAAAACTTTAAGTGCATATTTTTTGATTTTTAATGCATATTTTAGGATTTTAAGTGCATATTTTTGGGTTTTTGGTGCATATTTCGATTTAAGTGCATGTTTTAGGCGCATATTTTGAACTTTTTACTGCATATTTTAAGCGCATATTTTGAGCTTTGTACTACATATTAATTACTCATACACTATTTACCATGATTTTCATACAAAGGAATTTTCATATAAATAAATTTTTTGGTCGAGTTGACACATTTTAAAAAAGTTTTCAGACGTTTATAAACGTATTCACCAGACATGTTATACATCGTTGAACAGGGAAAACCTCTGCTTTAAAAAAAAAGTAATTTATTGTAAATTTTAAAAAATTTGTAGAACAAATAAGTAAAAAAAAAACAAAAAATATATATAATAGTGTTTTTTTGTATTATAACAACTTAACTTTGATAAATAATATCTAAATAGGTGTTTATGCTATTTAAACAATTTTAATATGAATTAAAGATTATATTGTCGTTAATTAATAAAAAATAAATGAAAGTAAAAAAAATGGATCTAAATATGATTTTTTTAAAAACGAAAAAATCTAATTTCAAAATTTGACTTTTTTAAAAAAACTCCTCCCACGACCCCACTTTTAATTTCCCGGCGGCAAACTTGATAAAGAATAAATTTATTTTCATCGGGATAAACATTAATTGCATTTATAGTAATTAAATGTGCTAAAATCCCAAAACTTATTTAACTTATTTTAAGAATAATTAACATTTTATTAGTCTATAATATTGCGTTTTAAAAAGTTAAGAAATGGGCGTGCCATTTTTTGCCCACGTAAACTTCAAATTTTGCTTGAAAATTGGTCATTTTCGATCAATGCTGGGTGTAGGGTGCATGTCCAAAATTAAAAATACTTTCATTTAAAACTATTCTTAAAGCCTGTTCTTTTCGAATATTTAAAAAAATATTTACTTTTCTTCTATTAGATAATAAAAAAAAACGTATGAGTGAAGCTACTTTTTCTCAAAAATTTTACAATTTTTTTGACCTATTTCAAAAAATTGACTTTGCAGATTTTTCTTTACTCAACGGTTACAGATAATTAAATGAAACTTTAAGCACAACATTCATGATAAAAGTGGCAATACACAACATTTTTTTTAATGTCTTACCACTTATTATAGAGGAGTTATTAACTTAAACCCAAAAAAAAAAGTTGTCAAAAAATTTAAATTTTAATGTTCAACATCACACAACTTTTAAACTTTAAGAGGTAACATATTACCGTATGCATGTTTTTTATTAATCTCATCAAGGATTAAAAAGTCTAAAATCATCGAAATCGGTTCATAATTGTAGAAGTTACAGTATTTTTAAAGTTTTTTGTACTCGAGGTGGTCTACTTTGGCACCTTAGTGCTCACCCTGTGTTAACACAGGGTGACTTCAAAATTAATTTTCTGAAAGCTATACTACTCCTTAACGATTGATTACATATACATTTGGTCTTAATCGGTCCAGTAGTTAAGAAGTTCTATATTTATTACCACTTTTTTTCTGATTCACTCCACTGTGAGTCGCTAGCCAGTCCATATGGTAAGCTTAGCAATATATGAGACACAGTCAGTTATGACTACCGATTACAAAATTGACTTCATATAAAGTACACAAATTAACTTAAATTTTCTCCAAATCAGTGGCCAAAGATGCGGTTCTTATATAAAGGGTCGTTAGCAATTGAATTGCAAGGATCGCAATTATTATTATGTGGTTATAAATTGGGAGTTGTACTACCACATTTATTTCGTTGACCACGATTGCAGTAGGGTGTTCCACCTTAGATTCGGTGCCCCCCATATTATTAATATTTTGATCAGAATTTCAACTTAAAAGTTAAATTATTGTTAGTGAGAGAAGTAAAAAAAATGTATTTATATCACAGCATTCGTTATCAGTTTCTTTCAGGCAAACAGATCTCGATTGGCACTGTGGGAGTATCACCCTAGTCGATAAAAATGAATTTAAAATGTTAGTATATTAATTGGATTGGATCCAGTTACGAAGCTTTTCTGGTCGATTTTAGTCCAGTTCTCTCTGAATTTTTTAAAAAGTAACATTTCGGGACCAGATGTTGGAGTCATTAATGAGTCAAAACAGGATCTCAGTACTAACTCAAAAATGTGATGACGACAAGGAAGGTACAGCAAGTCACGGTTTAAAACTGTTTCTATATTTACACACGCTCCATTTAACCGACCTGTGTTGCTTGCTGTAGTGTCAAAGCAAAGTGCCTGCACTTTGTTAGTAACACCCCATTTCTCTACAGCTTCAAATACCGCTTCTCCTTGGTCTGCTCCAGATGATGATTCTATATCTGGGACTCCTAACAATTGTTCCATTCCTTGAAATGTAACAAGTATAGCCAATCGATCAATTTTTCCAATACCTGTGAGTTGTGGAAGAAGCTTTCCATCCCAGTGTACGACTAATTCTTCACATGTGGCAAGCTTAAAATTTTTCTGAATTTCTGTGTGTCTTTCATTTCTAAACTTTTTCCTTAGTCGGTAAATAGAAGAACGATTTAAAACAAGGTTTTCTACATTTTGTCCGAAAGATTCTGCAGCAGCCATTAAAATATAGACCCCATTTCTATCTGAAATCTTGCACCTGTCGAAAACCTCCGAAAGTTGTGGAGTAAAAAACTGTTCACAACCTCTTTTAATATACACAGTTTTTGCAGTTGGTGTTGATATTAGTTTACCTCTTTCATCCATCTCACTACTAGAAGTTGAATGTTGTACAATTTCCATGTCTTCGTAGAGTCTTAAGTTGTTTGAATTACTATGTTCTGCAAGTGGTTCGCTCCCTTTAAGTGGCTCCTCAACTGCAAGTGGTTCACCTACTCGTTCTTTTTGACTTTGGGTTGATAAAATCTGTTTACGCGTGTAACCTTTAAAATGATTTATGGCATCTGAAGCAGCAATGTCAAACAAGTTGTCCAGCATTTGAACAAATGTAGCTCGTTTTTCGATCTCCTTGGATGTTGTTCGATTTGAAGATTTCCTTAAAGATTTCCAATTTTTATGTAGTTTAAGCAACTTATTAACACAATTATCAATTCTGGATGTTAGAACCTGAGCTTTTTCCCAAAATGTAGTTACTTCTTTAATGGCTAAATTTGCACTTTCCATCACTGTAAGTTTAACAATTTTGTGATTATAGAAAAAAAACACTTAAAACATCACGATTTGATGGCAGCTTTGCTCCTACGATTTGATATGTAATTCTTCCAACAAGAAAAATATCATGTATTTTTCTTAAGGTATTTGAAGAAGATGCCATTTTTAAAGATTTTCTTAATATTACTTTTCACTAGTTTTCACTAAACGAATCGATAATTTTAAAGTAATTTTTGAACTTTGAAACTAATATCGTAAATATTTTTGGAAAAAATAATAGAAAATGTCCGTTAATTAGAAACTGGTTTTAAACACTAAACACACATTTTAATTAAATTTGAAAAAAAGAAAACGCAAATAGTAATTGACGATAACAAACCTAAAGCAAATAATTTAGTAAAAAATATAAAACAATAAAGAGACATAAAACATTTTAAGATTATAAAAACAAAAAATTAAAAAAAAAAAAAAATAAAAAATAATAAAATAAAACAACAACATTTTAATAACGAAAAATAAAGAAAAAACTAAAAAGAAAAAGAGCCTGTTAATGTAATACAACAAAAAATTGTGTACCTTCATAAAACAAAATTTTGAAAAATTTAAAATATAAACATAACAAATTTTTTGAAAATCGAATTTGAAGAATAACTAAATATTTGCACATGCAAAAAAAAAACAACACAATCTCCAAGAAGTGATTATTACAACAAATAAATTTGCATAATATTCAAAACTTAAAATTTAAAAAGAGGCATTTAATAAATTACGAAAATAGAGTTGGAGAACTCCCAAAACAACAATAAATCATTATAGAAAACCATGATAACTCAACAAAAACAAATTAAACAAAAACAACAAAACTAAGAAAGTCCAAACGACGAAAATATTGAAATTTCGACAACTGTTTATTAACTAAAGAAGAATTGACCTATTGCAACAACACAATTTAAAAAGAGCGCTCTACATGTTAATAAAAATACAACAAATAAAATCAACAACTTAAAACGATTTAAACAACAACAAAAAATGATTATTATTAGAGAGATCGCCAGAACTTAGCAACAGTAGATGTGATGTAGGTACTCCAGTTTTTTAAGAGGTTCACCAATTCGGAGGGAGGAAAGCAGAATAAGTGCAGCTCAAAATTTAGAGTGACCGAAAAGCAATTAAATTAAATTTTAGAACTGAAGCGCAAATGATAAACGTTGGTAATAAGAAACATTTAATATTTACAATTAAGAATTTAAAATAAATCAAATAAAAAAAAAAATATGCAGTAAAGGGTTAATTTCTTAAAATAATTTAAAATTTTAATGAAATTAATTAAAGTTATTTGTTTTATATAATTTAGTCAAAATAAATTAATATTATTATATTTTTCTAATTTATATTGACATATATGATGAAAATTTTTTAAATTTATTTGATATTTTTGACATCAGGAAATAATAGGTAAACATTTTTTTAGAAATCTCATATTTCATTAAGTCATACCTCTATTCTAGTAGAAAACAAAAAAAAAAATTTCAAAATTATTTTTGAACTATTTCTATTTTTAAAAAATTTTAGTAAAACGGTCCAATTTTGCGATTTTGGCCTGTTACGACCCTCAGATACAAATGGGTTAATTATGATCCTGGAAAAAAAATATTTTTTTTTATCTTCTATAGTCTAATGAATAATACAAAATTAATAGTTGGTTATTTGGAGGTAATTTACGCTCTCCACAATTTATTTCAACATTTTACATACAAAAAATGTCATTTCCTTGAAATCCGCAGTTTTTAAAACGCTGCACACGAAAATTGTGAAAGCGATAAATTCTAATAATTTTCTCGTAAATTCCCCATTTTATATACTGTGGAACCAAGAAATTTTTTTTTAAAGTTTTGCAATTTTACTAACCTAAATAATTCACTATCTAAATTTTGCGGTTTGTGAAATACTCCAAAATAATATAGGATTTTTGGTACCAAATTAGACCACTTTATAGTTGTCCAAAAATTATTATATTTTAAATGTGAATAAATATGACAGAATTAAACACGAAAATAATTTTTTTTTTTTTTTTATTTCGAAAAAATAAAAAATTAAAAAAAAATAATTTTTTTTCATTTTTGGAAAAATCTCGAAACTTTGACCCATTTGCGCCACCTTATAACTTTATCCGATTTGGCTCAAATTTTCACCATAGACTTTTTAGATGACATAGAACAAATTTGGCCTATAGGAGCAGCAAAAATCGCAAAATCGTAAAATAAGAACCAGTCTAATATATATATATATATATATATATATGTATGCACAGCGCATAGTCCAGAGACATTTATTCGTTCCCCCGCATAGTTTAGGGACATTTCCTTACTTTGGGGACTGTCCCCAAAATTTTCGCGCCTTTTCATACATCTAGCGTTTAAGATGAGGACAATTTTTTCTATACACCGCATATTCCGGCGACAATTTTGGCCATGTCCCTAAAGTATGCGCTACGCATACATATATATATATATATATATATATATATATATATATATATATATATATATACATGTCCATGCATCGGGACTGCACTTTTTGAGCTACAGCAATTTTTCTGACCCAAGGTAAGATATTCGGTACAAATGCACGTCATATTTTTTGAGAAGTTATTTGTATGTGAAAGTGGCTATTATGCATATATTTTGATGAAATTTTGTACAAGAGTTCTTATTGACCCAAAAAATAATTCTGTTGAAATTAGGAGAAGTTGGCCCATATTTGGACCTAGTCCACATAGAAGGGTGTATCAAAATTTTGGCAAAAATGACAATAGAACTCTCAAATTATGCGGTATCTGGCAATTCATTTGGAAAAGGTAAAAAAGATTTTATTGCCATCTAATATTACACAACTTAAATACCTGAAAATTGCAAATAAATTTAAAACCAATGGAAATAACTGGTAAAACCAAGTACCTGTTATATTATTGCCAGTAGCTGTTAACTCTCAAATTATGTGGTATCTAGCAATTCATTTGGAAAAGGTAAAAAAGATTTTATTGCCATATAATATTACACAAGTTAAATACCTGAAAATTGCAAATAAATTTAAAACCAATGGAAATAACTGGTAAAACCAAGTACCTGTTATATTATGTTTCAAAGAGGTAAAAAAGATCATGTTGAAACTTCGAGCAATAGTATATTAATCCATGCATTCATTTTTTTTCTTCATTATTGTTTAAACAATGGCTAAATTCAGTTATAGTGTTCTATCTGATATATATTTTGAACGGAAAGATGAAAACGACATTATTTTACATATAATGAATAATCCATTCTTCAAAATATGCGACAAACAAGAAATTAAAATTCATAACTTAAAAATAAAAAACTTTTTAAATACTTTAAGAAAACGGTACAATCAATGTTCCAGAAACAAGAAATTGTTTTACTCACGCAACCAAGAATAGCTAAGAAATAAACTTATTTTTAAAAAGCCATTAGTAACTACCACGGAAACTGGAAAAGGTGGTCGACCAGCAAAGCCAATTGATAATTGTAGTGAAAGATCACGAAGACGCAAGCTTAAACATATCAATGAAGAAGTTTCTTGTAGCATCATAAAGGATTCATTTCTGCATCAAATTCAACCATCGAAAACTAAAAAGAGTAAAATTGCTATCATTGAAAAAATAGTGGAAGCAAGCCCCAGACGCACAAAAATAATTTTAGAAAGTATGCCGACACCAACTGAAGAAAATAAATTTACTCCAGAAGAAGCATTTGCACTATTTTTGGATTTGAAAATGACTAAAAACCAATATACAGAATTGCGGAAGCGAACCAATGAAAAAAATTGTGGAATTTTTCCATCATATCGAGATATAGTTTCTGCCAAAAAAGATTGCTTACCTTCACCAACTGCTATTAGTGTAACTTCAAGTTCAGCAGAAATAAAATTGCAGGATCTTCTTGAACACACTGCAGAACGATTATTAAAGACATTTGATGCTGACTATTTAAAGAAGTTTAAAAATTGCAGCATGACTTTAATTTATAAATGGGGATGTGATGGGTCCTCTGGCCAGAAACAATACAAACAATGTAATGCGGAAAATTCATCAGATGCCAATTTATTCATGATTTCTTTCGTTCCATTACGTTTAACAAAAACTTATATTGGTTCAGAGCCGTCAACTAGTAGAGCTGCAGAGATAGATGTATGGAAGAATGAAATTCCCTCGTCAACAAAATTTTGTAGACCAATAAAGTTTGCTTACAAAAAAAAAAACTAAAGATGTCATAACTGAAGAAGTTGACAAAATAAGAGATGAAATTAAAGAACTTCAACCAGTGATATTTGAATTTAATGACCAATGCATCGAAGTTAACTTTAAAATGTCACTTACAATGATCGATGGAAAAGTTGCACAAGCTTTAACCGAAACAAAGTCGTCGTCAAGCTGCACCATATGCCAAAAAACATCAAGTCAATTGAGCCAACCACCAACACAAGACGATAGTTTTAATGAAGCATATGAATTTGGAATGTCACCTCTTCATGCTAGAATTCGTTTTATTTCGCCCGTTAGGCGAAACAGTGGGAAACAACAAAGAAAATTTGGAAAAAAGAAAGCAAAAAAAAAAGATATTCAAGAAAAATACCGTGAGATAGGCCACTTTAAATCAATAGTAAAAGTTTACTTAAAATTGTATCGATGTTGTGTTCTGTATATAATATATCCAAATGGTATTGATATTGTTGGGAATTTCAGTGTTATTTTCCAGTTTAAACCTCACAGGAATTAGCTTTCTTCCAAAAAAAAACCAACCTTTGGCCCCTGTGAATATTGAGACTAAATAAATATCAGGGGCCAAATGTTGGCATTTTCTGACCAAAATTAAGTTTAGGAATAATAAATAAGTATTGGTTGTAAAATACGATTGAAGAAAATAAGAAATTTTAAAAAAAATACCTATTTAAAATGTCAAAATATTCAACTTTTACATGGAAACTCAACAAAAAATTAAAATGCATTTTTAACTCCACATTACTTACGTTCCTATCAGTCGATTTTTACGTTTGAACACGCAAATTAAAGTCCCTCCTATTGAACAAAACAAATTGCGTAAAAAAATACCAATCCGGTCAAAAGTTATAGAGTTTTGACCGCTATCTCGCGAAATTGACCACTGTGCGCTGGTGAGGCAATCTGTTTGGTTGGTGTTGAAACATAACTCTCTTTATGTTGAGACGACCAAAAGTCTTGTAAATCGTTTTTGGGCTCATCCTATATATTAGTATATATTTTTTTTATTATCGTAGTTATGAACACACCAAAAAGAAAAAGAAAAAAAAAAACAAAACAAAAAAAAAAAAAAAAACAAAAAAACTTTGAATTAATGTGCCTTTTATTGTATTTTTATTTATTATTATGTATTTTATTATTTGGCTATACGAATCTCTAAACCACAAAGAAAAAAAATATGATATGAAATGAAATTTGTAATATATTTTGAATTAATACTTTTCACAAATTTTATCAACCATACACTCTAATTTCTTTCAATGTAAAATAAGTTATACTAGACTACAACGCCATCTACCGGATAGTAGTAATACCATTAGTTTAACTACTAAACAAAAGCAACACTTTTTAAATGGTAACTTACTAAATTTTACTACTGTGAAATACTTGCAACTGTGTAATGTTTATGTGTTAGTGTGTCTGTGTGTGATCAATCAACAGTATAAAAGGCTGGCTGTTGTTTGATATTGAGGAGTTAGCCAGTGGACGGCCAAGAGGTAAGACCTATTTAAGTGATTGAAATATTCTTTCTTCACTTAAATATATCTTCTCAGTGGTGACGAAAGTGGTTACGAAGTTTGAAATATTCTTTCTGCTTCTCTAATTACATTTCGGGAGTTTGAAATATTCTTTCTGCTCCGACAAAAAAAAAATACTATCCCGACAGAACCCGAGTTTGAAATATTCTTTCTGCTCGTACAAAATCCTCTCCCGACCGAACCCGAGTTTGAAATATTCTTTCTGCTCCTACAAAATCCTCTCCCTACCGAACCCGAGTTTGAAATATTCTTTCTGCTCTTACAAAATCCTCTCCCGACCGAACCCGAGTTTGAAATATTCTTTCTGCTCTTACAAAATCCTCTCCCAACCGAACCCGAGTTTGAAATATTCTTTCTGCTCTTACAAAATCCTCTCCCGACCGAACCCGAGTTTGAAATATTCTTTCTGCTCTTACAAAATCCTCTCCCGACCGAACCCGAGTTTGAAATATTCTTTCTGCTCTAACAAAATCCTCTCCCGACCGAACCCGAGTTTGAAATATTCTTTCTGCTCTTACAAAATCCTCTCCCGACCGAACCCGAGTTTGAAATATTCTTTCTGCTCCGAATAATTTACCCGATTTTAAATTGGAATATTGTCACTATACTGAGAAGACGTGTTACCAAATAGTGAAAGTCTAGTTGTTCTTAACCGCATTATTCAAATAGAGCGACCTAAGTACGACGTAGATTATTTTTTTATCACGCGGGGAGGTTAAGGCCAATTCACCTTCCTTTACCGGTTAAAGCAAGCCCGAAATCACGTACTTCTCCTTTGTGGCTAGACCAAGGACCGTTTTACTGGCTAAAGAGTGTGTTCCGTGTGAAATTTGTCTATCGTGTTAAGAAAATCGTTGTAAATACAAAAATTAAATGCTAAATAAATAGATTTATTATAACGTTTAACGAAAAATAAAGTATTTTATTCTCTCTCTCATCGAATATAAATAGTTTGTAACGAACCCTGGGCACGCTGAGTTTGCCCCAGCATAAAGCGGAAAACGTGTCGTTACAATGGCGCCCGAGCAGGGACAGTCGTAAAACTGTTCCCGATAAAAGAGAGAATCGGTAAATGGACAAATAAAACGTGAACAATTGAAATGAAAATAGAAAAATAATAATACTGTGGACAAAATAATAAATCAAAATATATAAATAATAAAATAAAAGTGGAGCGAATAAAGCGAACTGCGAAAAGGAAAATTAAAACAAAACTGTGCAATAAAAGGCAAATTGTGTAGTCGTAAAAAAAAAAAAATTGTCGAACTGTGTTATCGTGAAAAACTGTGCAATCAATAATAAATGAGAAAAAGAAAATAAGGAAGAAAATTAAAAAAAAAAACTTACAATAAAAAGAGACTGTGAGAATGAAACAATAGAAACAAAAAGAAAAATATAAACATTGGAAGTAAATTGCAACGGGACTGCTGTTTTTTTTTATAAGGACAATAATTGGCGATAATAAAACAACAACAAAATAAATAGAGCAAAAAAATAATACGAACAAAGAGAATAGACTCAATCAGAAAAGTGTGACACCCAGAAAAAAAAAATATGGAAACAAACCATTAAAGTTAACGGTTGTATTAAAAATAACTAAGCCCAGTGTTGACAACAATAAATAAATCAGTAGTGTTTAAACAATTAAACGGTGAAGTGACAAAGTTAAATTTTTTATAAAAAAAAAAAAATCGGGAAGAAGTTTAATATTTTGTTTTGGAAAAAAAAAAAAAAATTATCTGTACTGAATTTTATTAAAAAAAAAAAAAAAAAATATATATAGGATAATTTTGATTTAAAAAGAAAAACGATTTTTTTGGTGAAATCCGTCGACTAAAAAAAAAAAAAAAAAAAACTTAAAGTAAAGTGTAATACAACTGGGTAAATATAATAATTCAATTTTTATTTAAAAAAAAAAAACGGGAAAATGTTGAAAACTTCGTGGGTTTATAGTTTAAAACGCGACGAATTAACTTCGTATATAAATGAATTTGAATTAGATTCTTCGGGTAACGTGGAAGAGTTAAGGAAGAGGTTCGCAAAATTTTTATCCACTGATCATACGGAAAATCACACGCAACGACTTTTAGAAATACAAGCGAAATATGATTCATCAAACAATCAGACCCCCTCAAGTGGTAAAAATGCATTTAAAACACTACAAGTGCCAGGACAAAATACTAATCAATTGTGTTCCTCTCCGATAAAAGATGAGCATACAAAAACCATTGTTACGCCTACCTTACCAACTATAAATGATAACAGAACTGTGCTAATAGATCAGGTGAGAAAATGGGGAATCAAATATGATGGTGGCCGTGATCCGCTAGGGTTTATAGAGCGTATTGAAGAACTGGCAAAAATGTATGACGTCTGCCTAGATCAGCTACCTAGAATAATGCCAGAATTTTTAAGTGATAAAGCATTAACATGGTATCGAAACAACAATAAATATTGGCAACTATGGCGATTATTTAAAAATGATTTTTGTGAATTTTTCCTCCCACCTAGATTTTTTGAAAAATTAGAAGATGAAATACGTAAACGTACCCAACGTCCGAGAGAAACCTTTAAAGATTACGTGCTCTCGCTGCAAACTCTTATGCGACATACTAATATGAACGAAATCCAAAAATTGGAAAGAATTTTTAGAAACGCTCAGGCTGACTACCAATTATATATTCGTAGGAAAGATTTCGAAACACTTCAGGATCTTATATCATTGGCAGATGACCTAGAAAGTATTTCAACACCATCACAGCAAAACCGTGGAGATCACGCTCGAATGATAGCCGGTCCAATGAGACCAATAGAACCACCGCGAAATATGTGTTTCAGATGTGGAGGAGGTCATAATTACAATAATTGCCCAAATAATGAACAGAGACGTTCGGGAAATGCCTTCGGAGGTCGTCAACACTGAGGGATGACGGTCCTCCGAGAAAACGACCCTCAATCAATTTAACTTCCCTTCATTGCGAAGAAACCAGACTTATTGCCAAAATACTTATAGAAAATAAATTAGTTAGTGCCATAATCGATACAGGAGCCACCCGAAGTTTCATCAAACCGGAGTTTGCCACCACTTTAGGAACCAACCCCGTTTATGTGTCAGAAAACATCGATGTCATACTAGCAGATGGATCACGAAAAACTGTGTCAGAAGCCGTGAAACACACTATCACTTTGGGAAATGTTACAACTAAATTTGACTTTCTACTAATGCCCGATTTTAACGAAGATGTCCTCCTCGGTCTGGACTTTCTAAGAGTTTTGAAAACCACCATTATCTGCGCCGGCCTGTCTATTACTTGTGAAGCTAAGAAGAGTTCAACGGAACAATGTCGTGTAATGGAAGAAGAGGTGAGTGAAAAAGAAAACTCAAACCTAAGTAAAAAGAGGGAAATAGAAAAAATATCAGAGCAAGTACCACACCACCGAACCCGAGATGACCACTCCTTTGAAGACCAACAGAAAATTAAATATTTTTTAGAATCAGAATTACCAAAATTTCAATACCTCCATGGTTTATCAAACATAGCAACCCATAAAATAGTAATGAAAGATGATAGACCCATAAAAATTCGCTACGGTCAACGGAATCCGGCTATGCAAGCAATTATCGACGGTGAAATTAATAAATTAATAGCTAAGGGGTGTATTGAACCATCAAATAGCCCTTATAGTTTTCCAATCACATTAGTTAAGAAGAAAAATGGCTCATGGAGAACTTGTATGGACTTCCGCCAATTAAATCTCAAGTCAGTGCCAGATGCATACCCTTTACCTCGTATCGATACGATTTTAAACCGGCTCCGCGATGCCAACTATGTGAGTAGTCTAGATCTCAAAGACGGGTATTGGCAAATACCTATGGATAAAGAAAGCAGAAAATACACCGCGTTTGCTGTCTCTGGTCGTGGATTATATCAATGGCGGGTGATGCCATTTGGTCTACACTCCGCTCCTGCAACATTTCAAAGAGCCTTAGATAGCGTAATTGGGCCTGACATGGAACCTCACGCATTTGCATACCTCGACGACATTATTGTCATTGGCAAGACCTTAGAAGATCATCTTTCAAATTTAAGAGAAGTTTTTCGACGACTACAAGCTGCTAACCTTAAAATAAATCCGGAGAAATGTGAGTTCTTTAAACGTGAAACCAAATATTTAGGACATGTCGTGAGCGGCAACGGTATAAAAACGGACCCAGACAAGGTATCAGCTATAGCAGAAATACCCGCTCCAAAGAGTGTTAAGGAAGTTAGAAGTTTCTTAGGGGTAGCATCATGGTACCGAAGATTTGTCCCAGACTTCGCAACCATCTCACAACCACTTACCCTCTTATTGAAAAAGGGAAAACACTGGAAATGGGGAGAGGAACAACAACGTGCATTTGATAACTTAAAAATAAAATTAACGGAAGCGCCTGTTCTAGCTTGCCCCGATTTTACCAAAACATTTACACTCCAAACCGACGCCAGTGATTATGGATTGGGTGCAGTACTCACTCAAGAATTGGATGGCGCTGAACGTGTGATTGCATATGCAAGCCGTCATCTAAATAAAGCTGAAAAGAACTATTCTACGACCGAAAAAGAATGCTTAGCGATTATATGGGGTGTACGAAAAATGAGATCATTTCTAGAAGGCTACAAGTTCACCGTACTCACAGACCACTTATCACTAAAATGGCTAAATTCAATTGAGAATCCAACTGGGAGACTAGCTAGATGGGCCTTAGAATTACAGCAGTATAATTTTTCCGTGCAATATAGAAAAGGAAAACATAACGTAGTCGCTGATGCCTTATCTCGTCAACCTTCAGAAGTTCTTAATCTTGCCAGCGTTACGATTGCAAATCAAGCCGAATGCCCATGGTTAAAAGGAAAAATAAAGGAAGTACGTCAGAATCCGGGAAAATTTTCAGATTACACTATCATAGAAAATCAACTATACCGGCACTTTCCTTCCCATCTGAATGACGAAGATGATACTCCTTGGAAATTATGTGTAGCAGGCCCAATGAGACAACGAGTTCTGCAAGAAAACCATGATAATGCTGCAGCAGGCCATCTAGGTATTAGAAAGACAATTAATAGAGTTGCAAATAGGTACTATTGGCCTAGAATGTTTCGCGATGTGGGGCGATACGTTCGTCATTGTGAATCGTGCCAACGCCATAAAGTCTTACAACAACGGCCTGCGGGAGAAATGTTAACACGAATCCCTGAGGAACCATGGGCCACAGTATGCGCAGATTTTGTTGGACCGTTGCCCCGATCGAAACATGGCTACACAATGCTTCTGGTGTTTTTCGACAGATTTTCAAAATGGAGCGAGTTAATACCCTTACGAAAGGCAACAGCAGAAAGTTTAGTTAAATCACTTCGGGAGAGAATAATCTCAAGGTACGGCGTTCCGAAGACCATCATTACAGATAATGGTACACAATTCACTTCACGTATTTTTCAACGCTATTTGGAAGAAATCGGAGTTCATCAACAATTGACAGCCCCATATACGCCACAAGAAAATCCTACTGAACGAGCAAACCGCACCATTAAAACAATCATCGCACAATTTTCAACTAATCAACACAATAAATGGGATGAGTCGCTACCAGAAATTATGTTAGCAATCAACACCAGTGTGTCAGAGTCAACAGGTTATTCTCCAGCATACCTAACTCAAGGTCGAGAACCCCGTTTGCCTAAAGCATTATATGATGAAGTAACAGTTGGAACAGGAGCTAGAAACCCAAGTCCAGATGAGCGTGCTAAGGAAATGAAAGAAATATTTACGTTAGTTAGAAGAAATTTGGTCAGGGCTTCACAGGACCAACGACGACACTATAATCTACGCCGAAGAACATGGAAACCCAAGATTGGGGACTTAGTTCTCGTACGACAACATCCGCTTTCAAAAGCGGCCGATAATTTCGCGGCTAAACTTGCACCGAAGTACGGAGGTCCTTATTCGGTAGAAAAATTTGTGTCCCCCGTTATCGTTAGGCTTCGGGGGGAAAATGTCAACGAGACTGGTACTGCTCATCTAAGCGAATTAAAACCTTATGAAGATTAACTTTTATGTCTTACTAATTTATAATTTTTTTTTTCTCTGTTTTTTTTGGTCTTGCTTGGATCCTCGGAAGAAATAAAAAGAAAAATGGAAAAGAAATACGAAGAGTCGGCAAGAAAGTTCCGTGAGAATTTGGAGAAGGAACAGAAAAAGGGACGAAGAACCATGATCATTGATGACGATGATATACCATCAACCAGCAAAGGAGGACGAGGAAAGCGTACAGCAACCAGAGATCCTCGAGTAAACAGCTCGTCTCAGCAGCAAAAAAGAAAATACGCCACTGTATACCGTATGACGACCACGAAGAGTGAGACACAACCAGCATCCACTTCCTCAAAGCGTCAGAAGAATGAGGAACCTCGTCAACCACCTCCTACCGAACAACAACAACAACCTCGTCAACCACCTCCTACCGAACAACAGCAACAAACCTGCCAACCCAAATCATCATCAGATCAAAAATCTGTATGTGCAAATTTAATAGTAACACAAGAAGTAGATGATTATTTTACACCAATTGATGGCCACCCTGTGTCATTGTCCCCTGCTTCCTCAACAGCACCGATGCATTATGTTTTATATGTCCCAGGAGAAGACGACTACATAAAAATTCCTATGTATAATGAGGATGATGGAAAAAATGAGTCGGAGCGATACTCTCCGATGGCAACTAACCAGCTTCTGAACCCAGACATCCCTCTACGAGCTCAGAAAAAGTTTCCACGTCAGCCAACGCCAGGAGGACCAACTTTTACCTGGCCGATTGAAGACGATTCAGAAGATGAAATCGAGTACACTTGCTTCGTTAAATGAGAAGAGAGAACCCGATGACTCCGCAAAGGAAAATGATGACCAGAGAGATGAAGAGATTTGGGTATGGAGTGATGACCCGTTTGCTGTTGAAATGCGACGAACCTTTTTCGGATCAACCGACAGAACAACCATTAGACGTCCGACCTCACCATTATCGCCGCCATCTCCATCGTCTCTAGATTCAGACGAATCGTATTACCACCAATCAACACCTCCATTACGTCAAGGACTTTGTAGTTGGGAGGTCCAAGACAAAACGTACCTACACTGCGGTTATCAATGCTATGAACGTAGCCTAACAGCAAAGGTCATAATACCCACAAACAAACGGCAAAAATGTATTGAGGGCAAGAATTTCGGTGTAGAAAGAAACCAATCCACGCTATCCGATGACAGTAGTAGCAGCGATTCGGCACCAGTGTCCATGGAACATAGTCCACTGTTTAGCCCTTCACAGCTGCCTGGCGTAACCTTGTCCAGCCAGTCAATATCACCACCATCTCTATTATCTAGAGATTTGTCGGTGTCTTCATCATCATTAAGTTCAGAGACATCGTCAGCTTCGCTTATAAAAGATTGTACAACCATATTTTCGACAGACAATGCCCAAGGTGGAAAACAACCCATGAATTTGGTGGTACTATCCAGTGATGACGAAGAAGAGTTGCCAACCATGCGCATAAACCCACGACTAGAGTCCTCAGAGACAATATGGCTTGCTGAACAGCAAACACAACCCGGGGCTCATTGTCGTTCTCCTACAACATCAACCACATCAACACAATCAAATTTGAATGTTGAAACCAGCAATTTTCCACCTACTCTGGGGGTAATCATTAAAGATGCCATAAGAGAAAAGCCCGGAAAACAAATAACGTTTAAAAAGACAATCGAAGGCCAGACCTACCAAATAAGAATAGCGCGAACAGGAAAAGCCCGAGTCTTCCTTTTGGGTCCATAAGAGGGGAGGCAATGAGACGACCAAAAGTCTTGTAAATCGTTTTTGGGCTCATCCTATATATTAGTATATATTTTTTTTATTATCGTAGTTATGAACACACCAAAAAGAAAAAGAAAAAAAAAAAACAAAACAAAAAAAAAAAAAAAAACAAAAAAACTTTGAATTAATGTGCCTTTTATTGTATTTTTATTTATTATTATGTATTTTATTATTTGGCTATACGAATCTCTAAACCACAAAGAAAAAAAATATGATATGAAAATGAAATTTGTAATATATTTTGAATTAATACTTTTCACAAATTTTATCAACCATACACTCTAATTTCTTTCAATGTAAAATAAGTTATACTAGACTACAACGCCATCTACCGGATAGTAGTAATACCATTAGTTTAACTACTAAACAAAAGCAACACTTTTTAAATGGTAACTTACTAAATTTTACTACTGTGAAATACTTGCAACTGTGTAATGTTTATGTGTTAGTGTGTCTGTGTGTGATCAATCAACAGTATAAAAGGCTGGCTGTTGTTTGATATTGAGGAGTTAGCCAGTGGACGGCCAAGAGGTAAGACCTATTTAAGTGATTGAAATATTCTTTCTTCACTTAAATATATCTTCTCAGTGGTGACGAAAGTGGTTACGAAGTTTGAAATATTCTTTCTGCTTCTCTAATTACATTTCGGGAGTTTGAAATATTCTTTCTGCTCCGACAAAAAAAAAATACTATCCCGACAGAACCCGAGTTTGAAATATTCTTTCTGCTCGTACAAAATCCTCTCCCGACCGAACCCGAGTTTGAAATATTCTTTCTGCTCCTACAAAATCCTCTCCCTACCGAACCCGAGTTTGAAATATTCTTTCTGCTCTTACAAAATCCTCTCCCGACCGAACCCGAGTTTGAAATATTCTTTCTGCTCTTACAAAATCCTCTCCCAACCGAACCCGAGTTTGAAATATTCTTTCTGCTCTTACAAAATCCTCTCCCGACCGAACCCGAGTTTGAAATATTCTTTCTGCTCTTACAAAATCCTCTCCCGACCGAACCCGAGTTTGAAATATTCTTTCTGCTCTAACAAAATCCTCTCCCGACCGAACCCGAGTTTGAAATATTCTTTCTGCTCTTACAAAATCCTCTCCCGACCGAACCCGAGTTTGAAATATTCTTTCTGCTCCGAATAATTTACCCGATTTTAAATTGGAATATTGTCACTATACTGAGAAGACGTGTTACCAAATAGTGAAAGTCTAGTTGTTCTTAACCGCATTATTCAAATAGAGCGACCTAAGTACGACGTAGATTATTTTTTTATCACGCGGGGAGGTTAAGGCCAATTCACCTTCCTTTACCGGTTAAAGCAAGCCCGAAATCACGTACTTCTCCTTTGTGGCTAGACCAAGGACCGTTTTACTGGCTAAAGAGTGTGTTCCGTGTGAAATTTGTCTATCGTGTTAAGAAAATCGTTGTAAATACAAAAATTAAATGCTAAATAAATAGATTTATTATAACGTTTAACGAAAAATAAAGTATTTTATTCTCTCTCTCATCGAATATAAATAGTTTGTAACGAACCCTGGGCACGCTGAGTTTGCCCCAGCATAAAGCGGAAAACGTGTCGTTACAATGTATTCTAAGTGTAATTCTAGAGTATACAAATGGTTACTCACGGCACCGGTTTCAAGCATTAGAGCATAATTAGGTGTGCATTCAGGAATCATTAAAATTTTTTTCATAAAATAGCGTTGCAATTTATCATTCTCTAAATATATCCATAACCCCATAATTGAGCTGCATATGCTTGGATAGACCTACATACCGCTAAAAAGAGATTCCATTTTTGTCTTAAGTGTATTTGTTTATTTGAAATAAAATGTTTCCACGTTGAATTTATTGCATTTTTTTGCTTGTAAATTTCTTTTTTCCACATGCTTGGTAAACTTCATTTTCGGGGTAAGGACTACTCCAAGATAGTTGTATTCATTAGTTGTTTTTATTTCGCTTCCTTTAAAACGCCATCTTTCCGTAGCCTTAAGTCGACCTCCATTCCTAAAGACCAGTATTTCGGATTTATTTAAGTTAACCTCAAGGTTCCATAGTGTACAATATTCTTCTAAGTTTAATATCATTTTCTGTAGTGTATTTATATCATCTGCTAGTATGACAATGTCATCAGCATACATCAGGAGGCGAACTTGTATATTTTCAATCCATATTCCACCACCAAGGCACTCGTGCAGATCATTTATGTTCAGAGAAAATAAAAGAGGCGATAACAAGCATCCTTGTTTAACACTTGTATTCGTGGTGAAATAGTCTGACAATTCTTCTCCATTCCAAACCGCAGATTTTGTATCGCTATAAATAGCTTCTAATAGTTTTACAAATTTATATGACACTCCCATTGAATACAGTTTGTAAATTAAGGATTTTCTTGCAACTTTGTCAAATGCTGCCTTAAAATCGACGAAGAATTCATAAACCTTTTTCTTTTCCGCCATTTTTATTTTCACGACGCTTGCAAGGTTGTATATGTTATCAACGGTTGAATATTTTTTCCGGAAGCCAGCTTGATACTCTGTTAATACGTTATTATCTTCTACCCAGTTATACAATCTATTGTTCAGAATACCCATCATAACTTTTGCAATACAGTTCATGAATGATATTCCCCGATAGTTACACGGCATATTTGGGTCTCCTTTTTTAAAAATTGGGAAAACAACTGTTTTACAAAAAACTTCATCGATTTCCGCATTGTTATACATTTGTTTGTAAGATTTTACTAATTGTTTTAAAAATTCTTCTGAAGCATTGATTATAAATTCATACGGTATTCCATCTTCACCTGGAGCTTTATTTTGTTTACAGTTTTTGAGCACTATTTTAAATTCTTCAAGAGAAATATTTGAGTCGAGTTTATCGTCTCTTATAATCATTGGTGCATAATGGAATTACCGCGAATATTGAGATGGATTTAATAGCTCCATGAAATATTCTTTGAAATCTGAAGCGGTTATCTTGACCCTATTTGATGATTTTGTTCTCTTATTTCTCTCGCAAACTTCGACCATTGTTTGCTATTGTTAATACAATTTATTTTATTTGATAATTGATTAAAATACATTTCCTTGCTTTCTTTGCATATAGTTTTATATTTAGCTTGTTTTTTTCAGGTAAACTTCTTTATCTTTCATATTTTTGGTAGCTCTATATTTATTTATATATTTCATGACCATATTTCTGGCATTATTGCATTTATAATTGTACCATTTATTTTTTAGTTCAAATTTTTCATATTTTTGACAAACGGCTAAGATTTTAATTATATCCGATAGCTCTTTAATACTTATAATGGCGTTTTGAGATTGTGTATTTAGTGCAAGATTTCTTTGATATAGGAGGAGTATATCTTTTAGAAAATTTGAAGTCACCCTGTGTTAACACAGGGTGAGCACTAAGGTGCCAAAGTAGACCACCTCGAGTACAAAAAACTTTTAAAATGCTGTAACTTCTACAGTTATGAACCGATTTCGATGATTTTAGACTATGTTACCTCTTAAAGTTTAAAAGTTGTGTGATGTTGAACATTAAAATTTTAATTTTTTGACAAGTTTTTTTAGGTTTTAAGTTAATAACTCCTTTATAATAAGTGGTAAGACATTAAATTTTGTGTATTGCCACTTTTATCATTAATGTTGTGCTTAAAGTTTCATTTAATTATCTGTAACCGTTAAGTAAAGAAAAATCTGCAGTCAATTTTTTTAAATAGGTCAAAAAAATTGTAAAATTTAAAGCATACGTTTTTTTTATAATCTAGTAGAGGAAAAGTAAATATTTTTTTTAAATATTCGAAAAGAACAGGCTTTGAGAATAGTTTTAAATAAAAGTAATATTAATTTTGGACATGCACCCTACACCCAGCACTGATGGAAAATTACAAATTTTCAAACAAAATTTCAAGTTTACACACGTGGGCAACAAATGGCACGCCCATTTCTTAACTTTTTAAAACGTAATATTAAAGACTATTAAAATGTTAATTATTCTTCATCAAGTTTTCCGCCGGGAAATGAAAAGTGGGGTCCTGGGAGGTGTTTTTGTAAAAAAGTAAAATTTTGAAAAAGTTTTTTTGCGCTTTTAAAAAAATCATATTTAGATCCAATTTTTTACATTCATTTATTTTTTATTAATTAACGACATTATAATCTTTAATACATATTAAAATTGTTAACATAGCATAAATACCTATTTAGATATTATTTATCAAAGTTAAGTTGTTTTTTTACTTATTTGTTCTAGAATTTTTTTAAAATTTACAATAAATTATTGTTTTTTTAAAGTAGAGGTTTTCACCTGTTCAACGATGTATAACATGTTTGGTGAATACGTTTACAAAGGTCTGAAAACTTTTTTAAAATGTATCAACTCGACGAAAAATTTTATTTATATGAAAATTCCTTTGTATGAAAATCATGGTACCAATAAACCTACAACAGCAAAACCAGGTAAACTTCCTATTTTTCATTCATTTATATATAAATGTATTTTTTCAGAATTGTATGGGTTTATCCTAGGGTCCTAATGGTTACCAATTGACTGCAATATTTTATGGATACAGGCTAAATTTGAATATCTTCAATCCCTCTTTCAATAAAAACAGGTACATAGAAATATTTACAGGTAATGTATGATTATGGTTCATCCACGGGTTCTAATGTTTACCACTTGACCGCAATAGTTTATGGCTACAGGCTAAATATGCATATCTTCAATCACTCTTTCAGTAAAAACAGTTACATAGCAATATTTCCAGGTAATTTATGATTGTCATAAATGCAGTTTTTTAACAATTGCCTTACTTACCTAAGACTGCCTATTCTAAAGATAAATCCTATAATATACATATTAACATATTCCACACTCATCATTTGAGTAGAGTCTGCAATGGAGATTGCATTGAAATATTATTCCTTATGTAAAGTTATTTGGGAAAATGTTCCCGATTTTGCTGTACGTACGGAGTAAATTGCAAAACTAATTCATATAATTATTTACAATTATGGATGAAATATAAAAGTTGATGATAAAGTAAAAATTGAGAGTTTTTACAAAAATTACAAACTAAGATTGCAAAAGTGTCATTCATCGAAGACTTGATTTATTGAAAAAAATGAAGACTGGATGAAAAATGAGCTCACGATAAATATTGATGGAAAGAAACCGGGACGACCAAAAAAGGACTACGATAATGTTCAACCAAGGACAAAAAAAGTGAAACTAGAAGAAGTTGTAAATTTATATTCTTTAAACAAAATAAAGGACTCTTTTTAAATTAAGCTTAAAAAGTACGCAACCAAAATAAACAGTACAAATTGTAGATGTATTACCTACGGCTTATCCAAAACGTTTGATGAGAATGTTAGAAAGTATTCCAACTCCAAAATCATCACAATCGTTTACAGCTGAAGAGACACTAGCCCTAATTCTTAATTTGGGAATATCAAGAAACAAGTACGGTATGCTAAAAAACCATTTAATGAAAAAGGAAGTGACATATTGCCCACCAAGTATGAATTAAAGGCTGCTGAAAGTAACAATTTACCGAATTCAATAATAGTGGAAAATAAAGGTGCATGTGTTGAATTATTTGAATTGCTCGATAAAACTGCATCTAGAATTATTTCTAACTTTAGTAATGATGAACTAGATAATTGCAATAATAAAACAGTAACACTAATATGCAAATAGGGTTGCGATGGAACATCTGGATTATCGGAATATAGACAACCAACTGCAAGAAATAAAGACATAGATTTTTCAACTATTTTTATGACATCTATGGTTCCACTCAGAATGCGTTTGCCCAAAGACACGTCGGCATCTCATAATGCATATGAAGATATATGGATTAATGTAACTCCTGGATCCAAGTTCTTTAAAACATGCGAAAAGAGGAAAAGAAAAGAATTCAAGATGAAATTAAACAGCTAATTGGTATAATTGTAGATAAAAGCCTCTTCAAGGTTGCGGAAGTTCTTATGATGGAAATACTGCTAGACGTTTTTTTTAATGATCCTGAAACAACATGGTCAATAACTGGTCTTGATCAGAATTTATTAAGAAAACTTAAAATAATACTAGTAGTTATTAATAGCAAAAAGCATATTAATGTGGAAAAAACTGAAGTATTTGCTAAGGAAACCAAAGCTTTAGTAACTAAAGCTTGGAGGCCAATGACTCCAACTGTACACAAATTATAAACTCATGGGAAAGAAGTAGTTGAAACTAGTATCTTGCCCTTAGGAGATCTAACGGAAGAAGCGCAGAAAGCTCGCAACAGCGATCTAAAGCACTATTGGCAATTCAACACACGAAAATATTGCAAAACAGCTCAAAACTCAGATTTAATGCGACACTTAATGATATCATCCTCTATTAGACCTAAATGGTTACCAAAAATAAGTTATGAACTAGAAAAGGACGACCCCAAAGCCATGGATATTAATAAATTATTATCCTTTGATATATCAGATTGTTTTGAAGAAAATTACTAGGTTTGTACCTATAGATTTAAATTTAATTTATTAAAAAATCATATACATCATATTAAAATTAAGGTATTGTTTAACAAATAATATAACAAATAAAAAAACCAAATATGTCTTATATTAATTACTCATATACTACCATGATTTTCATACAAAGGAATTTTCATATAAATAAAATTTTTGGTCGAGTTCATACATTTTAAAAAAGTTTTCAGACGTTTGTAAACGTATTCACCAGACATGTTATACATCGTTGAACAGATTAAAACCTCTACTTAAAAAAAAATAATTTATTGTAAATTATAAAGAATTTCTAGAACAAATAAGTAAAAAAAAACAAAAAAATATATATATAATATTGTTTTTTTGTATTATAACAACTTAACTTTGATAAATAATATATAAATAGGTATTTATGCTATGTTAACAATTTTAATATGTATTAAAGATTATATTATCGTTAATTAATAAAAAATAAATGAATGTAACAAAATTGGATCTAAATAAGATTTTTTTAAAAGCGCAAAAAAATAATTGTAAAATTTGACTTTTTTTACAAAAACACCTCCCAGGACCCCACTTTTCATTTCCCGGCGGCAAACTTGATTAACATTTTATTAGTCTATAATATTACGTTTTAAAAAGTTAAGAAATGGGCGTGCCATTTTTTGCCCACGTGTGTAAACTTGTAATTTTGCTTGAAAATTGGTCATTTTCGATCAATGCTGGGTATAGGGCAGTGGTCGGCAGAAAGAGAGAATATGAATGTATTGTTTAAGAAATAAGTTTTTTTTTCTTTACTAATCTATACTAATATTAGAAAGAGGTAATACTATTATTGTTTGTAGGAGGTAATCTCCGAAACTTCTCATCCGATTTAAAAAAATTGTTTATTAATATTTAGACTGATTGAATGAATGAATGAATGAATAGAATAATGAATGAATGAAATGAATGAATGAATGAATATGAATGAATGAATGGAATGAATGAATGAATGAATGAATGACATGAATGAATGAATGATGAAATGAATGAATGAATGAATGATATGAATGAATGAATGAAGAATGAATGAAATGAATGAATGAATGAATGAATGAATGAATGAATGAATGAATGAATGAATGAATGCATGAATGAATGAATGAAGAATGAATGAATGAATGAATGAATGAATGAATGAATGAATGATATGAATGCATGAATGAATGAATGAATGAATGAATGAAGAATGAATGAATGAAGAATAATGAATGAATGAATGAATGAATGAATGAATGAATGCATGAATGAATGAATGAATGAATGAATGAATGAATGAATGAATGACTGAATGAATGAATGAATGAATGAATGAATGAATGAAGAATGGGAATGAATTTGAATGAATGGAATGAATGAATGAGATGAATGAATGAATGAATGAATGAATGAATGAATGAATGAATGAATGAATGAATGAATGAATGAATGAATGAATGAATGAATGAATGAATGAAGAAATGAATGAATGAATGAATGAATGAATGAATGAATGAATGAATGAATGAATGAATGACTGAATGAATGAATGAATGAATGAATGACTGAATGAATGCATGAATGAATGAATGAATGAATGAATGAATGAATGAATGAATGAATGAATGAATGAATGCTGAATGAATGAATGAATGAATGAATGAATGAATGAATGAATGAATGAATGAAGAATGAATGAATGAATGAATGAATGAATGAAATGAATGAATGAATGAATGAATGAATGAATGAATGAATGAATGAATGACTGAATGGAATGAATGAATGACTGACTGAATGAATGCATGAATGAATGACTGAATGAATGAATGAATGATATGAATGAATGATAGAATGAATGAATGAATGAATGAATGAATGAATGAATGAATGAATGAATGAATGAATGAATGAATGAATGAATGAATGAGAATGAATGAATGAAGAATGAATGAATGAATGAATATGAATGAATGCCTGAATGAATGAATGAATGAATGAATGAATGAATGAATGAATGATGAATGAATGAATGAATGAATGAATGAATGAATGAATGAATGAATGAATGAATGAATGAATGAATGAATGAATGAATGAATGATGAATGAATGAATGAATGAATGAATGAATGAATGACTGAATGAATGAATGAATGAATGAATGAATGAAGAATGAATGAATGAATGAATGAATGATGAATGAATGATGAATGAATGAATGAATGAATGAATGAATGAATGAATGAATGAATGAATGAATGAATGAATGAATGAATGAATGAATGAATGAATGAATGCCTGAATGATGAATGAATGAATGAATGAATGAATGAATGATGATGACATGAATGAATGAATGAATGAATGAATGAATGAATGAATGCAGATGAATGAATGAATGAATGAATGAATGAATGAATGAATGAATGAATGAATGAATGAATGAATGATCATGCATGAATGAATGAATGAATGAATGAATGAATGAATGAATTTTTTTTTTTATTTTTTTTTTTTTTTAATAAATCTTCTTTATTTAAATATAATGTTATACATTCTTAATGCTTAATAAACCTGCTAAGCCTTATGGCTTGTCGGCAGGTAAATATTATTTCAAAATGTTTAAATATATATTTAATTTCAAAATGTTTAGATTACTAATTTTTAATTAATTTTAAATTTCATTGCGAGTTAATTAAATAATTTTTATATATTTTTTTTTTTGTGTTGACCGTATTTGTGTATTTATCATGTTGTATGGCATTTCATTGTAGATTTTGGGTAGTACGACGTTTAGTCTTCGATCTCCATAGGTGTTTTTGGTAGTTTTGACCTTAAACTTTCCAGCTGAGCGAAGTCTTGTGTTGTACTGATGATCAATTCTCTCTAGAAGTTCTGGTTCATTCAGTTCGGTTAAAACTGTTAGACGATATATGTTTCTAATGTTGAGTATTTTAAGTTCACGAGGTAGATTTTTTGATTGGTTGTTGCTTGTATTATGATTGTTTGTTGAGCTGATGTTGTTGTTTTCGATTGTTGCGTTATTTTCTTCCAGATTTATGGTATGTATTGTAGATCGTTGTTTGTTGAGCTGTTGTTGTTTATTACGACTGCTGTGTTGTTTTCTGGCAGATTGTTGGTAAATAATTGTAAACTGTTGTTATTTAACACTAAATGGTTGTTGTTATTGTGTCGTTGGCTATTGATGATGGTACTATTGCTGCTATTGGAAGTTGTGTTGTTGTTGATGTATGCAAGATTATAGTTTGTTGGGTTGTTATTAATTTGAAAAGTTAAATTGTTGGTAACATTGTTGTAGTTGTTTGATATATTGTTGGATATATTGTTGATGATGGATATGTTGCTGTTGTAGTTGTTTGTATAATATTGTTGTTTGATGTGTTGTTTTGGGTGTTGTTGTTGTTGCTGTTATGCATATTCTTCATCCATAGGATTTTAAGCACACGGTTCTGAGTTTGTTGTAACCTTTTACAGTGGGAAGAGTTACCCCAAGCAGATATACCATGCCTTATGTACGATTCCACTAATGCAAAATACGCTTGGCGTAGTACAAAATACGGTGCGCAATAGCTAAGGTGGTATAAAGAAAAGGCAGCTTTACGTAATTTCTTTTGAAGTTCGTTAATGTGTAATTTCCATTTGAAAGTTTCATCTATATATACTCCTAAGTATTCGTAGTGTTTCACTAGTTCTATCGTAGTGCTGCAGTTATCATTTATATTATTTGTCTTGTTGTGTATGCAGTTTACATCATGGTATTTTAATTTGATGTGTGATTTTTTCATATTGGGTTGCCTGACGTGCATAATTTTTGTTTTAGATGCGTTTATCACTAACCCATTATCATGGCACCATTTACAAACTACATCAAGCTTTTCTTGCATTATTTTGGTAGCAGTTTCAATGTTTTTGCTTGTAACAATAATTGCCGTATCGTCAGCGTAGGCGTAAGTGTAACAATTTGTAAGTGTATTAAGCATATCATTTGCGTAAATAAGATAAAGCAGTGGGCCGAGTTTTGATCCTTGTGGAACTCCTTGATTTGTTTCTATTTCTTCACTGATTTTATTATTGATTTTGACTCTATACGTTCTGAGATTAAGATAGTCACTAAACCATGACAGTATATGCCCTCTTATACCATTCCTTTCAAGAATTTTCAAAAGTTTTGAATGAGACAGGGTGTCAAAAGCCTTACTGAAGTCTATGAATAAGACTAGGCAGTGTTCTACATTACTAATGGCAGTGTTTATGGTATTGGCAAATCTACCAAGTAGTTGGTTTATATTTTTATTTTTTTGAAATCCATATTGATTTTTGTTTATCACTTTGTATTTGTTTTAAAAAAATATTCAGTCTTTTGACTATAATTTCTTCTAACACCTTTTCTATGACCGGTAGTATGGAAATAGGTCTGTAGTTATTTACGTTACTTTTTACTCCGCTTTTATAAATCGGTCTTATTATAGATGTTTTAAGAAGTTTAGGAATAATTGCCGAGGAAATACTTTGATTTATCAGAGATGTTATTAATGGTGCAAATATTGTTGCATTATTTCTAATATCTATGGGTCTAATGCCATCATAACCAGCACTTTTTCTAATGTTTAGTTTAGACAATATATTAAAAATTTCTTCTTCTGTTGTATATTCTATATACATGGAATTCTGTAACGATGTCGCACGATTTATATTACTAGTATGTATATCACAAGTGTGTATTATTTTTATCACGTTTTCATTAAAATTTAACGCAAAGTTTTGTAAAATGTTTTCGAAATTTTGATTTGTAAAGTTTTTTAAAATTTGTTCATCTATGTTTTTCACTGTTTTACCCTTTATCTCATTTATGAGTTGCCAGGTAACACGAGGATTAGTACGATTTTCGACAAATTTTTGACGGTAGTAATTGTTTTTTGCATATAATATTGTTTTATTTAATTTATTTCTATATTGTTTATACTCAATTTCATTGTTTTGATTTCTTTTATTATTTTTCCATTTTTTAAAAAGTTTATCCCGGTATTCGCAGCATTTCACTAGATCATCACTAATCCACGGATTTGTAGATCTTTTTTTAATTGATTTTTTTAAAACTTTGGATTTTTCATAGATTTCATTAAACTTGTTATTTATATTGTTGTAGAAATTATTTATATTGTTTGGACTTATTAAATTTTTCCAATTGGTTTCATTTATAAATTTATTTACTTTGAAAGTACTTATATATGTCTCTTCGTTTAAACAGTTTGGCGACCTCTGTTGGTTTGTTTTTTTTGTTTGATATAACATGTTCAATACAACAAAATAGAGAAAAGTGATCCGATATTGTTGTTTTAATGACGATGGCGTTAGCAGTAGCTTGATTTTGTGTGCTTTTAACAAGACAGTGATCAATGCATGTTTGTGTGTTTTTTTTAACATCGATTCGTGTTGGTTCATTTATCACAATTTGCAATCCGTTTGACTGACACATATCAATATAACTTGTAACCGTATTATTTTCGCATAAAATATCAATGTTCATGTCACCCACGATTACTATGTCTTGTTTGATTCGAATTTGCTTGATCACTTCTTCTAATTCTATTATAAACCTATTTTTGTTAAGTTTAGGTTGACGGTATATTGCTAGCAGGGAAAGAGGTTGTTTGTTGATTTCGATTTCTAATTGTATAAGTTCAAAGAATACCGTGTTTATTTTTATTTGCGTGCAGTTTATATATTCTTTTGTATACACCACAACTCCCCCGCCTTTTTCTTTTCCCCTGTTTAAGAACGTTGAGTTGAAACCATATATATTATAGAAAGAAATTTCATCATCTGTTATGTTTGTTTCAACGAGAACAATAATTTGAATTTTTTCTATTATGTTATTTATTGTTGTTAAAAAGGATTGAAAATGTTTTCTTAGTGAGCGAATGTTCATGAAGATTAACGAAAAGGGATAACTTAAGTGTTTATTTTCGATTTGACTAAAATGATCATAACTTAAAGTTGTTGGATTCATTTTATTTATTTATTTATTTATTTATTTTTTTTTTTTTAATTTTTCTTTACGCATTTGTTTTGATTTGAAATTTGATTTTATTACGAGAAACGAAATTTTATAAATTATTTTAAAATTCATTATTTATTATTTCGATATCGGCAGTGCTATTAATCATTATTTTTGGGGTATTATCACTCTTTCTAACGCATACTATGCCATTTTGGATCCATACATGTTTCCAGTTACACTCTTTAGCCTTGGTTTTGGCAGACCATAGCAGACGTCGATTGTATGCAGTTAGTTGGTCGTTTATATATATAAATTTTTATTTGTACTATCGCTGGCTTGATTTAGTAAATTTGCTTCGATTCTATGACGTTTGATTTTGCTCATGAGCTCTCGTTTTTTGTTGAGTGTTGTAAATTCGACGATTGTAAATTCGGTGATTCCTTTGTTACCAGTTTTTTGGAATCGATAGGAGTTGTTGATGTCAAAAGGACTAATTTCCACCTCTACTGACTCAGCTATTGATTTAATTATATCGTTTGCACTTAAATTTGAATTTGTGACGTTTTTAATTTCGATATTATTTTTTAATAGTGATTGATCAATTTTATTTACCGATATGTCTAACTGATTTATTTTTTGGTCTTGTTTTTTATCACGTTCATACAGATCACTGACTTGTGTAGCTAAAGTGGTTATAGATGAAGCCATCGCTTTAATTGCATCTTTTAGCTCCACTATAACATTCGAATTTTTTTCATTATTCATATTCACCGTATTATTTAAAAGTTCAATTGATATTTTAAGTTCTTTTAGTTCTGATTGTACCGATATTAAATTTGCGTTAATTGAATTTTCAGAAAGAGAATCTTTAAATTTTTTACTCGAGCCATTACTATCGTTATCATCATCCTGCCTCTGCTTTTTTTTGCTGGGATATAAAATCAAACACACTTGTTGTACTGTTTGCGTTTGATTCAAACACGCCACTTCCCTTGCACTTGTGACACCGCCAATCTTGTTTTTTTGAATGAATGAATGAATGAATGAATGAATGAATGAATGAATGAATGAATGAATGAATGAATGAATGAATGAATGAATGAATGAATGAATGAATGAATGAATGAATGAATGAATGAATGAATGAATGAATGAATGAATGAATGAATGAATGAATGAATGAATGAATGAATGAATGAATGAATGAATGAATGAATGAATGAATGAATGAATGAATGAATGAATGAATGAATGAATGAATGATGAATGAATGAATGAATGAATGAATGAATGAATGAATGAATGAATGAATGAATGAATGAATGAATGAATGAATGAATGAATGAATGAATGAATGAATGAATGAATGAATGAATGAATGAATGAATGAATGAATGAATGAATGAATGAATGAATGAATGAATGAATGAATGAATGAAGGAATGAATGAATGAATGAATGAATGAATGAATGAATGAATGAATGAATGAATGAATGAATGAATGAATGAATGAATGAATGAATGAATGAATGAATGAATGAATGAATGAATGAATGAATGAATGAATGAATGAATGAATGAATGAATGAATGAATGAATGAATGAAGAATGAATGAATGAATGAATGAATGAATGAATGAATGATGAATGAATGAATGAATGAATGAATGAATGAATGAATGAATGAATGAATGAATGAATGAAGAATGAATGAATGAATGAATGAATGAATGAATGAATGAATGAATGAATGAATGAATGAATGAATGAATGAATGAATGAATGAATGAATGAATGAATGAATGAATGAATGAATGAATGAATGAATGAATGAATGAATGAATGAATGAATGAATGAATGAATGAATGAATGAATGAATGAATGAATGAATGAATGAATGAATGAATGAATGAATGAATGAATGAATGAATGAATGAATGAATGAATGAATGAATGAATGAATGAATGAATGAATGAATGAATGAATGAATGAATGAATGAATGAATGAATGAATGAATGAATTAATGAATGAATGAATGAATGAATGAATAAATGAATAAATGAATGAATGATTGAATAATTGAATAAATAAATGAATGAATGAATTACTCTTCCTATACAAAATATATTGAATAAATTAATAAATAAATAATTAGAAAAATTAATAAGTAATGAAATAAATTATCGATAAGTCGATATTTGTATTCATTGAATTAAAAAAATTAAAATAATTCATGTTCTTTTTTTTTCTCTATTAAAAAAAGTAAAATTAGTTCAAAATAAAAATTACAAATATTAATCATAAAAAACATATTTCATTTTGTGTACTTAAATTATTTGTTCTTAAAAAGTATTCCATTAGATATCACCATAGTTTTATTTGGTTGCTATATTGCCTTGTTAGGATTATGATTATGAATAAACATTATTTTTGTTAACAAAATAAATGAATGAATAAATAAATAAAAAAAATAAAGAATTTAATTAATTAATCGATAAGTGGATATCCGTATTCAATAATTTAAAATAATAAAAATAGTTCATGTCTTTTTTCTCTATTAAAAAAATAATTCATAATAAATTTTGCAAATATTATTTTAAAAAGACATATTTGATTTTTTTGTGCATAAATATTTTTTTTTTAAAAAGTATACCATTTAATATCACAATAATTTCATTAGTTTGCTATGTTTGTATGATTGTTAAAAAAAATTATTTATTTGCTTTAACAAAATCAATAAGTTTGTCTATATTAATTTCTTTTTCGTAAAAAAAATAATAAATAAATAAATAGAAAATAAAAATGAGTGTTCCAACTCAACGTTCCACATTTTTAATTAAAAATGTACGAAAAATAAATACCTAAAATAAAAAATACAATTGTGTTTGCTTTCAATTCTCTAAAATTTTAAGAGTGTACTTTATTTCTTCAACAAAGCGACATAGACCTACTTGGTTGATAGCGAACATACGACTAAAAGAAATAATAGTATTTCTTGTGCTCTTAGCTGTGAGTTTTGTTGATATTCGTGTTGTGTACCTGTAAATAGCCGATTGTGTTCGGTTCCTGAGTGCTATGAGTGCCGATCACTGGTATAGGGTGCATGTCCAAAAATTAATAATACTTTCATTTAAAACTATTCTCAAAGCCTGTTCTTTTCGAATATTTAAAAAAATATTTACTTCTCTTCAACTAGATTATAAAAAAAACGTATGAGTGAAGCTACTTTTTCTCAAAAATTTTACAATTTTTTCGACCTATTTCAAAAAATTGACTTTGCAGATTTTTCTTTACTCAACGGTTACAGATAATTAAATGAAACTTTAAGCACAACATTAATGATAAAAGTGGCAATACACAAAATTTATGTCTTATTATTTTATTTATTATTTATTTATTTATTTATTTATTTATTTATTTATTTATTTAGTTATGGTGATGTATGTATGTATTGATTAGGTTATTTATTTAGTATTTATGTTATTTATTTATTATTTATGTATGTAGTTATTTAGTTTATTTATTATTTATGTATGTATTTATTTAGTATTTATGTATTTATTTATTTATTTATTTATTTATTTATTTATTTATTATTTATTTATTTATTTATTATTATTATTTATTTATTTATTTATTTATTTATTTATTTAGTTATTTATTTATTTATTTATTTATTTATTTATTTATTTATTTATTTTATTTAAGGTCTATGGAGATAATCCGTGCACACTATGAACAATTAGTAAATATTAAAATATTTTTACAATAAAAATACTAGAATACTTATTTAATTTAAAGAATTTAAATATAAGATAATATCTCTCTTTACAATATCTAAACTTTTATTAAAATCAATTAACTGAAACAACATATTAAACTCATCGCTCATTCTACGAAATGGATCAAAGTTTGCAAAATTAGATTTATGATATTTAATTTTTAAAAATTCATAATTTCTTGAACAACGAAAGGGAATATTCATATTTACTTTACTTAGCAGATATGGTGAATAAAGACCCATTCATCAACTTAAGCAAGAAGGACACATTCAGCATTTGTCTACGGCTTTTCAGCGTAGGTAATTTAATAAGTGCTAGGCGATGTTGATATGAGGGCAGATTAATATTTGGATTCCAATCCAAGCCGCGAAGGCAGAATAATAAAAATTGTTTTTGAACGGATTCAATAGAATTTGAATGGATAAGGTACTGAGGGTCCCACACGACGGAACCATATTGTAAATAATTGTTTTGTAGTAAATGGATCACGAACTTCTTTGCTCCAGCGTTTGATGAATCCAAGTACTCCAGTAGCTTCATTTATTGTTAAAGTTATGTGAGATCTAAAGTCTAACTTTCTATCTAAATGGATGCCAAGATTGTTAAATGACTCCACTAACTCAATAGTAGCATCATTCATCACGTAGCGACCATTAATAGGAGAGGATCTAGAAAATATCATGTACTTGAATTTTTACATCATCTGCATACATTAAAGTATTGGAATGCGTAATAACTGAAGGAAGATCATTTGTAAATAATGTGAATAATAGAGGTCCGAGATGACTACCTTGTGGGACACCAGATAAAACATCAATATATCTGGAAAACGAATATCGAAATTTAACACGCTGCTTTCTGTTGTATAAATATGAACCAATCCGTTTAAGAAATAATATACTAAAGCCAATGTTATCGAGTTTGTACAACAAAAGTTCGTGATTAACTTGGTCGAACGCTTTACTGAAATCAGTATAAATTACATCGGTTTGTTTTTTATTGATAAAGCCTTCATTGACGTAAGTAGTAAGTTCCAGCAAATTTGTAACTGTAGAACAAGAATTGCGGAAACCATGTTGACTCGGAGATAAAATAGATGAAACTTGATGTGCCATATAATCATAACCGATTTTTTCAAATAATTTTGGTATAGTACTTAGTTTTGCTATACCTCTATAATTAGAAACAACCGCTTTAGATCCAGACTTGAACAGCGGGATAATAAATGATTCCTTCCAAATAGATGGAAAATAACCCAATTGAAGCAATTTATTGAAAATGTCAGCGGAATATATAGTAGATAAGAACACTGCTTTAAGATGCAACTAGGAATACCATCTGGACCCGCAGCATAGGACCATTTTAACTTATTTAAATAACTTAGCACAGCTTGTTCATTAATAGGAGGCATATTAATTCGCGTTGATTCATAAATTGTATAAGGATACTGATGAGAGTTGTATATCGATGATGAGTAAGTAGATGAATAAAAATCACCAAACATATTACTGATACCACTTATTATAAAGGAGTTATTAACTTAAAACCTAAAAAAACTTGTCAAAAAATTAAAATTTTAATGTTCAACATAACACAACTTTTAAACTTTAAGAGGTAACATATTACCGTAAGCGTGTTTTTTATTAATCTCATCAAGCGAATTCAAAAACGTCTAAAATCGAAATCGGTTCATAATTGTAGAAGTTACAGCATTTTAAAAGTTTTTTGTACTCCTGTGTTAACACAGGGTGACTTCAAAATTAATTTTCTGAAAGCTATACTCCTTCTTAACGATTACATATGGTCTTAATCGGTCCAGTAGTTAAGAAGTTCTATATTTATTACCACTTTTTTTTGATTCACTCCACTGTGCGACGTCTCTGTGGATGCATTTTATCATTTAGAGTAAACGTTGTGTGAAAACGTTCCATAGTTAATCGAATTAATTGCTCTGATGGACGATTATGTTGACCGTAAAATGGACGTAGTGCGCTATACGTATTTCGAACAGAACCATGCTTTTCAAATTAAATTTTCACAATTTGGAAGGGTTGTTCAGGCGTCAGTATATTCATGTTGAAATGTCAAACTAAACATAAATCACTTGATAGCTGACAAAATGGCCGCCAGTTAAAAAAGTGTTGCCAACTTAAAGTTCTATACCTGTATAAAAAACAATCTTTATATACAAAATAATCTATAGTTGTATTCGGTTTTTGATTTTAAAACTTCATTAAAATCACAAATATTTGCAGAAATAATTATAGTCAAATACTGGTTTTGCTTAAACCTTATTAATCGTTCTATACTTGAGCCACTTTCAAAAAGTTTACAACTTTATAATTTGTAACAAATTTCTTTCCATTTGGACATTTTGTTTTATTCAAAAAATTCTCTTGCAATTACCTTAAAAATAAGTTGTTTGAGAAAAAAAACTTTGAAAATTAAGATATAATGAAAATGAAGATTTTATGGAATTTTGTAAGTAACACAATTGAATAACAAATACGGAAAAAACGTTGAAACTTAACTTAGCTTTTTACATTGAAACAAATCTAAAACTAAATTAAAAACTCCTAATGTTACAAATGAAACAAGTTCCTTTTTTTATGCTTCCTTCATCTTTTGTGTATAAGGTGTAGAAATTTAAGAACCAGAAAGAAATCAATTCAAAAGACAAAATTCGGAGTAAATTTTGTATATACAATTATTTAATATTTAATTTTTAGTTAATTTAATTTTTAGTTTTCATTGTCTCAACCAATTTTTTGATTATATTTTAAAGCAAAGACATCAAAATCTCTCTCTTTATTAATTCCTCTTTTTTTTGTCGAAAATCAACTCTAAAATGATAGCCGCCCATTTGCAGGCAATATTTTCAAATTAAATTTGAAGATTCGAACCATATAATACTAACTAATAGGCATTTCCTATTTGATAAAATTCAAAAAAAAAATTTTATATTAAATTTATCAATAACATTGTTCCTGCCTAACAAATTGTATTAAGTTTTTAAATTTATCAAATCATTTCCATCATGTAAGTAGATTCATATATGTTCGTATCCGAAAATTGGGGGTATATGGTCATATACGACTCATATATGAGTTATACGTGACCATATGTTTTAGGTCATATATGTTCATATTTTGATATTTCGAATAGGAAATTTAAATGTATAAACCAGAAGTTCTGTAATAATAGTCGTTAAGCTTAAAGTAGTTTATGGTTTTTTCGTGTAATTATTTATTTAAATTATTTTTATTAAATTTGTGTAGTCCAACTTTTTTATTATACAAATTAGTGTCGTGTAGTCCAATTTTACAAATAACTTTAAGTTCATAATTGACAATGTAAATATATATTAATCAAATAAAAAAGTTCACCACTGCCGAAGAAGTTGGAATAAAACCAACAAAACGTCCAGTGAAAGGATGAAATTATATGTTTTATTTACATCTATACAATTAATTGTGACCATACACCCCTGTTACGGCTTTTAAATCAGAGCGAAAGTGAAAATTTTAGAATTTTTCGGTGTTCTTGCGATTAAAAAAGAACGTTTTTCCCTATTTTTTATTCGTTTTAATTCGTGTAAAAAAGCCTGGTCGAAAGTAAAACGAATGCCCTTTTTTCTAATAAATTACAATTTAGGGTCAAAAATGGTGCTTAACATTAAAAATTTAGAACTTTTTTTATTTATTTCTGATTTTATTGTATTTTTGGTTGTATTGTTTATACTCTAAAAAATTGTTTTAAAAAAATATTTTTTTGTTTTGATATTCTAGAAAGCACTCAAACAAATTGACAACAATGTTAAAAGCATTTCTTAAAAGCATTTTACTTTCCATATGTTTTTTATTTTCCATAAAACCATATGTTTTTGGAACTTCGATAATAATTTCGAAAAAAATTCGAGTTTTCGAAAGCTTTCAATTTCGTGTGATTTAACAAATTCGTTCTAATTGCAAAACGTTCCAAAGTAGGAACATGGGCGATAATTAGCCCGTCATAAAACTCATAATAAAAAAAAGTATTTTGAAATAAATGCACTATTTTTATGAAGATGCATACCGCTTAAGTCTTCTTGGTGCCAGGATTTCGTTTGGCGGCAACTGTCTGAGTTCCATGTTGGAATGTTGAGTTAAACGAGTACACTCTAATTAATTTCTGTTGAATTTTACCCAACTTATAGTAGGAAACTATACTCCTACTATAAGTTGGGTAAATTTACTCTATGTGTGTGAATGAAAAAAGTACGCACATTGAGAGTAAGTTTTGGTGAACACAAATTTGGTAAATTTACAATGGAAGTGCGTAAAATTTTGATAAAATTTATATATAAATGAATAATTTTACCAAATTTTCGCGTAAAAAAACATGATTTACGTGCAATTAAACGTAAAAAATGCGTAAAAATACATGTTTATAAGCGTAAAAATACATATTTATATGCGTAAAAATCCCCAAAAAAGTGTATATTTACCATTGCTGTGGTAAGAAAGAAAAACAGGCCAAAACAGAACAAAATAAAAAATTTATTTTAGAATGAGTTTTATTAATAATGCGTTATATAAAAAAACTTAACAATTAATATATAAAAGATTATGTTTATATACAATGCAATGTTATTTATACCGTTCTCAAATCGGTGCAGAAACAAACTTTGATATGCTAGTTTAACAGTAAAAACAAACATTTGTGTTTACAAAACTATTCTTGTTTACAAATTACATTCGTTTGAAAACGACCCAAATGATAACCAATATTAACCGTTTTAGGGTGGTATATTTTGTCAAAACGTTTTAAAGTCATTTTCCGTAGTTTTAAATACATTTGTAAGCAGTTTTTAAAAAATATTTTATCTTGGATTAGAATGAATCTAAATATGACACAGGCTAAATGTTTCTTTTGTTTCTCATTTTCTATTAAAATTTTGTCATATTATCAAAGTAATTCAATGGTGTTGGCAAATTTTAAAAAGCTTAATTTTGTAAATTATTAATCTAAATTTAAAAGTAAAATATTGAAAAAGAGGTTTTTAATTAACAATCAATATAAAAGTTGCTTTTAAAAACGTAAGTTTTTTTGAAATTTCAATGGAATTTTTTGAAATATATAGTTTTCCATTTCATAAAAAAAACCCCTCCAAACTAACATTTTCCACCTTTCTTATTAATGAAGACCATTTTACAAAAAAAGAGCTGGGAAAGCACTTTGTTCGAACATTTTGAGAACGCTATAAACCAATGTTTTGACAGCATTTTTTTCAAATAATCAGATATATATTATGTATAAACAAGTACTGCTAAAGTAATTTGTGCAAACGTTTAAAATGCAATTTTTTGAAAAACAAATGTCACTTTTTAATTATAAATTAGGTTTTTGAAACCGAAACATTGAGGTATACTTTGTGTAAAACAATATTTTATATTTGTAAATTAAAAATTATAATTGTGCTTTTTTAAAATCAAATGAAATTTTGAAATTACAATTCCAATTTTTTTAATTACAAGTGAAAACGGTGTAGAAGGGACTAAAAGTCAGTTAGAGTATTTGCTTTATGAAAACGTTCAAGTTTTAATAAAATTGGGAATAGGTGGTGGTACTACAGTGGTTAATTAGATATGGTTTAACTCAAAAAATAAATTAAATATTTATACAAAACGTCACTTAGTTAACGGTGCTACAATACATATAGATTTTTTACAGTTTTTTAAACAAAAATAATTGTTGTTTTAAATAGTAAACGTTTTCATAAGGTGGACTAAGTGTTGTATGGTCGTAAATAAAAATAGAGATAGTAAAATGTTTATTTACATTTTGACGAAGATTTTCTCTTCGAGTTTCTGTTTGTTTATTGAATAAAAAACACTAAAAATGCATACAATTATTGTATCATTGTATCTTTTGTTTTATATTAAGAAAAAACATTACCATCTCTATTTTCGATACGACAATAAAACATTTAGCACACGACGTAAACAATTAATAAGAAAAGTAGTGATTAAAAATTAAACAAACCCCATATTTACGGCTTTTGTTGCTAATTGAAAATTTTAGTGCAAATGATTTTAAAAAAATGTTCATTTTTAATAAAAACTTTTTCTCAAAAGATATACGAAAATTTCTGAAAATGCTTTACACAGATTCTGATATTTTTTTGATTAAATTATTGATTTTCTGTACGTTGTTCACATTTATTTTGTTGCCTCGATTATCCGATGGATATGATTTGTAAAAATAGCAAAATAAAAATTCCATAGTTTGAGAGATTTGATGAGGATATAAAATGTTGAAGATATAATAAAACTGGATTACTGAACTAAATTGTTCGATTACGTTTGATTTATCATCGCACACAAGTTCTCTATCTACAAATATGTAAGCCTTCTCTAGAAATTAATTTTCTATAAAAAAAATAAAAATAAATTATTTACAGAATTTAACAACTATAATTAATTATTATTTTAACTTAAAATTTGTAAGGGATATTGAGATTAAGGCCTCAAAACTTTATTAATAACTCAACACAAAACTCACCTAGAATTGAACTGTTTTACCCTGTAACTGGCAGTCCCGCCTCCAGGCGTAGTCTTTAAAATTGGCCATTAATGCGCTAAATAAGTGCTATTTAAAAAGGAAGTAAGCTATTTTGATATAAAATAAAATAAGCTTAATTTTTTGTTAATGAAACTTTTTCATTAGGCGTATCAAATTTTGAATAAATAAAATGAAAGTTTTAATACAATTTTATGAAAAATTAAATTAATTTAATGAAAAGTTTCAATGAACGAATTCCAGGGACATTTCATAGATATAATGCAAAAATTCATGGATATCATGAAGACAATTCTCTCAATGGTTTTGTTTAAAATATCCAAAAATTGTATTTCTTTCTTAAAAAGTAAATAACGTTTTCTCAATTTAACTTTTGAACGAAATAGAAGTATGTGACATGTCGGAATAATTTCTTTTAAAAATGTACAGAACAAATTTAAATGTTAAAAAATCTTTATCATTTAAAGGAGCTCGACAGTCAGATGTTGACTTATAGTTACTACTTTTTTTATAATTTTTGATTAGACTTTGCAGTAATTGATATCCAACTTTAGAAACGCAATTCCACGTTCATTTAGAAATTTTTAAAACAAAACACTTTGTTTCACTATTGCTATTTCTATACAACAGCATTAACATTAAGTTTTGGAAAAACTTTAAGACCAAAATATACTTACGAATAAAGGCAATAAATGGGGTATTTGTTGAGATTTCCACCTTGATATCGTCCAATGTCATTCCAAACTGTAGGAAAAAATATATATAAAAATAATTTTACTTCGAAATAGTTTAACTTTTTACCTCAAAACGTTTGTATAAATAAAAAAACGTTTGTATAAATAAGTTATATGCAGCTATTGCACCTCCAATGACAAATTCAATTGTATCATCATTTGCGCTTTCTGTAAATGTTTGATTCTTCAGACTTTTAAAAAACCGAAACATTTTATCCTGTGACGATTTAAAATTTTGTGTAAAAATAGATAATCCATTTCCATTAATATTTTAAAATGGTCATTAAAACATTCTTTTTTGAAAATAAATGGTCATTCTAATTTAATTTCTCTTATTGAAGGAACAGGATCCATACTATTATAAAATTTTCTTTGCATTACGTAGCAATCAACCATAAATGTTCGTACAGTTTCTCTATTTTCGTTGTTTAGAGTTGCTCCATTTAATTTTAGTAAATAATTCTTTTTATACTCCAGAGGATATGATGTGTCTGAAAGACTTATATCTACAGGCATCCAGTTAACGCAAGTTTTTTGAAAAACTGTAGCACGTTTTTTGCATTTTATGGGTACTAAAGGGTCCAGGCTTGTATTACGTTTTGGCGCTCTATTTAAAAAATTGTTCTCAAGATTGTTAAAAGGGGAACGGTTGTATGTGATATAATTTTTCCTTCTTTGTTAGTTTCGAGAAATGAATCTGGGTACTTATTAACGGCCTGTTGCGTTGTTGCTCGTATTGTTCCCATAGGTATACTTTTTGAAATTGAACGTAATTCATCTACAATAACGTTTGCAAATGCATTCAATCTTTTGCTTAATTTTTCCTTTTTTTTTTCCAACATTTTTATAACATCACCAGGAACTTTTACCCATGGAATTTGGAAATTTAAAAATTCATTTTCATTATTTTTGTATAAATTATCTTCTTTGCTTATATTAAAATTATTTTGGCTAGCAAAGATCATATCATTGTTTAATGTTGTATAAACACTTTCACTTGTGGTAGGAAGAATATCTTCATTGTAAGGACTATATACAATTTCTTCATGTACCATCTCATTAATTTCCTGGATTGGTTCTTCATTATTGTTTTCTGACAAATTATCTTTTATTACCATTAATATGGTATTGCTTTTTAAATAAAAGTTAAGAACGGAATCATCGCAAATTTCTGTTCCATCGGATTCAATCACAATTTTGTTACCACAAATTCCATTTGAGTTTGCTGTAAATATAAAAATAAAATCTGAGAAAACGGATATATAAAACGAACTGCTGATTTATATTTAAATATTTTATAATTTATTTTAAAGAATACATATTTTCCTATTCATCGGAATAAATATGTATATGACGAACTTCAAAAATGTTCGACACTTTGAGGCAAACTATTCAAAAAAAAATTTTGTATGACATGAATAACCGTTTGTTTATGTGTTAGCAGATGTTGAAGCATTTAATCATTTTTATTTTATGGCGGTTTTAAGTTTAAATTATTTAAATTTAGTTAAAGTTACATCAATTTATTGAACTTAGTGTAGTTTTTTTTTATCACATTTCAAACTATATACAACACTATTTTATAACTTAAAAAGAAAACCGAAATTATTTTAGAAGACACGAATTTTTTGACGAATTTACTTATATGAAGAAAATCATACGAAATACTTTTAAAGTCGCAAAATTAAGTTATGAAAATTTTGTTTGCTCCATATAACTTAGTCCTTAAAAGTTTTTGATGCATTTTCGATTTTAGTATTAGTTTTGAATATTTTTTTAACAATATTACAACCAATTAGAAGCATTTGTTTTTTAATATTTTACACATACATACAAACACAACCTCATTTTTAGAAATTGCATTTTTGAAAATATGTGGGCGTGGCAAGGTATCGAAATTTTTTGAAAAATGACGGTAATATGTACTTTCAAGCTGTGAGTACTACGGAATGGCTGAATCGATTTCAAAGATCTTGGTACCATTAGAAAGGCATTTGAATTAGCTTTCGAGAACATACACTGTAAAAAATTTTATATTACACTAAAATTTTTTTTTTGTCAAAAATAAAACTTCAAACTGGGAAAACACTTCAAAGGCCAATTGTTTGTTTCCAAAAAAAAAATTTTTGTTAGAAAGGTATATTTAATATATATAACATATCTAAAAACTAAAATGGCGTTTTTGTTTTTTTTTTTTAATTTTTTAAGTGAATGCAACTCTTGTTATTTTCAATTTATACCGAGCTTTCAACCTCCGTATATTTACAAAAATAAAGCAAATCATACATATTAGCTAGGTTGATACTAATATTTCGATCTGGCTAAAGATCTCATCAGAACCCGGAGTTTTAGAAAAATTAGAGCCTCCATAATAGGCAGAACTTTAACAAAAAACCTATTAATAATCAATTTTGCTCCATTCTTGTCTTCTTAGTAATCAAGCACGTGGTTAGGTCTTTTCCTAACAACCATCATGACGTTACTAAACTTTGAAGACCAAAAATGTTCTATTTATATAAAAAAATTTAGTTTGTACTCTGGCTCAAGTAACTCTTGTTAACTTCCTTATATTTTGATATCATTGTGTGACAAAAAAAAAAATAAAGTAGCTATACTTTGAAAGTTATACAGATTTTTTTGTAATTCTAATAGATTAGTACAAGAATCGTATTATCAAATTTTTCAGACACCCCCAAAATATGGACTTACCCTTGGTAATTTTTTTTTTTCAGATTTAATATATAATTTTGCGCAGCTCATACTGTTGACTTTCGGAATATTTGCTAACTTTTAGTGAAGCTTCATCTAAAGTTATAAAAGAATGGAAGCTTTGAGTTCCTGTAATAGTTTTAGCATTTTTTTACCTTGAAAATAGCTCTTCTTTTGTTTTGTTACAGTCGTCAGCGTCTGCATAAGCAACTACTTTGAAGGTCATATAAGTTTGTGAAGCCCAATGATAAAGGTCTTTCGGCCAGTTACCGTAATAATTATTCCTTTTTTCATAAAAATCAGATGATAGCAGTTATTTTTTGATTTTTATTTTTTCGAGCAAAAATAAAAGTTATTTTTTGGTTTTTATTTTTTTCGACCAAAAATAAAAGTTATTTTTTGATTTTTATTTTTTCGAGCAAAAATAAAATTTATTTCTTGATTTTTATTTTTTCGAGCAAGTATAAAAGTCATTTCTTGGTTTTTTTTTTTACCAAAAATAAAAGTTATATTATGATTTTTCAGTGATAATAGATATACAGCCAATATTTTGCAATGTTATTTTTTGTGATAAATGTATTAATATATATTATTATACATTTTTTAAGTATCTAACTACAAGACAAACATCCCTATTTGTACGAGCAGTGCGCCAATTTTTGGAAATTAAAATCGTCATTTTTAAAACAAGAATTCTTCAAAAAAATCGTCATATTAAAAATAAGTTTTACTAATTATAAAACTCGAAAATATTACAAAAGGCAACCATAAAATTTATATATTTCGTTCATACAAATATATCTACGTTATTTGTTATTTATTCGTTATAAAAATAAAAAATTATAACTTATGGAATTTCAACTCAAGAAATTGAACTTAGCAATCAACTTAATAGTTTTATTGATCTATAGCTGAAACATAACTATATTTAATATAGCTTTAAAGTATCGCTGTAGTCAAAATTTAAATCTTAAATTATTTTTAAATATTTTTAATATTTTTACACAAGATTATTTAATTTTAAATGTTGATGTTTTGTTTTTTGCTCACACACAAACCCACAGATAATGTGTAGTTACGAAAAAGGTATTATAAACAAAAATAATACACAAGCAGGAAAACAGATGATCGAACACACCACAACTGATCAGAACACACCACTACTGCTGTGTATAAATGGCTGAAAATGACAATTCGTCAGCTTATTATTTTTTTGGCAATTACACCAAAAAGGCGAATTAGCTAAAAACGATAAAGGTTTGTTCTTAAAACGTACACGAAAAGTATTTGTCTTTGTTTATCCCATTATTTGCGTATATATTCTAAACATAACTATAAATTTATAACAAGTGGAGTTAGTGGCATATCCCCAATTTGTATTTTAAATTTTGTATTTTTTGAAGCTGGTTCCCAAAATAAAAAACAAATATTTGTCTGCGACGCCCCCTTGCGGCTGAGCAGGGCAATAAAGAAGGTATAGTTTTTAGCAATTATCTCAAAAAGTACACGATTTTTGTTGTTGGTATAAATTAGTTATTCTTTACACTGACCCACAAAAATTTTCATTATTTGGTATGTAATTAAAATGATTTAATAGCAGTTCTAGTTGTAATATATGGCATATCGATAAAATGAAAAAATACTGTGCTAAAATGATGTGCATTTTTGCAAGTTAAAGGAAAATAGCTATTTTTAATAAATAATAATAATAATAATATACGATAAATTTTCTGCCCTCTACCGCTTGTAATATCTAAAATTTAAATAGAAATTAATATTAGTTTTGGTGCGGTCGACAAAATGTTTGCTAACACCGAAATTTTCTTTGTCCCTCTCGGATTGGTTTTTTTTAACGGACAAAGTTATTCATTTATTTGTCAAGTTAAACTTTTAAATGTTAAAAATGCATATGTATACGGGGAAGATTAAAAAGGTGGATAAAGGTGCTACTGCCTAAACTCGCCATTTGGTCCAAGATATACCAAAGTCGCAAAAGTGGGATGTGTTGCCAACTAAGAGATGAGTATCCAATTCATTGAAAACACTAACCAGTAGTAAACACGTTGCTACTCGCTACAACTGTAGTTTTTCTTGTTACTTTATCCTCTTTTTATGTTGAAGCCGATTTTACAGTCAATTCGTGGTTAACTTTAATCACCTGTTACTGAAAAGGTATGTGTCAAATATTTTTAACCCCGTTGTCGTTGTGTGTAAACGACAATCTCGAAGAAGAAAATCTCAAATATTTTGAAAATCACCTTTAAAAGATTTTGTTATTTCCGATATGATGAAATAGCTTAATTTATTATAATACAAATTTTATTTGGCGTATTTGTAGTCGATTTAATATATCGCACCAGTTTTTGTTTTTTTTTATTAACCAATCGCGTTGGTCTTTTAGAAGATTCATGCTGCCGTTTAAATGAGGATTTGATGGATATTGTTGAGTGGGCGAGAAGAAATAAATTAACACTTAACCCTCAAATATCAGTTGTTTTACCAATTAGTAGATATGAAATAGATTTTAATCAATTTCCAACAATTTACCTTGGTAGTACTGCACTAAAGTTTATTAGCAAGGCAAAATATTTAGGGTTCTATATTAACTCAAATTTGACGTGTTGTGACCGTATAAATAATGTTATACGTAATGTATTCCTAGCCCTTAGGAATTTGAGATTGTCTTCAAGTTTTACGACGGTCGAAATCAAGCGAAAACTAGTAGTCCAACTAATTCTTCCTCATATTACGTATTCGGCTGAAGTATATAGCAAGATGGACTCGCATTCCTTGCATAAGCTTCAGGTATCGTTTAATAATGCAACAAGATATGTTTACGGATTGCGCCGATTTAGTAGAATCTCCTTCTATAGAAAAATGATTCTGGGCTGTGATTTGGTAGATTATTTACGCATGAGAAATTTATTGTTTTTGCATAGATTACTCTATAAGAAAACTCCTTATTATTTATATGATAAGATTGTACATGGGTGGTCACCGCGATGTTTTACTTTAATACCTCCGACATATAATTATCTTAACACCAGCAGATTTTTCTTTGTTAACGCCATTTATCTTTGGAATTCTTTACCTTTAAATTTAAAACTCATAACTAGTAAAAACTGTTTTAAACACTCTCTTTTTAATTATATTGTTAGAAACATCTAAATCTTACATTGCTAATTCCTTTTTCTCTTATTTTCTTCTTTCAGTAGCCAAATTTTATAAAAAAAAAAAAAAAAAAAAACTATTTTATTTTTTATTATTTAATTTTTTTTTTCAAAATTACCTATTTGTTCAAACTTATTATGACTTTTTATAAACTATGTTATTCTAACTAAATATTATTATTATGACGCACATTATGTAAAGCTTTTTGGACTGTAAAAGAATTTTATTCTTATTGTCCTTATAATGATCTCAAATAAATTAAATTAAAATTAAATTAAATGCATAAAATATATAGAAAGCGTTAAACCAAAACGAAAATCTCTTTTTTAAGAAATAAATCTTGACCTATTATTTAACTTATTAAATTTTCTATAAAATGGGGATTTTTTGGCAATCTTTGCTTGGGGGTAGCAAAAAATATCTGGCAAGCCTGGTCTTGTTATAGTTGTTTCCTTTGATTTCTTACATTACGGATATTTCAATGAACGTTTGATTTCGATTTTGATTTAAAAAATTAAAACTTTTGAAGAGGGTGATTTGTTGTAATTTTTTTTTTATCTGAAATTCAAATGGAGTTCAAAGTTTAGTAATGATTATGGTATATTTACACCATTCTGTGGTTCAGTGTAGAAATGTATCAACCTTTTTTGGCCAATATGTATGGCTATTTTAAACACGTATTGATTTAAAAAAATACAATTTGGAAAATTTATAAAATAATCATTATCTAAGAGAGTCTAAACGAAACGGTTTTTTTGTCAAAACCAAACCGAATACTCGGTTTAGAAGGAGACATTTTTGTCATAAGCATTATTCTTAATATTTACTATAGTCCGACCGAAACTCAATACGAAATATTTATGTTTCATTAAAAAAAAGTTTATTTTTTAATTTTAAAAAGTTTCTCTTTTCGCCAAAGCATACAAATTTGTTTCTTGTTGATGAATAACAAAAACTGTTATTGGTTAAACAATACACGTTATGTGAACAGTAGCCCTTAAGGAAACTAAACGAATTTTTTATTTCTTTATTTAATTTTGCACAATAAACATTAACTCCCGTAGCCATAAAAACTATTAATTCAGATTTCAAATACATTTTAGTTAAAACACAAATTTTAGCCTTAAAACTGTATTCATAAACGAATATTAGCTTAGAATACCTATTTTAAACCTTATGTAAAAGTTAATATTCGTTTATGAATACAGTTTTAAGGCTAAAATTTGTGTTTTAACTAAAATATATTTGAAATGCTGTGTAATATTTTTATCAAATTAACGCAGCAGAATGGTTAAACAAACCAACCAAATTCCTAAGCTGATGTTAAGATTATTTTATAACAAAACAAATATGAGATCATTGCTTCAAGTTGAATTTTCATACAACAATGCCACAAAATGGTGAATGCTACTTATTACCAACCTTGACCAGTTATGGCTTTCTAATCACTTGACTTGTTCAAGTTTAAAAATTTTGTATAGCGCTTACTTACCAGTCAATGTTTTCATGATCAGGTAACGAAGAAAATAAATTGCAATAATATGTTCCCTTCGAATTATAAACTTTTACTGGATGTGGATGAACTATTTTTGTTATTTCAGCTAAACCATAAGTTTGTGGTATGTCATAGCTTTCAAACAATAGCGACTTGTAGTTGTACCACATAGATAAAATTACTCCATAAAAAATTGCATTTTGGTAGCTTGCATCCAAAACAATTGAATTAATTTTCATTACTTTTATATTTCCAAGATCATCTATACCAGGAGTGCCCAAAAGTTCCTTATGGAAGAGCAAACACCAATACATTTAAAGAAAAACTAATTTTTATTCAATATTTTTTGTTGTAAAAACAAATACATACAAAGAAAAAAGAAAAAAATATTTCAATGTTTACCAGCAAAGCATACGAAAATGTTGTTGCTTTGCGCTTGCGTGTATACAGTGAAGAACGACAAAAAACCTAATAAGACAAAGTTGTAAGACAAGTTGCTAGTGCTAGTAAGACAAGTTGCTAGTGCTGAGCGCTCTATATGTGTATTAAAACACACAGCCTATAGCTAAGTGTTTTTACAAAAACAAATGAGCACCAAGCGCATAGGCCTTGGGCACCCCTGATCTATACTATTATAAAATCCTTTTCTTTATAATCAGTGTTAAGAAAAGTATTTTTTTTGATGCCAATCGGTACTGTGGTGGCAGAGTAAAGCTGAACATGCCATCTGAAATGTTTTCACATTCATCGCATACTAAGTTCACTTGGAATCGATCTTCATGTAAAGTTGACTGATACTGCTGATGGTTTTTAAAATACTGGTGTTTCTGCTCAAATCTTAATGTCCACAAATGCTTTAGAGGGCCAAATTTGGTTATCTCATCCGGATAATGGCATATAAAATGATGTTTTGGTCTGAGATTTATTTCTGGAAAGCATTCTTTTCTGTATTTCATATAAAGATCAATATAGTACTTTAGCAGTTATAGTTGATTTTGTGTTACTTGGTCGCAGCATATTATGCGACACATTTCAACCATGCAGGTAAAAAACTGCCAAATAGGATCCTCGAAGTGCACTGAATAATTTAAAAAAAATATAGGGAGTATAAAAATACAGTTCCGCACTTCATCTGCTTGTCCCGGTATTTTCTTTTTTTATAATTTTCTTACTATCAAAGTATTTTATTATTTCTAATAAATCATACGGAATAATTCCTTCGAACAAATCATGAGCTTTGCAAGATGGTAACCCTTTGCATACATTGTAGTGCTCCAACTGATTTAAGCAGGATATCTTATTAACTGCCTTAGATGTAGAATCAATATTACTAGCACATTCTATGTAATTTAAAGGATTTCTTTCCAAAGTTGGTTGAATATTTTGTTGTAGCAAGACCTCTCTTGTTATAAAACAGAATATACAAAAATAAAACCTCCAACTTGGTGACTTCCCAAGTTATCTCCAAGCACAGAAACTATACTACCACGATAATTTTTAATTGTACCATCTATAATAATGTCTACTCCGTAGCTCTCTAAAGTTTGAATCAATGGATTTAAAACTGTTTCAAAGCCGAACATTTATATATATTTTTCTTTGCACAATAATACCAGTTGTATATTTTTTGTTTTGGAACGGTATTCTTTGGGAATATTTCCTATGGCCATATAGATGCCGATTAATTTGTGTTTTCCTTTAGACGATCCCAAATTATTGCAAACTTCAAATGCATCTTGGAATAGAATTATTTCAATTTTTTTGTCACCTTCAGTAAAAAAACGATTTGATTTATAATACGAACCACAATTGTAATCAAAAAAAATATTAGATAGATTTCGCTTTTCTTGATTAAAAATCTTAAAAAAAACTCTATCTCTTAGTAAAGTTATTAACGTTTCTAAAAGTGGAATATAATATAATGAAATGAAATGAAATTATTTTTATTGGAAATTGTCAGTACCAAGTGTAATTTCTGCAGGAGTAACATAGTTAGATTCTTTTTTATAAAATTCGCTTCTTTGATAGTTAGATTTAAGTGTTGATAATTCTTGTAAGGCATTTTTGTTGGAAATATTGGATAATAAATCAATTTGGCTTTGATTGCTTAATTCGGTCCTGTATTTCTGTACGTGCTTCATATTTTCTGTATCTTGTTTTTGAAAAAACTCCGACATTTGAGATGCTAAGAAATTTAGTGCTGTATCACTCACTTGATAATGAAATTTTAAGGTTGTCATTGTATTTCTAACATTTAATGTTTGATAAGAATATATATCTGCCTCATAATTGAAATAAGGAACAGGTTCTTCGTTCAATTCAATCGGTAAGCTCATATTACCCAATCTGTCATTGTTATTAATAGAAATATTATTGTTGTTTTGCTGGTGATGTCAGAAAGTGTGAATTTTAAATCTGTTTTTATTATTGAACACTTTATCGCAGCTTCCAAATGGGCACATGCATTGTTGGTCACTTTCAATATGAGTTGTAATGTGCTATATTATGTTTGTCCTGGTCTCCGTTTTAAAGGAGCAAACCTTGCACGTATAAATATTTAATTCATTTATACTTACATTCAATTTGCTGTGGTTTCTATATACGTGGTTGCTGCATATATTATATTTTGAAAATATTTTTCCACAATTAGGCTGCAAACATTTGAAAATTCCGTTTCTATTTTTTTATGGATGTATAAATGTTTTTGGTACATTACCAATTTATTATTATTATTATTACCAATTATTTAGTAACACAAACACACACAATAATTAATAATTTTTAGTTTTATTTAATTTTTTTTTTCTTTTTGAAGTTGTTTGAACTTTTTTTCAATTTAAAAATGCTGAGTATTTATTACTATTACAAGTTAGTATATTTACAAACTTTGTGCGTAAAAATTTTATTTAACAAATGAATACTTATTTTAGGCATAATGTGTTTAATTGCAAACACATAATTGGTAAAAATACTGTAAGTGTGTATTATTGTATATAAAAGTGTGCGCAAAATAGTTTTACGCATTTTGATGTACAAATTTACCCAATTTGCGTAAGAATACATGAAACTTTACTCATTTTATAGTAGTAAATTTACAATCATTTTTTAGAGTGTAGTATGTTTGAAGCTGCTATTACGTTTAACTTCTATTACTGTTTTGACGTTTAGATCCCGATGTATGTCCTCATCTCTAATATACCATTCCGCATTGACAATAGTTCGCAATATTTTAGATTGAATTCGTTGGATAACTTTTAAGTTAGTTGTGCTAGCAGTACCCCAAATTTCTACGCCGTACTTCCAAATTGGCGCTATAATTGTGTTGTATATGAGCAGTTTATTTTGAGTTGTTAGTTTAGATTCTCTCCCTAGCAGCCAACATAGTTTTCTAAACCTGTTGTTTAATTCCTTTTTCTTTTGAGTGATGTGATCTTTCCATATAAATTTGGAGTCAATTATCATGCCAAGATATTTCGCCTTTGTATCAAAAATAATTGGTAAACTATTTATTTGAATTGGTTGAAAATTTGTTATCTTTCTATTAGTGTAGATTACTTGAACTGTTTTATCACTGTTAACTTGTATTCCCCAACTACGGAACCAATTCAGCGTATTATTGAGCAGTTGTTGTAGGTTTTGCATAGCCCATTTGATGTTTTCGTGTGATGAAAGTAAAACAGTGTCATCAGCAAATGTTGCTATCATATTGTTAGTTGATGTAGGAGTTGGGATATCTGATGTAAACAGGAGGTAAAGCATTGGTCCGAGGACACTACCTTGAGGTACTCTAGCTTTCATAGAAAGTATTTTTGAACATTCGTCTTTATATTTAACATAGAATCTTCGGTTTTGTAGATAACTTTGTAATATTAGAAAGAATTTAGGTAATTGATTTTTTAGCTTATAAAGAAGACCTTTGTGCCATACACTATCAAACGCCTTTGCAACATCGAGATATGTTACAACACAAAAGTTTTTTTTTGTCAATATCAGACGATATTTTATTGCGTCTTTGTTTGGCTTTGGAATAGCGACTTTCCACACTTTTGGGAAATACTTAATATCAATAATTGAATTAAATATATTTCTTAAATACACCAGGGCCTTATTTGGAAATTCTTTTAAGAGTTTTCCGGTAATCTGATCGTAACCAGGAGATTAATTATCCTTTATATTTGTTTTTATTGTTTTATTTTATTTCATTAATTGAAATTCGTCGAATTTGAGAGTTGGCAATGCTGTTTGAAATACTTTGAAAAGATGTTTCTGTTTTCTTCCATTGGGTTTGTAAAGGTTTTAGAGAAATGATCTGCAAGAACACTTGTTTTTTCTTCATTTGTGCGGGCCCACGTAAGATCTGGTTTTTGGATCGGTGGCAGGTGTAAAATTCCATTATTAATTTTTTTGGTTGCTTTCCAGAGCGAATAGTTTGTTGCCGTGGTTGGTAAGATATCTTTGGAGTTTATCTTCTTTGTCTTTCTTTATCAGATTTTTAAGATCTTTTGTGAGCCTATTAAGGTGTGTTTTGTCCTGGGCTGACCTTGTAGTTTGCCATCTTTTTCTTAATTTTGTGTGTGTTCTGGATGGAGTAGAATCACTAGCCGCGCTTATATTCTTATCGTTAAGAAAAGCTATAGAATTATCCAATTCTTCTTTGGATTTTAACGATATATTTGTGTCGAGTCTCGGAGTGGATCTTTGACAGATATTTTGATGTGTTATTGTTTGACAGAGACATGTGGACCAATCAATCCTGGGAACCGGAAGATGGTTCTCAGGTGTGGTTCACTGATGGCTCTAAGCAGTCGAATGGGAACACGGGTGCGGGCGTCTTTGGACCAGGCTTCCAGCGTGCCTTACCTATGGGAAAATATCCGTCCATTTTTCAGGCGGAGATTTGGGCCATCTGTGTCTGTGCAGGGGAATGCCTGCGAAGGGGAACTCGCAGATCTCGCATCTACATTCTTTCTGACAGTCAGGCTGCACTGAGGGCCTTAATGGCTTATAAGGTGTCGTCCGGGTTGGCCATGGATTGCATTCAGACTCTCAATAGGCTCGGTAGAGGCAACTCTCTAACCTTGGGGTGGATTCCTGGTCATGGGGGGCATGAGGGCAACGAGAGGGCAGATTGTCTTGCCAACCGCGGGGCCCGAAAGCCCTTTATTGGTCCTGAACCATTCTGTGGAATAACTGCGGGGTATGTTAGGGAAAGGCTCAGGTCATGGAGAGAGTCTGAATTCTCTGGTTACTGGGAAAACTTTCCTGGACAGCGCCAGGCTAAAATATTGATCTCTTTTTCCAGTAGGGGGTCGAGGCGACTCTTGTCGCTTGAAAGGGGGGGTTTGAGGACCCTGGCGTCGTACTTAACTGGACACTCAGATACCATCTGCACAAGAAGGGTCAATCGGACACGGATTTGTGTAGGTTTTGCGAGATGGTGTCTGAGACCTCGGAGCATGTTCTCTGCGAATGTCCCATACTTTGTGATAGGAGACTTAGGTTTCTAGGTGATCGCTTCATTTCGCCTTCCGACATCGCGAACATTTTGCCTAATAGGATAATTGGCTTTATAGGAAGCTTGAATCTGAAGGTAACCTTAGGCAGCACAAAAGACCTACATTGGTCGCGGTGCATAGCGCCTTCTGATCTAATCTAATCTTGTGTCGAGTCTTGTCTCTAAGATTTCCCTGACACAATTCCAGTCGGTTTTCTTGTTGTATATAAATTTATTTTGATTCGATCGGTTTGATATTTAAGTACAACTGGAGAGTGGTCTGAAGATAATTCAAAACTTGATTTTATATTCAGATAATCATGTCTTATATTCTTAGTGAGAAAAAAGTCTAAAAGATCTGCAGGCACGTAGCTAGGAATTTGTTTCGGGGGGGGGGGGGGGGCTTTTCGATTTTTTATTTTGATTATATATTTTTTTTTTTGCACACTAGAGTAACAGCTTTTTGTTTTTTTTTTTGTTTGCTAAATTTTTGCTAAATTTTTGTTAAATTTTTACCTACAATGTATTAATAATAGAAATCGCATAAAGTGCGTTTCCTTAAAATGAATTTTTTCATTTTTTACTTATTGTGTTCATTATTTTGCGAACTTTGATGTCAATATCGCGAAACAACGCTTTATCTGTTTGATCACAATCCGCGAAACACGTAAAATTTGAAAACGTTTGTGTACTTTAAGTTGTCTAATTACGTTAAATTTTTAGCTAAATATTAATTTTTAGTTTAATTAAATAAAAAAAGGATTATGAGGAAAACTTTTTGAAAACCGCGAAAAATAAAATTACTTTATATTTTTATGTGCTAGTATACGTCTAGGGTAGCTAAAAATTGATATATGTAAAAAAAGTAAAAAAGTTTCAACTTCTAATAACCCGATTAAAATTAATATGATGCTTTATATAATCATACGAAATTTTATATGAGTCTTAATACAGTTTTATCCGAGAAATGGGCATAATAATTAAATAACACCCGAATAATGACGCAATACAATTTAATACGATTTTATATAGCGGTACAAATTTATATCTATCCAGTTTTTGATTTTAAAACGTCATGAAAATTCGAAATATCTATTAATTCTTTTAGGCTTTAGCCGCTTGCAAAAGGTTAACAACTTCTAATAACAAATTCCATAGCATTTGAAAATTGTGTTTTTTTAAATATGATATAATATCAAAATATATATTATTTTGCAATGAGTAGGTATATAAATATAACGTAATTATTAATTGGATAAGTTTTAGCGTATTCTAAATGCAATATATAATTCTACGCAACTACCATTCACGAAATAAGCACTAGTTGAAAAAAAACGTTAGATGTCGGACCCTTTATATATGACATCATATTAAATTTTTTATACGAAATTAATTTTATATATGAATTTATATAATTATGAATTTATATTAATTATATGAATTTATATTAAATGCACTGGCAGACAAAACCTTATAAGTATATAAACTAATGTATTATTTTATGCAAAAGTTTTAACTCGGGAAATTAAAGATTTATAACCGTGCAAAAACAAATTAAAAGCAAATATCCTACATAATTTGCCTGACACTTACAAGGAAGCTTTTCCGATGGGTTCCCTTTGAAATTAATGAAATTCGGATAGGTGATAAAGCAGCATAAATATATGGAAAAAGTATCTATTTTTAAAATTGGTGGTGAAATTTAACACATCTTTGTATGAAAATATGTTTAAAGTTTAAGAAATTTAGACTTATTTAAAAACAGCGTTAAAGTGCTCGAGAAAACACACATTTTGAAAACCATTTTGACACTATGTCGTGGACCCCGGCTGCCACTTATTTGAATTATTTTAACAAATTTTTCACTATTTTTTCCCCTTTTTCATATATCCGACTTTTTTTAAGATCGGGGGCTATACTTCATGTCTTGTATTAAAAAAATCGTAAATTTTACAAGCAAGCGTGATTGTAGTCTGAAAGAAATAATAATAAAGAAAAAATATAAAATTATAAAATTTAAAAATATACCTGACATCGCCTAGGTTTTATTAAAATAAATTATGTATTTCGAATTCACTTTGATTTATATTTTAGACAATTTCAAATGCTTTTCAAATTGTCTTTAATCAATTTTTTAAATAAAAATCCTTTAAAATGTCTAAAAAAAAACTACATCGTTATAACACAAAGACTGGTTTAGCTGCTTGATTTTAAAATGTCGCATTTCAAGGAGCACCGATAGAAATTTGTTTACATTTGGTCTAAAAAAAAAATTGAGAAAATTTGAGTCACCTTGAACCACGTTAACACATTATGCATATCGATCAATGTTTGAGGCTTAAATTTGTTTCAAAAAATTAAAAAAATATATGAGATATCGTAATATATATCGTAAAAAAAATACTGAAAACTATGTTACCAGATGCGTGCGTAGCAAACCAAATTTAAATAAAAAGATTGCACTGTAATGTAATGTTATGTGTATTATTAAGGTTCCCTATAGCCCAATTCTATATTTTAATAGCTGTGTGGGGGTCAGCTTATAAATAGGCGTTCAAAAGAACTGCCAAAATATTTGAGTCTTCAAAAAGTAAAAACACAGTGACTTGTGTGGTTTTGGAACTCTAAAATTGAAGTCTGTTTTATTTACAAATTTACATGTCTTATATACTATTCTTACAATCTAACTTATTGTCTAGTATTGAGTGATTTTAGGAATCACTCAATTTATTTTTATTCTTAATTACTTTTATTCATTGTTTTCTTATCGTCAACATACGGTCATCAGATATTTGAGTGCAAGTAAAAGAATGCGGTCATAGGTGTCGCTAGACTGTTACTTGATGCCACTTGTATGGTATTCACTCTACAGTATTTGAGACGGTATGTTGGGAAATCAATATTAGTGGTTGGTATGCAGTGTAAGCGGTAAAGTAACGACTTTTACGGCACAAGTAAACTTAATTTTGAGTCTTAGCGGTATCTCCATTTTAAAAGATTATGTCAAAATACACAGAAAAAATCATTGTCAAAAAAATTTCAATTAAACTTTTGTCCAATTTAAACTTACTTTCAATTAACTGTTTAATTGAAAATAAATTTGGTATAAAAAAAATTTCAGTTTTTATAACGTATAATAGCAACATTGAAACAAATGCAAAAATTTTAAAAAGTCGCCAAATTTGGTGATTTTTTTTAAATTTTTTTCGAATTTTGGCGTTTTTTTTTGGGAGTTTTTAAAATTTCTGCAATTTTGAGGATTGTTTTTTAATTAAATTTTTGCGATTTTGTCAAATGGTCTCGATTTTTTTAAACTTTGGCGATTTTTTTACAATTTTTGGTGATTTTTTTAAAATTTTGTAATTTTTCCCAATAGTAAACAATATTCAATTAAATTCTTAATATATGTGAATAAAACTATAGAGCAATTCCATATGAAAGCGATCACCTTTTGGACGACCCCTCTCCGATTTTAAAATAAATAGTCTCAATCGATTGCCCAGCAAAAAATAATGTACCTACATATTTTTTTTTTTTTTATAGTGACTGGTTTAGTGGTGGTGTGCACCACTGTCATGTGACAAAATTGAAGAATTCGTCATAAGGGACCTCATTGAAAGTTGTTTAAAAAAAAACTACTAAAGCGATCGCAACGAGTGATAGCTCGTTGGAAAGGTATTGAATCAGGCTTTAATTGAAAAATAAAATTTTCCTAATTTTTCTCAGAAATTTACCTTTTTTCCCATGAAAATTAAATTTTCCCATGAAAATTAAATTTTTAGATTTTCCACAGAAACTCCTAAATTTTCCGGCTAATTTTATTTTTTTTGGATTCCTCATAATTTTTGCTTTAAGAATCAGCAATAAAAAAATGGGCCCGACTCCTTGTTTGGACAGGAGAAGAGCATTTAAAAGACCACCTTGTTCTCATTGTTTTTATATTTTTTATAATTGAATTATTTTTAATTATTTAACAAGAAAAATTAGGAAAATTTTATTTTTCAATTAAAGCCTGATTCAATACCTTTCCAACGAGCTATCACTCGTTGCGATCGCTTTAGTAGTTTTTTTTTAAACAACTTTCAATGAGTTCCCTTATGAAGAATTCTTCAATTTTGTCACATGACAGTGGTGCACACCACCACTAAACCAGTCACTATACAGCAATTCCATATGACATGTGACAAAATTGAAGAATTCTTCATAAGGGACCTCATTGAAAGTTTAGTTTAGCTTTAGTAGTTTTTTTTAAAACAACTTTCAATGAGGTCCCTTATGAAGAATTCTTCAATTTTGTCACATGACAGTGGTGCACACCACCACTAAACCAGTCCCTATAAAAAAAAAAAAAAAATATGTAGGTACATTATTTTTTGCTGGGCAATCGATTGAGACTATTTATTTTAAAATCGGAGAGGGGTCGTCCAAAAATTTGTCAATTTTGATCGTTTTCATATGGAATTGCTCTATATGTAATTGAAATTAATATTAATTTAATAGATTCAAATTATTTTAGTTGTTACTACAATTGCATCAACACGACCGAATTCAGTTAAACTTTTTTCTGTGTAGACATATTTAATTTTTAGTTTGCATTGTCTCAAACAATTTTTTGATTATATTTTAATTCAAAGACTTCGAAATCTCTTATGAAATGATTTTATTTATTGCTTTTTGTCGAAAATCAACTCTAACAATGATAGCCGCCCATTTGCAGGCGATGTTTTTTAACGAAATTTTAAGATTCGAACCATATAAAACTATTTCCTATTTGATCCAAGTCAAAAATAAATATTTTCATATTAAATTTATCAATAACATTGTTACTTTCTAACGAATTGCATTAAGTTTTTAAATTTGTCAAATCATTTCGGGGGGGGGGGCTCTAGCCCCCAAGCCCCCCCCCCCCTAGCTACGTGCCTGAAGATCTGGTTTTTTGTTAATGTTTGTTGGCCGATATGTAGGCTCTCCGGTACTTATAAATTTGCATTTATTTTCATTTATTGCCTCTAGTAAATTTTTCCCTTTCGGTGTTAAACGAGATCCCCAAACTGTATTTTTGGAGTTAAAATCTCCTCCCGCTATAAACCGATTACCAAGAGATTTGAGGAGTTTAAATTTTTGTGTTATTATTAGGGTATTCAATTTACTCGGGTTTGCTTTTGTTCGAGTAATCGAGTAAATCGATTTTGAGGTTTTTAATTTACTCGAGTAGGCGAGTAAGATTTAAAAATTGCTCGAATAACTCGAGTAACTCGAACAATTTTAATACTTTAATTTTATTTATCCAAACACTCACATTTTTGTAAGTTTTTATATTTTATTAGTACTAATATAACATATATATAAAAATTAACAAATTAATTAAAAATTTTAGTAAAAAGTATATCTAAAAGAGAAAAACATTTGCTAAGATCATTTATTATTGCGACAGTTTTGTCTCAGTACACTCAAAGCAAAAGCGTTATTATATCAATGAAATTCTTTATAAATATGTTGAAATCTTCATTGATTTTCTTTCAATATAACTGGTTCATAAATATGTATTAAACTGTTTTATAAAAATATTTGTAAGGTGATCCGTTTTGTAATTTCACTCAGACTTGACACAGTTTTGTTATATTAGTGTGTTAGTACTAAACGAAAAAATAGTCCATTTTGTCCTATCATTTTGGGATTTTGAGATATGTAATTTTTCTAAAAAAAATTATAAAGAAGTTTTGAAACAACTTTCATGAATATTTAAGAAGATTTTCATCATATTAATGAAAACTTCATTACTTCTATATGTAAATTTTAATATGTGGAAATTTTGCGTAGGACCGCTATGAATTTCCATATAGGGCTTCTAAAATTGGCTTGTTACAACGACATAAAAGGGACCAACAAAAAGTTTTTAGTAAATGACATTTAAAAATTCCTTTTTGAAAATATAGTATTTATATGCAGTTTCTTTAGATCAAATGGCAACTAAATTAAAAAAAAAAATAATGTTTGATCCCACTTTTACCCCTCAAATCCGCACCAATAATCTTAAACACCCCAGTCTTAGAACTTGGTTCTTTAAAAAATATCCAAGTTTCTTCGATATCGGAGTTTTTCGCATTAAGTTCTTCGTTTTTCGTAATATAATTTCTTTAACAGTGCTCACTTAATATAAAAATACACTTATCATTTAAATATTCACAATAACAGTCACATTATTTTATACAAAATATTAAAAAAATATAAAATAGTTCATATTTTTAAATTACTCGAGTTACTCGATTAATCGACCAAAATTGTTCGAGTTATTCTTTACTCGAAATTGGCCACTTCGAATTACTCGAACAATTGTTCGACATCATTTCATCGATTAATCGAGTAACGGTTGAATACCCTAGTTATTATGCTTTGGAGGGCAATAGACTGCAGATAATACAAATAGACCGTGCATGTCTTCTATTAAAACTAAAGTTGCTTGTATATGCTTCTTTTTAAAATCTTGAATTTCAGTGCATTTAATAGATTTTCGTATTATTATTGCTGTACCCCCATGAGCTGTGTTGTCAGGATGATTGGTGTAAAAGATTGAGTAATTTGGTATGGCTATAAACTTTTTTGTGTGAAATGGGTTTCAGAGACAAGTAATATTTCTACTGAAAAACGATTTAAAAATGATTTTAGTTCGAGTGATTTATGTTCTTATTAGAGCTACTATTATGAGTTTAAACAGTCATAAAAATTTTTAAAAATTAAATCAGTTTTAAATTTTTCGACTTGAAAATATGACTTTGAATAACCTTAAAAAAAATAATAATTGTTTTTTTCTAAGTTAATGATATATGAACATTATACAAGGTGGCGCAAAAGTAATCCTCCTATCAGAAAATGCTATAAATTTTGCGATTGGCCCCTAATGTCAGTTCTGTTTTGACATTTGTGTAGTAAACACATGCGAAATACACGTTAATAAACAATGTTACGCTACACTGCTCCAGAACGCGGAATATTGGTGACTATTTATTTGACCAATAACACTGTACAACACAAAAAAAAAATTACAAGGTCCGACCGACAAATTTTGATAGAAGAGGCAAAAAAAAAGACTCGTGTATCGGCGTTTTGAAAGTTTACATCTGGGTTTCATTTTAGGGGGAGGTAAAGTTTATCCTAAATGCACATTTTGTATTGTCAATCGGCATAGAAAATCGAGTAAAGTTTACGTTTAAAGTATATAAAGTGTTTAGCAAACTTATGTAAAATATTACGGAGAACATTTTTGTAGAATATATTAACACTCTAACTCCTCAAGGTAAGGGTCTTTTTTGACCTTCTTTTAAAAAACAGCAAAAAACACCATTAAAACGGGGATTTAAGGGGTTAAAATATTCCGCAAAAACATTCGCCGTGAAATTCTACTATAAGTCCCTGAATACACCAAAACGGAAAATTCAACCAGAAAGTCAGAAATAAGACACAACAAAAGACAGCTTAGGGTTAATTTCGCATTTATTAAGAATTTTATTTTAAAGTGCCCCAAAAATTCAGCATGAAAAAAAATAGTTCAAATTTCACTATTATTTTACCTCCTATAGCAAATTTGGGTAGGAAATATTCATTAGTTACATTTGTTTTAGCTATATGCAATTCCATGTCATTATCATACAATGTCCAGCACATTGCAGCGATAAGCGAATGAATGCTTTTGCCTTTATAGCGTTCTTCAATGGGTGCGCATGTCTGATGAAATTTTTCACCATGCTCATCAGATTATGTTGACATCTGGTTCTCAAAGTAATCCATATGGTAACTTAGAAAATGAATTTTTGTTGACATATGAACGCCTAGTTTTTCAAAAGTTCTAAGCATGGTGTCTACGTATATTCGAGCAATAGGAGACCGATTTTTGCATAAGACATTGTATATCACTTCCTTAATGCTTTTCCACGCATCAAGCTCAATTAATGAGAGCATTTCGTCGAAGTCAGCGTTTTGCATTAGCTTTCTTATATCTAAACCGACAAAAACACCTGTTTGTATGAAACCAATTTTAAGGCTTTTAACAAGAACAACGACTTGAAGAACACATAAATACCTTCTTTAATCTTTGCTTCGCTTAATTTTGGAAACATTGTTTTCAGAAAATTCAAAGCTGATCCGTTTGTATCCAGACATTTAACAACGTTTTTTACCACACCAATGGGGGTAAGATAGTTTTTTCAGTTGATGAACGATATTGTGCTCTCCTAATGTTCCTAATGTTATAACAAATGCGACAGTAATGCTTCGGCGTCCACAGTTCATCCGAAAAAACTTCTAGCTCAAAATACCTTTTATAGATGTCTTCAACTTTACTATTGAAAAACGTAACTTTATATTCCGGTATAGTATGTTTACCGCAGATATAGCAAAACAAATCAAGTTTTTCCAAACAATTGGACGTTTTTACCAGAACAAATCTTACGCGCTAAGTTTAATTGCTTACTTTAATTTTTTGTTATTTTTTAAGTAAAACACTATAATTACAAAACAAATTATGTGCACAATATATGCACCGCAAATTGACACGTTTTCAGTAGAATAAGAATATAGCACTTGATTTTTGTTTTGATTTTTTTTTTGTTTTTGTTGTAATGTAACGGATTTAATTTGCCAAAGATCAGCTGGCAATCATCTATGAATTTATAGGTCGGACCTTGTATTTTCTTTTTGTGTTGTACAGTGTAATGAAGTGGAATTGCCTAGAGCTAAGAAAAATGTAATTAATGAATACTTCCTATCCAAATTTGCTATCGAAGGTAAAATAATAAAGATATTACTGATTTTTTGTGAAATTTGAACTATTTTTATTTTCATGCTATTTTATTATATTTTTATTATATTATTATTATTTTCATTGGGGTACTTTAAAATAAAATTCTTACTAAATTCGAAATTAACCCTATGCTCTCTAAGTTGTGTCTTATTCTGACTTTCTGGTTGAATTTTCCGTTTTGGTGTATTCAGGGACTTATAGTAAAATTTCACGGCGAGTGTTTTTGCGGAACATTTTAACCCCTTAAATCCCCGTTTAATGGTGTTTTTTGCTCCTTTTTAAAAGAAGGACAAAAAAGACCCTTACCTTGAGGAGTTAGAGGGTTAACATATTCTACAAAAATGTTTTACATACGTTTGCTAAACACTCTATATACTTTAAACGTAAGCTTTACTCGATTGTCTATGCCGATTGATAATATAAAATGTGCAATTAGGGGAAAACTTTACCTCCCCCTAAAATGAAACCCAGCTGTAAACTTTCAAAACGCCGATACACGTGTCTTTTTTTTTGCCTCTTCTATCAAAATTTGTCGGTCGGACCTTGTAATTTTGGAAAAAATTTGATTTTGTTGTACAGTGTAATCGGTCGGTAACTTTGGCACAACGTGAATTTCGTCGCAGATTTCCTGGCCGTCCAACGCCTACTGGTGAAACACTGCGACGTTTAGCCGCTCGCCTCGAAGAGACTGGCACAACACGAGATGCTGCCAGGCGTGGCAGGCCCCGGAGTAGCCTGTAAATAAAAAGACTTTTTGATTTTGCTTTTTATTATCTTTGCATGGAGCGGATAAAACGCTCCCTTGAATGTTAAGCAAAGAATTGATTTTATTGATTGAAATCGAGCTTAATTTATAGTACATAATTGCTTACTCGACATTTCTAAATACAGTGGAAAGTGTAGCAATAGACTAGGTACTTTTAGTTAGATTGTTAGTACAAAACAACGATCAATGTACAATACCAGAAGGGTTGACTGTTAATCAATGTGTACAGTGGATGTTCAACAGTCTGACTGAGCATTTTCAGCTTAGAATGTTTGTAACCACTGCAGTCGTTGTACAATGTAATAAGTGTTGATCGTTGTGTAATATGATCCTTTATACTTAAAGAACTTGAAAATATTCTTGTAGGTACTAGTCGCATACAAGTCATGCTAAACATGCTACACCTCCCTTTTACGGAAGAATGCTCATATAACAAAGTTGTATGAGTATTCTTTTACATTAAAGACATAAAATAATTTTATTACTATATTGTGTTTATGTTTACTTTTGGTTTTTATTGATTTTCTTTATTATATTGGAATTCCATATATTACTTTGTATTATTTTATTTCATTATTATTGTGTATAAATCTTAAGTCTATTCTTATGAACTATTTGTTCTTTTTCAGTTTTGTTATCAAAAATAGTTATATTATGTTTTAAATCTATGTTTTTAACTTTATATGGTCCCTTATATTGAGGGTCTAACTTATGGCCTTTCTCATTTTTAAGTAAAACTAAATCTCCTATTTTAAAATTGTAGTGTAATGTATTTTTATCGTAATTAAATTTTTGTAGTAACTTAGATCTATCTAACATCTCTCGGGCCCTCTTATGTGCTACTTCTAATCTAAATTTTACTTCCTTAGAATAATCATCTATGTTGTAAAGTGGACTAATTCTATCTACCTCATTAAATTGTTGAAACTCATTTGGAAGTCTGCCAAAAACTAACTCATATGGACAATAGTTGTGTACGGATGATGGCGTAGTGTTAAAGCAGTACGTGAAGTACTTAAGCCAATCATCCCAATCGTTTCTATCAACTGCTATGTAAGATCTTAAATACTCGTTTAAAGTTCTATGACTTCTCTCTATTGTGCCCATTGTTTGATGGTGATGAGCCGTGGAAGCGAGTTTCTCAACTTTAAGAAGCTTGAATAATTCCGTCAACACAGAATTTTTGTATTCCGTACCCATGTCCGAAATGAACGTCTTCATTGGACCATAAGTAAGAATAAAATGTTCGAAAATTGCTTTTGCAATTGTTCTAGCGCTTTTGTCTTGTATAGGTATTGTTACTAAATATTTTGTCATGTCACATATTATAGTGACTACATATTCATTGTCATTGTAGGATTTTGGTAGCGGACCTATAGTATCCACTAATACAATATCAAATGGTTTCGCCGGCGTTGGCGTTAATATCATAGGACTCTTCAAGTGCTTTGTAATTTTGGCTGTTTGACACTTTTGGCATGATTTAACGTATTTTGTTACGTCTCTCGTGATATTTTTCCAATAGTAATATCTTTTAATTTTGTTTAATGTTCTTGAAACACCGCAGTGACCTCCTTCAGCAGGGTCTTCATGGTATCGTTTCATTACATCTTGAATAGCTTTAGCATTATTATCAATTCTGGTCACCTCATTCAGTAGCGCTACTTTTATATAATTCAACATTTTACTGCCCATTTGTTTGAATTCATTAATGGAGATAAATTCGAAAATTTTCTCACTAGGTGCCATTTGTATTTTCGTAATGTTATGTTTACAGGCCACTTCTTCGAGCCTTGGGAAGAATTGTCCTAAGTCAAGTTTCCCATTAATAAACAAATCATATATATGTATATATGCAATTACAGATTTTCCTCTTTTGATGTAACATCTTCCGGGGGTAATCTTTAATTTATAATATTTTCTGACGTCAGTGTTCTTGATTGGTACATATATACTGGGCTTTTCATTTTCATTCAGTTGATGCTGCTTATTCATATTTTTATTTTCAGCCTTATTCTGTGTCTTGTTAGTCATTGATCTTGTTGTCATTTTTAGTATATTGCTATTTAGTATATTTAATTCTTTTAATTCGTTGATCGGTATACGCGATAGAGCGTCCGCGACGTAGTTATCTTTTCCCCTAAGGTATTCAACTGTGAAATCGTATTCCTCTAGATCAAGTCTAATTCTAGTCAATTTTGAGATGGGGTTCTTCATTGAAAATAGATATGAAAGTGGTCTGTGATCTGATCGAACAAGAAAGTGTTTTCCATAAATGTAGGGTCTAAAATGTTTCACTGCCCAATGTATGGCCGTTAATTCCTGTTCAATAGTGGATTTATTGCTTTCTCCTTTTGTGAAACTTCTAGAGGCGTATGCCACTGGCAAATGTTTTCCATCGTACTCTTGTGTGAGCACGGCGCCACAAGCATGTTTGCTAGCATCTGTTGTTATACAGAATTGTTTTTCAAAATCTGGGTATTGCAGCAATGTTGGCTTCATTAATGCATTTTTAAGATGCTCAAAAGCAATGTCGCATTCCTTTGTCCATTTAAATGGTACTCCTTTTCTCGATAATCGTGTAAGATGTCTTGAGTATTCAGAAAAATTTTTGATAAAGCGTCTGTAGTAGTTGCAAAAAGCTACAAATCTCCTTGCGCTATCGGCATCAGTAGGTTTTGGGTATTTTTCTATTACTGAATATTTACTGTCATCTGGGAGTATGCCTTTGTTGGTGCATTTATGACCAAGGTATGTAACCTCATGCATGAAGAATGAACATTTTTCAGGATGCAGTTTGAGATTGTGTCTGCGACATAATTCGAAAACATCTGTCAAATTTGAAAGCATGTGTTTTTCTGAACAACCTAGAACAACTAAGTCATCCATGTATAAGAAAGCTTGATCTGGTCTTAGACCGCTAAAAGCAATTGTCATCATTCTCTGGAACGAATTTGGTGCTATTTTCAGACCATATGGTAGTCTGGTAAATCTATATGAACCCTTGGTAGTTGAAAATGAAGTTATGTTCCTAGAATCTTTTTCTACTTCAATTTGATGAAATCCGGATATTAAATCTAGGCAAGAAAAATATTTGGCTCTGCCAAGTTGATCCAAAATATCATCTATTATAGGTAATGGAAATTTATCTGCAATTAATTTCTTGTTTACTTGTCTGTAGTCTATCACCAATCTCCATCTTTTTTCCTTAGAATTTGGCAAGGATTTCCTTGGAACTAACAGAATTGGACTATTATATTCTGAATATGATGATTCTATTTTTTCATCATCTATCAATTTATTTACCTGCTCTTCGATTTCTTCTTTATGGGTATGTGGTATACGGTAGTTCTTGATGTATACGGGTTCCGTATCCTTTGTTCTTAACTTTTGTTTGTAAAAATTGTTAGTTGTAACGGTTTCTGATTCCAAACCGAAAATATCACTATATTCGGTGCATATTTGTGTTAATGTTTCGTTAAAACGTTTTGGAAAATTTCTTTTCAATATATCCATAATTTTTCCCTTTCTATTTTCTTCGTTAGTGTTACATTTCATTATTTCATAATTATTGACATCTTCCGTTATAATTTTATTTTCTTTTAGTGTAGTTACTGAATTATTTGTGTTAAGTATCCTTATAAATGCATTTTTAGCTTTCACTATTGTGCTGGCTATGAAAACTCCCGAGTGGGGTTCTTGGTTAGGTACCAGTATTTCCTCAGTGCAGGAAGAAAGTTTTATTTTTCGTATAACTTCCGATCTTGCTGGTAATGCAATATCTTCATTACAAGTATTTGTGATTGGTATAACTATTTGCTGTGTTAAATTATTTGGTCTCAGGATGAGATAATCCTGGTCTTGGTTAAATTCAATAATGGAATTATATTTTTTCATAAAATCTGTACCAATTATTCCATCACATGGTATTGGGAAATTGTCTTCTACCACTTGGAAATTGTGGGGTATCAAAAATTTATCGGTTCTTAAATCGAAAAATGTTGTACCAATGGATTTAATTCTACCTTTTCCTATACCAGTAAGTGTAGTAAAATTTGCAGTATTTATTTTCTTGAAAGTGCATTGATGTTTTATTAAGGATATATCTGCTCCAGTGTCTACCAATAATGTTACAGTTGTATTTACTATATCTATTTTAATTTGAATGAAACAACTAAAGTTAAGGGTAAGGTTTTATATCCTCTTGTTCATTGACTTTATCTTAGGGGAGCGTTCGAGTTTTCCGAACTGTCTTCATTTGCAGTTATTGCTCTAGTGTGGTTTCTGTTGCCGTTATAGTTACCACGTCCTCTTCTGCCCCTGTAGTTATTATTTGAATAATTATTATTGTTGTTGCTGGTGCGGTTGTTATAATTGTTATTTCGAGAAAAATTTCCTCTTCCTCGGAATCTTCCTTTATCTCTGCGATAATTGTTATTATTGGGTCTTTGCCCATAGTATAATATAGCATTTTGCTGACCTGTTGCTTCAGTGCAACTATTTACGAATTTGCTTATTGCGTCATTCATATTATCGAATTGGCCAGCTTCCATGATTAATTTTACTTTGTCTATGGTGCAATTTTTAGTGAGTGCTTTTACAGCTACTTGGGTAGAGTATTTATTTGCCAACTCGCAGGTCAAACCATCTGATATGTATGCGTTCTCGAGTGATTTTACTAGAGATTCAATCTCACTACAATAAGCATTTGCAGACGTGTTGTTCTGCTTAATATTCATTATTTTAGCCGACAATACTTCGACTGATTCACCTTTAACTGAACTAGTCAGTTTATTAATGATTTCGGAAATCGAATTTTCATTATCAATCAGGTTTCTAGCAGTTCCTTTCAATTTTGTCTTTATCAGGGACACTGCCACTTGCTCATGTGTGCCTTTGAGTGAGTCGACCAATCGTAGCGAGTCCAAGAACGTTCGTAAATTTTCGGGCTTGCCGTCGAACTCACAAATCAGCCGTGAGGCTGTATTAAGGAATTCCACAACTGTTTGTGGCATTTTATTATTATTCGAGTAATTTTCTGAGTCTGAATCGGTTTCCGCCTCAGAAATTGGGTCAAATTTTTCGCTACTGCCTGAAGCCAGTATAATATTTGTATCTATTTTCAGTGGCTGTTCAATTGAATGTGGAACCGTTTGGGTTATATTATACTTATCAAGTATTTTAGCTAATTGATCTCTGAAACTCCAATAAGTTTCCAAAACAACGTTTTTGTGTTCTTCTGTAAATTTCTCTCTGTTTCTGTATGCTATTTCTCTAATTGTTTCCAGTGAATTAATAATTGTGTTTAAATGTTTTCTCACTGTTTCTGGGCGAACAAATCTACTCTTATTAATGCATTTATATGATTTTTTAAAGTTCTCTTTTTCTGAAGAGATTAATTTTTCCACTAATTCCCATTTATCCATTTAAATTCGCTGTTCTGCTTGTATTTGTTGCTGACGCCTGTTACTTACGGCTTTACATACTATCTTTATCATATAAATGATGGCTGATATTACTATCCCTATTATAGATATGATTTCTATATAGCTGAGACCGTTGCCCTTATCAATGCTCAATTTATCATCTTCTTTAATATTGTGATTCAAAATTTCAACAAGTTCTCTATTATCATTTTCTTCTTGAGATTTACCCACTTCGTACCCAGCAATGAGTAGTGGTATAGTTTGCAATATTTTCTTCCACCAAACCATATTCTCTTTCTTCTGCTATTTATTATTATATTTTGCGAGTAATTTTCTGAGTTCTATCAAATATGGAGCCAGTTGCTCCGGGGTTGGAGCTGGTTCTATTACTAATTCCCTAGTATCTATCGGTTTTTGGCACTAATTTTAATTTTTCTTCTATAAAGGACCATAGTTTAAAAAAAAAATTTAATTATAACAAAATCTTAATTTTTTGTAATTTTTAATCATTTATTGTATTCATTTTAAAAAAAATTTTAAATTTTCATCATTTTTTTTTTGAAATTCAAATTTTAACATAAAAAATTTTTTTTTTTTTCTTTTAAAATATTTTTTTTTCACTATCATAAAATTTGAACACGGGCGAAGTCGCCTCCGTTCGCTACAGGTGCATATCTAGTATGCACTCTGTTTATTGTCTAATTTGGTTTTTTTTTTGTTTGTTCTATACCTGATTTAATATGGATTTTTCACGTTTTAATTTTTGAGTTGTTCCTCCTCTTCTCTTTCGGGATATTTTTGGGGTTGTTGGTTCCTCTTTTTTATTTATCTTCTGGTGACGTTTCTTATACACTTCCAGAGTTAGTGGTTGAGGTTCTTCTTTCATCCTGTCTCTTGCCCAGACAGGGAACTTCCATCACGCAGCTGGCGAATCTTTGTGGCTGATTCGCCAGGACAAATTTTTATGTATTTTTGACTGTGCAGTGAAGCACTAGTCCCAGTCGGTGCTAGTTTAAAGCACTCCTTCTTTATTTTATTATTAATATTTTTTTTTAATCCTTTAGACTGGCAGGATCGCCATGTAAATAAAAAGACTTTTTGATTTTGCTTTTTATTATCTTTGCATGGAGCGGATAAAACGCTCCCTTGAATGTTAAGCAAAGAATTGATTTTATTGATTGAAATCGAGCTTAATTTATAGTACATAATTGCTTACTCGACATTTCTAAATACAGTGGAAAGTGTAGCAATAGACTAGGTACTTTTAGTTAGATTGTTAGTACAAAACAACGATCAATGTACAATACCAGAAGGGTTGACTGTTAATCAATGTGTACAGTGGATGTTCAACAGTCTGACTGAGCATTCTCAGCTTAGAATGTTTGTAACCACTGCAGTCGTTGTACAATGTAATAAGTGTTGATCGTTGTGTAATATGATCCTTTATACTTAAAGAACTTGAAAATATTCTTGTAGGTACTAGTCGCATACAAGTCATGCTAAACATGCTACAAGCCGTTCTGCAGAGAATATTGCTGCTGTAGCCGAGGATGTCATGGAAGCGCCGTCGACATCGACCAGACGACGTGCCACGCAAATGGGTATCAGTCGACGGTCTTTACAGCGAATTTTGGTACAAGATTTGAAGATGTTTCCGTACAAAGTCCAGACGGTGCAACAGCTGTTAGCTGCTGACAGCCAATCGCGTGTAACATACGCTCAAGCCATCCTTAATCACCACCAAGAGGAAGATGATTTTTCATCAAAAATAATCATGAGTGATGAGGCCCATTTCCATCTTAGCGGGTACGTAAATAAGCCAAATTTACGCTTCTGGGGCACTGAAAATCCGCGTGTAACACACGAAGAGCCATTACACCCGCTCAAAGTCACTGTACGGTGTGCTGTTTTCGCTGGAGGAGTCATCAGACATTTTTTCTTCGAAGACGTCGCGGGCCAAACGGTTACTGTGAATGGTGAGCGCTACAGAGCAATGATCAACGAGTTCTTTTTGCCGCAACTTCATGAATTGGGATTGGAAAACATGTGGTTCCAACAGGACGGTGCAACGGCACACACTGCACGTGCCACAACCGATATGCTGAAGGATGCATTTCCCGGGCGCCTAATCTCCCGTTTTGGCGATTTGCACTGGCCAGCAAGATCGCCTGATTTGACCGCTCCAGACTTCTTTTTGTGGGGCTTTTGAAGTCGCAGGTTTATGTCAACAAGCCTCAGACTCTTGCAGCTCTTAAAGACAATATCCGTCAAGAATGTGAGGACCTATCGCCGGAAGTTTTGGCCAAAGTAATGGAAAATGCCATAAAAAGAGGTCAAATGACAATCAACTGTGGCGGCGGCCATTTACATGACATCATATTCTCGACTTGATGTAAAAAAAATTAAAATACCAAATAAATATAATCCACAAGAAGAATCAAAGTTTTTCATTTTTTTTTTTTAAATTACAGCCAAAAAACATCAAAAGGTTATTTTTGCGCCACCTTGTATAATCATATATGAATTCGTGTAACAAAATTAATATCATATATTGAGCAATATTTAGCATATATTCCAACATATGATATCATACATTACCATATATGTACTTTTTGTTTGCATGTATGAACCCATATATGCTTCCATACATGGCATACATCTTTATACATGCATATTTGAACAGCTGTCCTAGGGGATTTGGGGACCACGTAAAAGTGGTTGTCTCCTTGGTCAGCCGTGTAATTTTTTCTTTCACAGATGGAAAAAAGTAAAAGACAAGATGGCGTTCAATAAAAAACTTAAACGTTTATTGGCAGCCTCTTGCTGGTTTGATTATTCAAGTAATAATGATAACTTAAAACAAAACTAAAAGCCATGAAGGCTGTGTACTTAGCAAAGATAAAAGGTACTCAATTTTTAGAACTAAGTTAACGACGAAAAAAAGAACTCCATGTTCTCAATTAATGTTAAACAAAATAGGGATGAAAAAATTTACAAAAGAAATGACAAAAATAGAAAAAAAATAATAAAGTTCTCTACACTGAGAAAAAAGATATGAAATTGAAAAATAAAAAATATATATATAAAAAAACGGGTTGAAGTGGCTTCAACATACTCCCGCCGGCGAATGACAGGTGCACCCCTTCCAGGGGCCAGATACAACCCAACCAAATTTGGACTTTTGGACGTAAGGCCCGTTATCAAGGGGATCTTCGAGATGGTTTATGAGGATATTTTCAGCTAGTGCGCCACCGATAACACCACCTCACGACACGTGCTAAAAAAGGGCTGAGCCAATGGCTTATATCCGCCGAAATGAATGACAATGGCAGGATCAATAATGGGACCTGGCACCTTGATATCCAAGCGATCTTTGAGCGGCAAATCAATTCGAATCTTGTCTTCAGCCTTATGCTCGAAATGTGGCTCTAATATGAACCGACCGCACACAGTACCCAACTGATCCACTGTCGACTTGAAGTCTGGCAACCATGCAAGCGTTTCCCTCAGAATGTATGAGTAACTTGCATTTAGGTCGATGAAAAAAGTAGTATACATTTTTTGACCACGATGGTTTAAGTGTACTCGTACCAGTGGAGGTTGATTTGGCCAGGTAGGTAATTTCCCTGGCATCATTGGTGCTGGCCCAATCGGATTAAGGGCAGCTGTGGGTGAGGTTTCCGTTGTCTTACGTGCTCGACGATCTGACTGCTTACCATGACCAAGAGGGAACTTTTTAATAGCGCCTTTGGACTGTGACGGTGTAATTATTGGTGCTGATGATTCTGGGTTCACGGGGTTTGTTGTGTTCTCATGGAGAGAAATAGCCCGCACATCTCTTACTAACGCCTCAGGGAGAGGAATACGCGCTGTACGCTTGTCTGCAGCTGGAGCCTCAGGGGGAAAACTATCCGCAGTAAATTTTTCTGCGGTTGGAGCCTCAGGGAGGGCAATATCGACCACCAAATCATTTGGAATCTCTTCTTCGTCGAAAACATCCCATGGTGGCTGGTTATCATCTTCAAAACTTGAGGACAAAGGATCACGCTCTTCTCTATGCAATATGGTGTGATGTCTAGCGTTGCAAAATTTGTTGGGACCATATTGAAATTGGCAACGTTCTCGAGAAGAACACCAATAGCGGGTGTGAGTAAAAGCCAAACAATTAAGGCAATACCCCTTGTTGATGATGGTTAATCGTTTTAACGCTAAGCTCCAACCCTTAAATTTGCGACAATACTTCAGTTGGTGATTGAGACCACAGAGGTGACACTTCGGTTTTCCTGTAGTCTAGGTGAAAAAAGAAGAGAGAAAAACGAAATATATACAGTCAAAAAAAAAAACATTCAGTGCAATTGAGGTCTCTAAATTTTACGATTTCAGTGTAGGGAAATTTGGTGGTTTAGATCGTGGGTTTTTAAAATTGGGTTAATGTTCGATTTGATCGTGTTTATTAGCGGGCAGTAAACATAATTTTACAACTGGCCTCAGAATAATACCATTCCTTGTTTGGATTTCGGCGACTCTAATTTTACTGTCGCGTCCATAAATGACATTGGTAACACGACCAAGTAGCCACTCGGTAGGTGGGGAGAAATCGTCTTTTACTATGACAATGTCGTTATTTTTCAGATTGTCTCGTTCCGTTTTCCATTTAAAGCGGCGTTGAAGTTCGGTTACATATTCAGCTTTCCAACGTCGCGCAAATATATGTTGCAGTACCTTTAAGCGCTCCCATCGTTTCAAAAAAGGGATTTCTTTTAGTGGAGGTTCTGCCGGAGCTTCTGGTAGAGCTGTAATCGGGGCCCCTCGTAGAAGATGGCCAGGAGTCAGAGGCAAAATTTCATTGGGATTTTCGGTTATTGCCGAAAGAGGTCTCGAATTTATGACTGCTTCGATGCGAACAAGAAGTGTGGTAAATTCTTCGAAGGTAAATGACAAGTTGCAGGTTACCTTTTTTAAATGCGACTTCATACTTTTCACAGCGGCCTCCCAGAGGCCACCCATGTGGGGCGCATACGGGGGTATGAAGGACCAAGTAAAGCCTAGAGTGGTATACTTTTCTATCAAAGCTTTTTCTGCTGACTTAAGAAAGGTGTTGTGGCTTTTCAGTAGAGCGTAACTTGCGCCGAGAAAGTTTCGACCGTTGTCCGAGAACATAGTCTTAGGGAGACCTCTTCGCCCGATAAATCTGTCGAAACACGCTAAAAAGGCATCAGTTGAAAGGTCGGAACAGGTTTCCAGATGAACTGCTCGAGTAGAGAAACACACTAACACTGCTGCATAGCCTTTGAGTATTTTAGCGTTTCTTAAATTTGATGATTTAATATTAAAAGGACCAGCAAAGTCGACTCCTGTATAGGTGAATGGTAGGGAAAAATTCACGCGTTCTGGGGGGAGTGCGGCCATAATCTGGTGCTGGAACTGGTGTTTGTAAATTGTACACGCTTTGCATTCCCGAATGCATTTTCGTATGAGATTTTTTAGTCTTGGGATATAAAAGCCCTGCCGAATCGCTCGCAACATTATATGGTGCTCAGAGTGGAGCATGATGCGATGCGTAAAGCTGACTAGAAGTTTTGCGAGTTGAGACCCTTCTGGTATAATAATTGGGTGACGTTCATCGTAGCTTAAACCTGAATTGCTTAGCCTGCCTCCAACCCGTAGAAGGTCGTTTTTGTCGATAAAAGGATTCAGGGTTAGCAATCTGCTTTTCTGACTTAACAGTTTTTTATTCTTTAAACACTCGTATTCGCGACCGAAATGTGTTTTTTGTGCTAGGGAGATAAGCCGATTTTTCATGAACTTTATTTCCTCTGAGGTGATGAACTGTTCGGTTGAAAAGGGTCTTTTGAGGACGCGGTTAATAAAACGAAGTCGGTATCAGAGGACTCGTAACGCCCGTTCCAATGATGAAAATTCTTCAAGTAGATCTGTACATCTTACTTCAAGGTGGAAGTTTACTGACTTTTTGGTCTCCAAATCGGTTGGATCAAAAGTCCGTGGTGTCGGCCAAAGTGCTGTGGGAAGTTTTAGCCAGGTGGGCCCATGCCACCAGAGTTCACTATTTGCCAGTTCCTGCGGGGAGCAGCCTCGCGTGCCCATATCTGCAGGATTTTCTTCGGTTTTAACATGCTTCCAGTGGTTTGTGCTGGCGATGCTTATAATTTGTGTCACACGATTGGCGACGAACGTTTTCAATGTGTGTGGTGGTTTCTGTAGCCACCCCAAAACAATAGATGAATCTGTCCACAACAACAATTCGTAGGTGAACTGGCAGTTCGTAACTAAGCATCGGATAAGCTTAGCAAGCAATAAAGCTCCGCATAATTCGAGGCTTGGGATTGTAGTCCGCTTGATCGGAGCTACCTTTGTCTTTGCGACTAGCAAATGACTTTTAAATTGGCCTTCGGCATTTTCTGTTCTAAGGTATATTTAGATTAGATTATATGGCACTATGCACCGCGACCAACTTAGGTCTTTTGTGCTGCCTAAAGTTACCCTACAGATTCAAGCTACCTATAAAGCCAATAATCCTATTAGGCAAAATCTTCATAATGTCCGAAGGGGAGATAAAGCGATTGCCAAGAAACTTGGCACGCCTTTCACATAGCCTCGGACATTCGCAAAGAACATGCTCTGAAGTCTCAGATACCAGTTCGCAAAACCTACACTCATCCGTGTCCGAAAGACCCCTTTTGAGCAGGTGGTATCTGAGATTGCAGTGTCCAGTCAGGTAAGACACCAGGGTTCTCAAGTCACCCCTCCCGAGGGACAAGAGTCTCCTCGATCCTGCACTGGAAAAAGAAATCCATCTCTTAGCCTGTCGTTGGCCAAGAGAGTTTTCCCAATAGAGAGAGAATTCTGACTCCCTCCACGACCCGAGCTTCTCCCTAACATACCCCAAAGGTATACCACAGAATGGTTCAGGGCCAATAAAGCGCCTTCGGGCCCCGCAATTAGCAAGACAATCTGCCCTCTCGTTGCCCTCATGCCCCTCGTGACCAGGAACCCACCCTAAGGTAAGCGAGTTGCGCCTGCCAAGTCGGTTAAGAGCCAGAATGCATTCCATGACCAGACCAGATGACACCTCATAGGACATTAAAGCCCTTAATGCCGCCTGACTGTCGGAAAGAATGTAGATACGAGATCTAATAGTGCCCCTTCGTAGACACTCCTCCGCGCAGACACAGATAGCAAAAATCTCTGCCTGAAAAATGGAGGGGTATCTACCCATGGGTAAGGCCCGTTGGAAACCTGGTCCATAGACACCCGCACCAGTGTCACCATTCGCATGCTTTGAGCCATCTGTGAACCATATCTGAGAACCCCGCTCTGGCTCCCAGGATCTGTTGGTCCACATGGCCCTGTCGAACAGCATCACTTTAAAGTTCCTATCAAAGATGTACTCCGGTGACCTCCTATCCGTAACCTTTGTAATCGGGTCATCAATTAGGATTCTAGCGATCCTCATGTGACCCCTTAGATCACCTCCCCTCATGTCACCGAATTCTCTAAGTCTGGAGGATCCTATGCAGGCAGCCTCCATTACAGAAATATGCAATGGTGGTATCCCCAGCATAACCCCCATGGCATCCGTCGGGCAGGTTCCGCCTGCCCCCGTTATGCCAATACACATAAGACGGTAGATCCTCTTGAGAGCATCCCTTGCCCCTACCTGTTCAACCTTTGGCCACCATGCCAGGGCAGCATAGGTGATCATAGGTTTAACAATGGTGTTAAACGACCAGTAGACCATCTGCGGCCTTAGACCCCATGTCTTACCAAAAAGCCTTTGGCAGGCATAATATGCCCTTGTGGCCTTCTTGGAGACATAGTCAAGATGTTCATTCCAGGTAAGGGATCTGTCAAGAGTCACGCCGAGGTACTTAACACTACTGGAAAAGCCCACCGTGGCCCCATCAAGGACGGGCATTGTCAGGTTAAGTTTCCTCCTATTCGTAAATGGTACCAGGATTGTCTTCGACGGGTTGACAGACAAGCCCTTTTCCCGGCACCAAGAAAGAGTATAGTTCAGAGCCTGCTGCATACGTTCGGATATGGTCCTATCATCAAATCCCACTACAGAAATGACAAGATCATCCGCGTATCCATAAGTCCTGAAACCCAGGTCGTTCAAACCTTCGAGTAGTTCATCAATGACCAGCGTCCAGAGTAACGGCGACAAAACACCCCCCTGTGGACAGCCCCTAGTCGCATTTACGGTCCTACTAGTAGTCCCTATGCCGAACGTGATTATTCTAGAGCGTAGCATCTCCAAAGTCCAATTGATGATAATTGGAGAGATGTCCTTTCTAACCATGGACACCCTAATTGCCTCGTAGGACGTGTTGTCAAAGGCGCCCTGTATATCAATAAAGGCACAAAGGGCAATATTCTTTGCCTCTAGTGCCCGTTCTATTGTAGTGACAACATGATGGACAGCAGTCTCGGTAGATTTACCTCGTTGATACGCAAACTGTAATTTGTGTATCGGCTTTCGCCTTAGGTAAGTATCCCTAATGTACTGGTCCAAGACTTTCTCCATTGTTTTAAGGAGAAACGAACTCAGGCTAATTGCTCTAAAGGATTTGGGCAGTTGTTCAGACTTCTTCCCCGCCTTCGGTATAAAGACCACTCTAACCTCCCTCCACGGCGTCGGTACATGACCGAATAACAGACTAGATCTAAATATCCTAACCAATTGTGGGACAATTAAATCCATCCCTTTCTGCAACAGACAAGGATAGATCCCATCCGGACCCGGAGATTTGAATGAAGAGAATTCACCTATCGCCCATTTTACCCTGTTCTCCTGAAAGACAGCACTTGATAGGCGTACATTTCTGCCTGTTAGGTCTGGAACTCTTTGAATCACGACAGACCCGCAGTTGTCAACGCATCCTGGGAAGTGCGTATCAAGTAGGAGTTCACAGGTTTCAATGGGAGATTCAGTGTAGGTACCATTCGGCCTCTTGAGAGTACATAGACCATTCGTATGATCCTGGGACAGGGCCTTTTGTAGACGCACCGCCTCTGGAAGATCAGAGATCTTCTCACAGTAGCTGCGCCACGTGGACCTCTTTTCTAAGGTATATAGAACCACAATATGCCTTTTCGGAGGCATCACAAAATCCGTGTATCTGAATACGATACCGCGGCGAGAAATCTACCCATCTAGTGATTTTTATATTTGAAATAAATGGCAAATTCTTAAGGAACGAATTCCATTTCATGAGTATGAGTTGAGGTACTCCTTCATCCCAATCGGATTTTTCTTCCCACAGTTCTTGCATTAGAGTCTTAGCAATAATCACGACTGGGCCTAACCAACCTAGAGGGTCAAACAACCTTGCTATCACTGACAAAATTCTTCTTTTTGTGGTGGAGGGTTCAATTTCAATTGGTTCAACAACGTAGTAAAATGAATCCGACAACGCATTCCATCGGATTCCCAACGTTTTTATCGTACTGGATTCATTAAACCTTAAAAAGTCTTCATCTAGAAGATCCTCCCGGGGCAAATTTTCAAGTAGAAACTTATCATTTGCTGTCATCTTTTTTAAGGGAAATCCAGCGGATTTAAGAGCCTTTGTAAGCTCACTTTGTTTGAGCTTGGCTTCGTCAAGTGTGTGTCCACCAGACAATATATCATCTACGTAAACCTCATTTTTTAAAATGGTAGATGCTTTGGGGTATAAATGTTCGCAATCTTTGCTTAGCTCAAGGAGAGTCCTGATCGCCAAAAATGGAGCGCAATTTACACCAAACGTTACCGTTTTAAGTTGAAACGAATTTACAAAACCGTTGGAGTCGTTGCGGAATAAAATTCTTTGATAGGGGCGGTCTGCTTCATGCACCAAAATTTGTCGATACATTTTTTGTATATCGCCGGTAAAAACGTACTTGTAGTTCCGCCATCGTAGCACAAGCTGCATCAAATCTGTTTGAAGTGTAGGGCCTTGATATAACACATCATTCAACGAGAACCCACTTCCAGTCCTTTTTGACGCGTTGAAGACTACTCGTACCTTGGTTGTTTTACTCTCGGGCTTGACGACTGCGTGATGAGGTAGAAAAAATGAGGAAACTTTTTCGTCTCTTGGCTCATAATGTACAACTTGTTCCATATGACCCAAATCTAAATATTCTTGGAGAACCTCCGTGTACTGAGCTTTTAATTCTGGGGTTTTATCCAGAGTCTTCTCCATTCTATGGTACTGGGCAAGTGCCATCTTTCGAGAAGGACCCAAAAAAATTTCATTCGGATATTGTTCTTTGAACGGTAGCCGGACTACGTAAAGCCCATCAGATTGTCGGGTTGTGGTACGCTGATAAAAGTTCTCGCAAAAAACGTCACTATCGGACACAATATCTCGCTTTTCAGCCTCTTCTATTTCCCAAAACTTTTTTAACTGCTCTTGGAGAGCCTGATCTCGGGAAGGTAAAACCTCAGCATGAAAAGAATGTATTTGGGTAGTTGGTTCAGGGCCTAACAGATACCATCCAAAGTGGGACTCACGTGCTTCAAAACAATCACCAATATTCATCTTTACGCCCTCAAGATTTATGGATGGCAAGTAGTCGCTGCCTATAACCATGTCAATTGCAGCCGGCTTATAAAAATAGGGATCTGCGAGCTCTAAATCTTCAAGTCCCCTGAAATTATGAATTTTAATAGGCCGCGAAGGCATAAAATGTGCCAATGTATTCACGACAATTGCCCGAACGTTAATTCTAAAATCAGAAATTCTCGATTTTACTGTAACCGAGCATCTTCCCTTCGAATTTCCCACTATTGTTTCCCCAAAACCTGAAATTTCGGTTCGGTGAGTTTCCATTGGTATCGAAAGAGCCTGTTGAACACGTTTTAAGACAAAACTTCTAGTAGACCCTGTATCTATTAACGCCCGAATTTGAAATGATTCACCCATATGCTCCACGTGAACTAAAGCGGTGGGTAAAATGGTCGTTCCGTCGTGCTGTGTCAAATTAACGCTGACTGACTTTTTGATCTGCGTTGGAAGTTGATAATCGTAAATTTGAAGGATTTATTTTATTTTGAGTGCCTGAACCGGAAGGCCTTTCCCCATCTTGACGGTAAGGTTGGGAGGGTGTCCTACGGGTTGGACCCTTTTTTGCCCCTTCATTGTCTTCTAGGTGGAGCATTGTGTGATGTCTCTTATTGCATCGTGTAAAACTACTAGTACTTTGACATTTCGATTTGAAATGACTAGTTGAAAAACAGTTTGAGCAATATTTATTAGCATAAACGAATTTTATGCGCTCGTTGACTGACAAAGATTGGAAATATTTGCAATGTCTTAGCGGGTGATTTTGCTTACACTTTGTGCAACTGAAAGTCTTCTTACCGCTCTCAGTACTGGAATAAAAAACTTGGGGTTTTGAAACATGATTGTCCTTGCTGCCCTGTTTCCTTAGACTCACAAAAGTTTCTAAGGTTTCGATTCTTTCAGTAAGAAATTTGCTCAAATGTTGCCAAGTAGGCAGTTCCTTGTGATCACTCAAGGAGTCTTCCCAGGCTCGAGAAGTTTCTTCAGGTAGCTTTGAAGCACAAATATGCATTAAGAAAGGGTCATTGTCCGCAACTTCTATGTCGAACGACTTCATAATCGATAAACTATCGTTGACCGTATTCTGAAGTTGCCTTAAAAATTTTAAATTTTCATTCGGAGGGGGCCGAATAGCATAAATCTTCTCGATCTGATTATTGATTAAAATTCGTTTGTTTTCGTAACGATTTTTCAACGCCTGCCATGCTAATTCAAAATTCGAATCTACCCACGCATAATCTTTAATGATTTGATAGGCCTCCCCCTTCGTTTTAGTATGTAAATAATACAATTTATTAGCGGGAGCCACTGAAGGCTCATTCCCAATAGCTGCCAGAAACATATCCCTAAATGCCGGCCAATTGGTAAAACCTCCCCCAAAACTTTGAATTTCGATTGGTGGTAACTTGAGCGCTGAATGACGAACGACCTGTTCCTTTGGTTTCGGAGATTTTGATTTAACTAACTCTAAGATGGCTGCCTTTACATTTTGATACTGCTCGCTAACCTCCTCATATTTTGTTGAAACCTCATCCTGCACGTCTTCTTCTTCTTTGAATTTTTCGTCTGATATATAGGCATCATAGATTTCAATCACCTTTGCCCATCTTCTTTCTAATTCCTCCTTTTTTACATCTAATAGTGAAATTGTAAAAGTTTCAGGCGAAACGTTGTTAAAATTATCGCAAAAGGAAGCTAATTGCTGAATGGTTGACTTGCATTTCCTTTTTGATACCATTTTGAAATTTAAAAATTATAAAATTTCTTAACCGTTTACCAAATCTCTGACTTTTCGAGGAGAAAACAATACCCTCACACTATTAAATCGATTCAGAAAACCTTTCTTGTGAGATCGAAATCTGCTTACGACGGCAAAAATGTTGAGTTCAAATTTATATTCGTGTTATTGTCCGAGGAGAACTATTGCTCCTTGCGACCAAAAATTTTTTAATTCCGTTGAATCTTTATTAACAAAAATGTGGAAAATCTCAAAATAAAATTTTTTTCCCGTTAGTGTGTATTATGGTACTACCACGCTAATATAACCAGAACAATTCTCTTAACCCTGGCAAAAACTTTGTAAAATTTTATAATTTTTCTTTAGTTTCTAAAATTTTCCGAGCCACCCTAATGTTCCAAAAAAAATTTTTTTTAGGGGCACCCTTTCATTGTCACACTTAAATTCAATCAATATAAAAAAATTTTCGACTTTTAGGGTTCTGTGGGCCACGCTATTCCACTTTCGAATTTTTCGGGCTGCCCTAATTTCCAAGTCGAACCACTATTTTATTCAACGTAATTTGGAAAATTTTAACTTTTAGAGTTTTCCGGGGCACTCTAATATATTTCCAAGTTTTCAGGACACCCTAACTTTCCAAAAGACCTTTAGGGGCACTTATTATCGCCACAATTACTTTTCAAGTAAATTAAATCAATATAAAAAAAATTTTCGACTTTTAGGGTTTTGTGGGCCACGCTATTCCGATTTCGAATTTTTCGGGCTGCCCTAATTTCCAAGTCGGACCACTATTTCTTCCAACCTAATTTCAAAAATTTTAACTTTTAGAGTTTTCCGAGACACTCTAATATATTTCAGAGTCTTTGGGACACCCTAACCTCAAAATTTTAACACTTTCATTTACCGATACGAATTAATTAATTTTTTCACAAATAAAAAAAATTTTCCTCTTTTTTCGAGTTCTCAAATTTTAGTGCCACTCTAACTTTTTTTTTCTTCACAAAAAAAAACTGCATACGTCACACCAAATTCCCCTTTGAAAAATGTCATATATTTTTCCTATATAGTTTGACTCACCGTTTTTTTTTCCGAAATCATATTTTGAAGAAGTGGTGTTGTCCATTCCTTATTGTTGTTTGGATAGTGGCTTTTTTCCCCAATAATTATTTCTTCAAGTAGAAGATTCCTTGGGTTTTTATTTTCTATATTTTTTTTTATTTGCTAATAATAAGTAGCAGCACAATTTTTTATCTAAAATTTTTTCTTTTCGTTATAATCCACTGTCTTTTGTATTTTTTCTTTTCCAATTTTTATTTAATTTAACTTTTATTTTGCAATATTTAATTTCACAGTTTTTTTTTTCTCAGTTCATACCAAATACTTGACTGACAACGTTTACTGCATAATGACGTTTTTTTTTTTTCTATTTTCTTTTGTTGCTCGTAGTGATCATTCGATGATGCTGTTGTCTTCGTCTTATGTATGCATTTAGAGTTGGGGGAACAATTGGCAATAAAACAAAAGAAGTTGCCGCTAATTAAATGTTTAAAGCGGGAAGAGTGTAACAAGTGGTTTTTTCTTATATATGCGCGTGTGTGTGTATATCACAATGAAAGTGTTGGTACGGGGGGTACCTTTTGCACGTTGTCGGTACTTTTTTTCAAAAGTGAGGTTATGTTAAAATTTTAGGTTGGAAGTGGTTTTGGCATATTTTTAACGAATTTCCTCAACACTTTTAGGTTTTAATTATCTAGCGACTCTTCGCAATTGCACTAAATACAATTAAATGACTGTACATACCCAATCTTTCACCTTCTGCTGTTGAATTTGATTTTTTGTCCTGGAGACACCTTCCTTCTTTAAAGGGATGATTTTCAGTCTGGGAGACGCCTTCCTCCTCGGGAATGGGAGCGCCCTGAAGAATTTCCTTTAACAAACCTTGTGTCTGCTGCAGATGACAATGTATTTGATGCGGTTGCTGCGGGATGAACAACTGCCTGAACCTTTGCAATAATAAAATATCGTCTACCGGTTTTTGATGATGTTGCTGCGGGAGAGCGTCCACCGGTTTTTTCCTATTCTAGTTCCACTAGAATTTCTTCGAAGGACCATGAACAGCTGTCCTAGGGGATTTGGGGACCACGTAAAAGTGGTTGTCTTCTTGGTCAGCCGTGTAATTTTTTCTTTCACAGATGGGAAGAAGTAAAAGACAAGATGGCGTTCAATAAAAAACTTAAACGTTTATAAAAGGTACTCAATTTTTAGAACTAAGTTAACAACGAAAAAAAGAACTCCATGTTCTCAATTAATGTTAAACAAAATAGGGATGACAAAATTTTCAAAAGAAATGATAAAAATAGAAAAAAAATAATAAAGTTCTCTACACTGAGAAAAAAGATATGAAATTGAAAAATAAAAAATATATATATAAAAAAACTGGTTGAAGTGGCTTCAATATTATTACACAATAAAATAAAAACCATTTAAAAGTTTTTAATTTTAATGGACCTCAGAGACAAACAACAAAAATGAAAAAATTATAAAAAAATAAATATATGAACTAAAATATATCGCACACCTAGTTCAAAAGTGACTCAACTCAAAATTTTAATTTTCGGGTTTATATGCTTAAACTATGCACAATACACTTGTTTATCTATAAAAAAAATTTCAGTGTATATTGTTCTTGTTAACTGTTGCTAAAAAACAGTTATGTCTTTTTTTATGTTTCGATTGGCATAAAGTTGCAAATATTTTTTTTCGATTTCTGAAAAATTAAGAATTTTGAGTTGAGTCACTTTTGAACTAGGTGTGCGATATGACCATGTATGAGCCATTTATGGCCTATACCCTCAATTTTCGGATTCCGAACATATATGACACTTCATATATGATAATTTTCACATGGGCAGCCATAATTTTTTGTAAGGAATGGTTTTTAGTTTTTGTTGTTTGTTTCGGAACCCATAGACAAACAACAAAAATTAAAAACACTGCTTACAAAGAATGATGGCTGTTAAAATATTCAAAATATCAAAATATGAACATATATGACCACGTATTGAATTCATTAATTACATTTAAAGGTCTTAAAATAGCAATGGCAAAGTGATATTGATCTTTTTATTGAAATTACATTAAAGTTTTAGCAATAATAAAATATAATATTAAACATTTTTTCAATATAGTACTACTTTTGAAATTTTGTGTTAATTCAAGTCATTTTGCCAGAAAAAATGTTCTTATTCTCTTTAGTATTTGCGTAAATATTTTTGTACTGAAAGTTGTTATGGCACCCAAACACCCTGAATCGGCTAACCTTTATAATTAAACCATTTTATTATCTGAATTGGAATTGTTATTTTTATACCCTCCACCATATGTGACGAGGGTATATATGTATAAGTTTGTCATTCCGTTTATAACTCATCGAAAGACCCCATATATATCTAAGACCCCATTATATCCTTATTGAATTGTAAGCCGATTTAGCGATGTTCGTCTGTCTGTCTGTTGAAATGACGATCAAGTAGCAAAAACGCAACAGAGAATTCTCGTTTTCACCTAGATTGATGTACATTTTTCGGAAAAGTTTGGCTTTGGAAAATATTAAAAAAATTTTTAAAGTATAAAAATATATGACTTTTTAGTGGTTTTAAGACAAATATAATGGAAAATGATTTTCCACATAAAAAGTTGGTGGTAAATATAAATATATATAGCTGTAAAAATATATTTGAGACCGCAGATTTTACTTTTTTTATAACTTATATATCCGAAAATGTGCAATGAGCGATAAGAATACACATTTGCACTTTTTATATAATAGTAATAAAATGAGAACAACAAATTTTAAAAATTAATGTTAATAAAAAATTAATTTATCATTTTTCTAGGTAAATCTGGTGTTTTGCGCTTCGGACAACCACAGGGTGATGAAAAAATGGACAGTTCGGGTTCAATTAGTGATCATTCCATTACCAACAAGCAGCAGATAGAAGCAGAATTATCCCAAACTAGTTTACTTGAATCTGAACAAAATTCATTGCCACCATTTACACCCAAAAATGATATTAATACATCTCTCCAACATATATCAAATACTGAATCATACAATTTGGGCGATGAGGCATCTGAAAAACCATTGCAACAGTCACCGAATCAACAAAGTGTTTCAGGCTCGAGTCAAACCACGTCTAATTTTATTGGAAAACAGAAAAAAATTCGAAGATCCCCACCTCCAAATGATTATGCTACCGGAGAAGTAAGCTTCTGCAAAGTACACTCCCGCGAAGATGTCCAAAGCCCTGCTTATAGTGACATATCTGATGATTCAACACCCATAAATGATCAGGAAACTATCGATAAACAGCAAATTTCAAAAAATCCTGATATAATTAAGAAAGTTCAGGATATTGGATTATCTTCAGGATCAGTTTGTTCGGCTGGGAATCAACATAATATGACTTCTACTCTTGGCGGATACGGAGTGTACCAATTTTATCAGCAACAGCAATTCATGGTACCACCTTCAATAGAACAACAGCAATCTGCCAAAAACAGTTTAACCGCAAATAATGCTCAATCAGTAAATCCTCCTCCTGGTGCACAACAACAAGCACAAACTGCTTCCGAACTCAATAACAAGAAAGAACCACCTTTGGACCTAATAACAAAAGAAAATTTATCTCAAAAACATTCAATCCAACAACCTCAAGATTTAAATAAAGAATCAAATCGTCAATTGATCGTTGGTGCTAGCCAGGGAGGTAATGATTTATCAAGTATATCATCAATGGGTTCTACTGGTGCCTTAGCTGCTGCTCCATCTAAACCAGTTTCTCATTTTTATGCATTTAAGTAAGTTTATTATTAAAAAAGTAAATTTAGCATAAGCACGATACAAATTTTATTCCAGCTTCTTATCCTCTAAATTTGATACAATAAAACAACAATTGCGATTTCGTACGATTTACGCTGCATATCATAACTATAGCCGCATTGAATTTTTCGTCGTATATCAAGTTAAAACTGAAACTTATTTCGGTTTATTAAGGTTCTTTTGTTTTTCCAACTCGGAAGCATCTACACACTTTTCAAATTCTTGTATTGTATTATAAATTGATTTATACGTATTTATTTACAGGTTTATGAAGTGTTTTTTACAAAACTACTCGTAATTACTGGTTGAAACTCCCAATCAAATAATGGGGTTTGAAACTGTCCAATATTCAAATCAAACCTGTTGTAATCTTCTTTCTTTGCTTGATTTAAAAGCCTATGACGTTCGGCATGCCTTCGTTTTTCATCGGTATCTCGATGTCGCGATGAATGTCAGCATTTCTGATATAAAAAGGTGATTTTACTATGTTGCCTAATACTACTTTTGCAAACGTTGTATAAATTTTATCACATCGTTTTTAAGACAACCCCATATCGGAATTCCATAGGTCCAGATAGGTTTATTATATTATTTATTAATATATTTAGCTGAATTTAAAAATGGGGCTAGCTGTTGATCAATGAAAAATTATCATTATTTGTCTTTTTGTTCGTAAAGTTTACGAGTATTGACTTTCTGCAATTTAGTTTTAGACGCCATTTTTGAGTCCAATTCACTATGAAAATGGTCTAATGAAAACTTAGGTTTAATTGTAGCAGATTGCGTATCTGCTGCTGTAGAAAAAACTACGTATCATCTGCGAAATTTCTCACAATTTATTGGGAAATAGTATTGGTAAAACAGAGAAGGTACAAAATAGGCCCAAGTACTCTCACTTCATAGTTTCAAATAGTCGCTATCTTTTCATACTCTAAAATATCTATTATTCAGATATGATTTCAGTAGATTATAATAATATGTTGTATCATCTGCAAAAGTTCTCACAATACAATTTTCATTTATTGGTAAATAGTATTGGTAAAACAGAGAAGGTAAAAAATTGGCCCATGTACGCTCACTTCAAGCACACCGGCATAGTTTCAAATAGTCGCCTTCTTGTCATACTCTAACATATCTATTAATTAGATATGATTTCAGGAGATTAGAATAATGCGCTGGTAATAAAGTCACAGAGTAAACAGACCCGACACAAGTGACAGATGCCAAAATTGTTTATAAGAACCGTATTTTTTTTTTCAAATAACTTTTTTTCTGAACGCCGCGTGAGAACGGGTAAGAACGTTGAATTACCCATTAGTTATTATAGACATTGTATTGTGTATATATTTTCATTCTAACACGATATTTTGAAGAGTTGTCATCGGCAGTATTTTTGTGAAAATTTGTCAACCAACGATTTATAAAACAACATCACAAATACGATGATACTTTTTTCCCTGAGTGTGTCTTTGAATTTTAATACAAAATTCTGTATATTCAGTAGCCTACTACAAATTGCAAAATTTTTTGCCACGCTTGGGAAAATTGATATGCATGTTAAACAGGAGGCCACTACATACTCGGATTTTCATTATCACATTCCATATAATTTCAAAAGAACATACTAAAGTTAAATCTTTAAACAAATTATTCAAATATTTGTACTCGTTAAATAATGATGCCAATATGGATATCAGTAGTGCGATTTCCTAACTTCTTAACGGCGAACATCGGTTGTAAATTTTCGTTATTTTCCCACAATTGTTTTTAAAACTGATTTCGGAAAATTTTCACTCGAATTTTGTAGTACTCGAATTTTGTAGTAAAATCGTTAAAAAATAATTTAAACAATGGCTTAACCTATATATATAATATATATAAAAAATTAAGATTTATGGTTCAAAACAATTACGTTTTAATGCATTGTGTTGAGGTTAATTAGTGAATGAATAACACCTGCCCTTGTTTAATCTTTCGTCCTCAACCCAAGTTTTTATGAGACGCAATTCACACTAGTGTTGGGCTGCAGTACAACCGAGAGTGAAGACGGAATGTTCGTGGTTCCTTGTAAAAGCCAATTTTTATTACGGTGTTTTAGCTTATTTAATTAATTTTGATTTCTAATTTTTCGGTATAGGGATCAAATGATACAAAAACTAATCGAAAGTGTAATATTGCGACAAAAGTGTAAAAAATTTAAAAATCATAGGAATGTTTACAGAAGCTGCAAATAATCATAAATTACCATTTGCCTTGAAAAATTTATTTTGGACCAAAAAAAAAATATACATACATATGTATTTTAAATATTTAAACTGATATAGTTAGTGCCCAGCAGAAATTTGGAAGCGTTAAAACTGATAAACGCTTCTATTTTGCTTCTTTTTTGATGTTTCTACCTGCAAGATCCATATTTTGTATAAGCAAATATGAACATTTAAAATTAATTTTTATCTCCTTATTTTTATAATTTTTATGCAGTGTTTATACCGAACAATTCAGTCATGATTGTTCAAGCACAACTTAAATTTTACGAAAGTTATATACGCGTTTCCATTTAATTTATGTAGTATATGTTTGTCAGTTGGTATCACACTTCATGAACATATATATTGTTTGTAATCGTATGATATAAGTAACCCAAAAGAAGGTAATATGTATACCAGGTTGCATCCTGGAGGATCCAAATTTTACAGCACTTCACTTATTTGTTTTTTTTTTTGCTTGAAAGCATCCTTTTTTAGTTTTATCCCATGATTTCAGTTGTGAACCCAATTTTTCCGTGTACGTAATTTTATTATTGCAAACATTTGGCAATAATATTTTAAATTATCTGTTTTGTTAGTTGTTTTTATAATTGTTTATTATATTTTAAATTATTGACTGATATTTTTAATAACTTTGTTTGAAGATTTTAAATTCTACCGATATTTGTCGGTAACAGATTTAAACGAAACATGTTGTTAACTTACAAATATAGAATAGCTTTTTCGGAAACTCAACCGGCAATTATCGTTAACGATGTCGATAAAATCGTTAAGAAAGTTATAGAATCGCACTACAGATGAAAGATAATAATCTCTGCTATTATACAAAATTATTTATCGTGATATTTCAGGATCAAAGATTTCAAAAATTTCGTTTTAAAAATTCGATTCCTAAATATCCTTGTTTGTTTTATATAAGTTCGTCAAAAGAAAGCAACTATGTAATAAATTTCATAAAAATTAATTACTCACTGTTTAAAGAAGATGATTTGATCTTTAAGATGACACCAAATGTTTAATTTTCTGTTGAAGTGTTCAAAAATTATAATAATTTAAACAATGTATATTTCAAAAAAATTGTGAAAACGCCCCTCTTTGAGCAGCGACTAATCTTGAACTATATCGAATTTTTTAAAAATAAAAAATACGGTAACACCATATTAACATGGAGAATTTTTATACCAAGTTTTACTAAAATCAGAAGAGGTAAAGTTGCAAATGTTTTTTTTGGTGTTTTTAAATGTCTTTTTTTGTTGTTTTTAAAATGTCCCTTAAAGCAATGCCGAAAAGTAATGAAAAAGCTGAATTTTTATATCTCACGGTGGGAGCTAGGTTTTCATTTTTGACCCATATTTTCTAAGAGTAATTTTCTTAGAATTTTGTGTATATTACGCCTTTTGACAAAAATAATTGACGCACCCTAATATATATATTAATTAAAAGTTTCATACACTCAATGAAAAAGAAAATGCTAGTTTCTTAAAAAGTTTAAAGCTTTTAATTAATTTTACGAAGTTTTTCGTTCGGCTTTATTAGTTCACTGAAAACTTTATTTTGTTTAATAAAATTCTGTCTGTGTATAGAAAATCTATGCAATCTGTATAGAAAATTAATAGAAAAATCCTCAGATTCTATGAATTTTTTTTATAAACGAACTGTAATGACCTTTTTCTTAGATTTCTCTTGGATTTTCATTATTTTTTTTCTTTACACTCATACATACAAGTCTGTAAAAATAGCAAAGAAAACATACTAAATTTTTTTTTTTTTTTTTAATGGCTAAGTATGACGAGAGATACTTATATGCCAAGACTATTTACGCCCATTTGACGTTATACATACAAGATGTCAATCTGACAGATGTAGAGTGAGGTAAAAGAAAATTGATGTCTGCATTTACTTTTGAGATACATTTCAGTGTAGCTACAATGTCGTTTTTTTAAAAGTATGTTTTTACTTAGCAGCAATAGAGTTGGTACTTCTTTTGATAGATTTAAGCCCGTATGACACTGTATAGTTTTTGTATTGACAATCTAAATTAAAGCAGTACAAATATATTGTTACTCAATTTTTTAACTAGTGTAAAGAGTACGAACACATAGTGCCAAATTGTAGTAAATGTCAAAACAAATACTTTTGTTATCGATAAATCAGCGAAAAATTGGGATATCTGTCAAAAGTGCAAACGAAAATTTTGAACTTTATCTTGACATTTCTCACAGGCAAATAAGTTTGTTGTCAGTTTCTTTTTGGAACTGTCAGTTTAAAAAAAAAAAACAAAACTGTTTGTTTACAAATTGTATATATGTTTCATTCGCACATTAATGTTGTTTCTTTCTCCCAATACATCTTGAAACTATACAAAAACTATACAGTGTCATAACAGCTTTATCATTGTAGTGTCTTCTAATATGACATTTGGTATTCTTATTTTGTTGAAAGCGTTCTTGAGACTTTTTGCATAGCTGTATCTTCAAAGATCAAATTTACACAAGTAGATAAAATTTATTAATTTCTTGTAGATCCCTGGTTGTCTCGACATGAGCACATCATGGAAATTGTTGAAACTGTTAAAAAGACTATTTTGTTGGGCGAATTTGCTGCATTGAAAAATTAGGTGATTGTCGTCTTGAAGAGTGTTGCATTCATCACATTGGTCTGAGGTTTCGACACCAATTTTTTTAAGGTATGGTTTGTTATAAGTGAGGCCAACTAGAAGTCTGTTAATAACCTTGATTTCAGCTGCAGACAATTTACTGTTCTTAAACCAGTGGCATTTGGGTAATTCGGGAAATACTGCTAGGAACTCCGGGCATCTTTCTTGTGAAATGTTCTTATATTCGTTACCCCATTGGTCCCAGAGTAGGTTAAAAATATTGGTGTAGGCATCTTTTATTGACAATTTTGGTATTATTTCAAACCTTGTGAGTGCTGCTTGTTTGGCAAAACGATCAGCAAGCTCATTGAAAGATAAGCCGACATGTGCCGGTGTCCAAATAAATTCAATTGAATTAAGCGGCGAAGCCTGTATTTTTTCAAAAATATTTGAAATTATAAAGTTGTATGATGAGTTTTTGTTTAGGAGTAAGCACGCGTTTTTACTGTCTGTGAAAATTGCTGCTCTGCTAAACCCTTCTTCAATAATGATGTCAATTGCCTTATTAATAGCTCGTCATACCCGTTAGCGATGAAACCCGACTTGAGATTTTAAAAAGGTAGTTGTTTCCGCAGGATATATTGCATACAGCACAACCAGTACTGTCAGTTAAAATAGAGGCATCAGTAGCAAAAATAGCATAACTTTCACTTTTAAGATCTTGAACTTTTTCGTTGTACAGCGCTTTAATTGCTTCAGTAGGAGTATCCTTTTTGGATGTAGAGAAGATATTGAGTGTCACTACAACTTTTGGTGAATAATGGTACGTGATAGTCGTACAAGTGTTATCAAAAATATTTTGAAATTTTTTATATGTTGCGCCGAGACTAGATTTTTTGGCAGGATTACTAACTATACGTTGATATACTTCCGGAATGAACATTTTCAGTCTGAGTAATTCTTTGGACGCTAGGTAGAGAGCTCTTTGACGGGGCGGGAGTGTAAGAGAAAGCGCATATAGCAAATGGATTGGGGTTTGCTGAATTAAACCAAGACTTCTACGGAGCATGTGATTTTGAAATGTCATTATTTTTTTGTCGATGTAGTTGGGTGCATGAGCTGTTGATGAACGTGCATATTCCGTTTTTGAGAAAATTAAGGATTCAGTTAGATTGATTGCCACATCCGGTAGAAGTCCACCACCACTTTTGAACGGTGTGACCATTCGAATAGCATTTGCAGCTGATTTGGTTTCTGCTATTACTCTATCGTAGTGATCTTTCATAGAGAGGCTGTTCTTAATACTTCTACCTAAAAATTTAAAACAGTCAACATTTTTGATTTGTGAGTTGTTAAGTAGGACATTGACTTTTTGACGTGTTCCTTTTGCCATATACATCGCAATTGTTTTTTCAATATTAATTTCAAGGTTAAGAGATTTAGCGATTCTATAAAAATCGTTTAACTTGTTCTGAAGACGAGAGACTGATCTATCGAGGTTTTTGTCAATCGAAAGGATCACAAAATCATCGGCAAACTGGAAAACATGAGCATGTTCATTCGCAATTGAGTGTAAGGAGATAGTATATAGGTTGAAAAGGAGCGGGCTCAGACAACTTCCCTGAGGAAGACCATTATAAATTTCGATTTTTTCATTTCCCAAGGTGAGGACTCTATATTTTAAAAATTCAAGTGTCCAAGCAATACAATGACTAGGTAGGCGAAGCTGTATAAGAATGGAGTTAAGTTTTTGTAGACTAACGCAATCATAAGCCTTAGAGATGTCGAGTGAGACCAGTGTTGTTTTAAGTCCGTTTTCTTTAGCCACACATATTGTATGTAAAAGATCGTTTATGCAGGTGGAGGCGGATCGGTGTTTCCTGTATCCGTATGATCTTGACGGCAAGATGTCTTTACTTGTTAGAAAACTTGTAATTCGCTCTTTTAGCATCAAATTGATAATCTTTAAAAAAAACAGAGATTAGAGCAATAGGCCGAAAATTTGTAAAAATCTGTGGGTCTTTATGTCTTTTATGAAGTGGCACGATACGTATAGATCTCCATGAGTCCCGAATTGAACAGTTCTGCCATGCATTGTTGATTGCCATTAAAAGCGAGTTTTTGGAAGAAAGTGAGAAGTTTTTAACAATTTCATATGTAACTCCATCCGTACCAGCAGCGGAAGGTTTAGTTTTTGCTTGTAGAATCGATGATAGTTCCATATCAGAGAAACATGTGTCACGTTCAAAATCGTCTGAGGTGTAATGTGCGATTGTGTTGTTTGGTACTTGGTTTTTTATATGCTCAAGGAAGATTTTATTGTTATCGGAGTTCCAACGTGACGAATAATTATTTGAGCCAGCATTTTTATACGCATTTATAAATCTGAAAAACGATCTTGTATTTGGTATATGGTTGAGTTGTTCCGTTTTTTTCCCGGAACGATCTTTTTTTGGCTGCTTTAACTCCGCGCTGAAAGTTTTTAATAGCATCTACTAAAAGGTCCGCATTTTGTGTATTTTTGTTTGCGTTAAACGTTTTTTGAGCAGGAAAAGTTTTCCAATCTCATCGTTCCACCAATGTTTTGGAGAGAAATTTTGATTCGTTTTATGTTTTGAGTTGCGAATAAGAGAACCTACATATTGCTCAATATCATCAAAATTAGCTAAAAAGGCAGTTTGACCAATATCTTTTAGCAGTTTTTTCTTTGAGAGGAAGAAGGTTTCACTTTGTCTTATTTTATCGATTTTTATGTGAACTGGAAAGTGATGGCTACCACCAACAGTTATATGAGTAGGTGGTTAATGAGAGTTCTGGAAACAGGTGCAGGGTGCAAAAATTTTGTACTAGTTTTGTATGGCAAATCTAGCAAATCCAATGAAAATTGCTCCCTGGCAACGCTGTCAATCAAAACCGCAAAATTATTCCTTTACTGTTCATGTGGGGTCTTTTATGTCCCCAGATTTTATTTTTTATTGGTAAGGGGGTTGGAGGGGGTTTAAATTAGCGAGATGTATTTAAGGGTTAATGTGTATTTACCGCAAAATTATGTTAAACATAAAATTATTCCTTTAACGGCCGATGGGGTCAAATTTGACCCCATGATTTTTTGTGTTATGAGGCGGTAGTGTGTTCGGTTTTGATTGAAGTGAAGTCGTGGTGGTCGGTGTGGGGGTTGGGGTGGGGGTTGGGGTGGGGGTTGGGGTGGGGGTTGGGGTGGGGGTTGGGGTGGGGGTTCGGTTTGGTGGGGAGTTCGGTTTGGTGGGGGGTTCGGTTTTGCTTAAAGTGAAATCGTGATGGGTGTTATTTTTGTTGAAGTGAAGTCGTAACATTTAATGTGTTCATTAGAGGGTTAATACAATATGAATTAAACCACATTAGGGCGGTTTACGAAAGTCTGTGATTTTTTGCTAGTATTTAATAAATAAAATTCATTTACTGTGGTATATATGAATGTCCCTAATACTATTTGTTATCAGTATAAAATGTTAATCACATTATTTAAAAAACAAAACATTTATTTATTTTTAGTGTTAATCATATACCTACATACTTATAAAACATATGTATATTAGCAACAATTCTATATTTTTGTAGACCAAATAATTTACAATTACACATAACACTCGAATCAACCGTAATTTGTTTCAATTTAAAACAATTTTCAACATGAACATAAAACTCTTGATTTGCTATGAAATGGGGTGATGGGGGAGGTTGAGGTGGAGGTTGAGGTGGAGGCTGAGGTGGAGGCCTAGGAGGCAGAGGTGGCCCTGGAGTGGCAGAGGTTTTAAAATATTTTATGAAAACAGAAAATTAAGTTGTTGAAATGCAAAAAGTTTGTACTTGACCATGAACAACTAAGTTGTTATCGTTTAGTAATAAAAAGCAACAAAACAATATTATTTATATATATATTTTATTTATTAATTTGTTTGAGAATTTTGTAATATAATAATATAATCATTAAATATCTTAAATTTATCTATTATCTATATTATATTTATCTATTTTAAAATGTCCCCAAGCGTAGGTATTAATACCATCTTCTCTTATATAACGCTTATCGTCATTATAACTTAATACAACTTTTGATATTTGTTGTGTATAAATTTCATGTAGAATAGATTTAAATATATACATTTTATCATGATATATAGTTTTATCTATTAGACAGTTGCGATAATCATTAATAGTTAGTTTTTTTAAAGCCGAGTTTTTTACACCTTTCGCTTTTTTTATTTCTTCTTTAGCGGCAACAGCTATTGAATATACTTTTGATCGAAGTCCAATAAATTCTAACATTACACACCCATTATTCTCGTCTTTCATCATTCCCAACACCTTTTTGTTTTGCAAGGGGAAATTGAAAACATTATTAATTGAATAGTCTGATGTATCAAAGTTTAGATGAAGATCATTGTAAATATCTTTATAAAAATCGTCTGTTCTTATTGTATAAATAAACGAGTCATTATCCATATAATTTAGTGTTAAATTTTCATTAAATTTTGGTTGCATATACTGATAGTGGAAATCATACATTTTATATTTAGATAGTTCTAGAACTGTAAACCCTAAATATATAGGTTTATTGAACGTCACCCTATCCATACTCATTTGAATTGCAATCATATTATCGGTAAAATGTGTTGAACTATGAAAATTAGGTTTTGCTATAAGAGCTCGAGCACCCAAACGTCTATGTTCACTCTCCCAAGCATTGACGATTTTCACATTTTTACGTTTTTCAACATTTTCCATAGTTTTACCGTATACCGCATTATTCAAAAGTTTAAAAAAATTTTTTTTCAAATTCATTTTTGGCATTGGTTCGATGAAGAGTATTTAAGTCGATATACTGTTTCAACCAAGTTGATTGTCTAAATCTTAATATTCTATGAATTTTAACTAATTTTAAACCATTTCTAATACACTGCTGAAGATTTCGATAGTGAATTATATATGATTTTTTGTTAGTTAAATCGGGAATCAGCTTCTTTATATTGTGATGTTTTATTGGAGGACTTTTAAGTTCAGCACAGAATGGTAAATCATTGTGACTATCATGAAGTTCTTCAGGATAGTCTAAATCAACTTCTAAAATGTAACCAAAATTAGAGTTTTCGGATACTTTTGAAATATCAAAGCTATCTATATCTTCAATCCATTCAAATTTACCTTCTGGCAAAGATTCAGACATTGCCCAACCATATAAATTGTTTGCATCTAAATACATAAGATATTGTGAGGGTGTAGAACAATCATATGTTTTCATATATTTATGATTTGCAACTGTTCGACGTGTTGAACATTGAACAATACCACCTCTAATTCCTTTTTTCATGAAATTATACATATTTATATCGGTGAACAATTCCAATTTAATTTTCGTTATTTTTAACATGGCATCCCACGATAAACCAGGTGTTGTATAGTAATGACATGGATCAAGATGATATATCGATTTACAAACAGAACGAAAATTTTCAAATACATCAGTTAAAAGAAGTACATCTGTTTTTAGATATAAAAGCATATACTCATTTAGAGATTGACAGTTAAATGTAGACCAAACACTTAACGCATGCTCATAATCAGTAATAGTACATTCTGTATTATTTAATGTAGAGAAAAACTGTTCGCGAGGAGGTAAAACATTTTCGTTTAATTTTTCAACTGAATCGATATACTCATAAGGAAATATACCTTTTCTTTTCAAAAGATTAAATTCTAAATGATTTGGATATATCGATTTTAATATTTTAAAATCATCATTATGTAAATGATTGGCTAAACTATCTAAACTTGATGACATAAATCTAAAAGAATCGAGAAAACGTAATTCTAAATTATATTCATCGGTAATTTGAATCATTTTCCTAACAGATATATACAATTCTTTATTAAGTGGTATAACATTTATCTCACCCGGATAATCTGCCAGAGCCTTTACAAACAAATGACAGTCATATCCTGAAAAGTTATGAAAAACTATTGGGATATAGTTAGGTAATTTATAATTAAGATTACAACTATTATGAGCTGGACCGCGATATTGACCAGTTAAATGACAATGATCAGCACATCTATCATCATCTAAAATTTTATTACATATATGACATACATTAGTATTATAATGTTTTTCAATTTCATGGGGTAACAGAGAATTCATTGGTACTACTTTCATTAGAAAGTTTTCACACAAAAAACGTGCATCATCTATTAAATTTTGGACAAAATCTTTAACAACATCGTCACCCGTATACGTTCTAAACTTATTCAATTTAGAATCAAAAGATGATTTTATGTAATAACTGTAAGCTATAGGTATATGTTTTTGAATGCTGGTGACATTATCAGAATTTTGGTTATTAATTTTACTTAATATACATTCAAAATCCGCATAGATGACAAATGGTACATCTAATTGATTTTTAAAATTTTTGAATTGCAATATATTATCATCATCAACACCCGTAGGCATAGTGGTGACAATTTTATTGCATTCTTGTTTATGTTTTAATAACAAGAGTTCACTGGTTGAATATTGTAAACAAAAATTACAAAAATATATAGCACCATTATGTTTTGAAACCTGTGCGCTCAATAAACGACTTATGTCTTTTATCCAAACATAATGTGATTCATCGTTTTCATCATTTTGAATGTACAGTAGATTAATATGATTAATTTTTACATCAACTGTCTTATAATATGGTCCAACGATCTCTTTTTTTATTACATCACATCCAAAAACATTTACGCTTATATTTAAATTATATTTCTCAAATATCTTAATATCACCAACAGATAGAGGAAAGGTTAAGGTGGTGAAATCAATTGTTATTCCATTTGTTAGTGTTATTAAGCTTTGTGTGATAACATTACTATAATGTGAATATTTTGGATTTAAATGATCGTTTTCTAATGCAGCTATAAGAGCCCATTTAAAACAATAATTATCATTATTTCTAATATTGATGCACGCTTTTTTATTTCTAATAAATAGTGGTAGTTCTAAATATTTAGATCCTTTTATAGGACAATACTTGTTAACGTTTATCTCAATTCTATTTACACAGACTAGAGCCCAACCACTATCTCGCTCTTGAAATTCATCCATTTTTGTTACTATTTCCATACTATGCCTATCGTACACGTCTAATAGATCTTGTTCTAATTGTACTATTTCCATTTTCGTTTGAAAAGATTTTACACTAATTAGAGCACTATCATCATTTTCAATCTCATTAGTTTTTGAGAATTTTACATATTCTGCAAATAGTTCTATATTGAATTTTATATTTTGATGTTCTAATAACATATTTTTTAAAATATTTATAATGCTTTCTTTTGCATTCGAAAATAAAATGTTTGAAGAAAGCTCAACTATCTTTTTATTTTCGTATACAAAAGTTTGGATACGCTTATTAAATAAATTTTTGCTTATATATATATCGTCGTTTATAAACAAACGATAATTTTTTTTTTTTATGTTCATTAGTTCTCAAATGATGAGACCAAGAACCTTTTGTTATATTTAATTTACAAGTTTCACATCGTGTATAGCTACACGATGGAGTTTCTTCAATATTTTCAACTTTAACAATTTTTTCATTTTGTAAATTTAATTTTGTTTTGTTTGATTTTGGATTAATATGTTTATTATTTAAATGTCTTTTTAAATTATATTTGGATACGAAAGACGTTCCACATACCTCACAGATGTACATAATACAACAACAACAGAAATGGAAGTAACGTGCTGAAAGTATTTGAAATTGAAGTTGAAATAAACATAAATTATAGATTTGTTGTTAATATCAATAACATACCTGAACTTAATGTAGATTTATATATTTAAATATATCGCAGTTTTAAATTAAGTCAAATACCGTTTCCACTTTTTTATATAAATATAGGTCAATTAAATTATATAAAAATTATAATTTTGTGTTTTAAGAATAGTTTTTAATCACTTATAAGTATCAGTTTTTTGTGAGTGATGTGTTTCTTAGAATGACGAAATTCGAATGTTTTATTAAAACTCATTAACAAATGTTCTTATATACAATTTCTATTCTTACTAAACTAAAACTTTGTTAAAAAAGTTGTGATCAAGTCCAGAGATAAGAATAAAAAAAATTTTGTTTAATCACATTTTTAATTAAGTACGTATATCATACTATACTATTATAAACATAATGCATCGGTAAGGGGTTGATTGGGTAGATTATCTAAAAATTTTTAGAGCTGGTTTATAATAAAGTTCATATCTTGTTTTATACGATTTAAGATATAAACCTTTACCCATAGCAAGTGATTTCATATGTCTGTTATGACGAGTAGCCTCTGCTAGTTGTTCCTTTCCATTTTTTACCGCATTGTAAAACTATGGAAAATGTTGAATCACCATCTTCTACAACCGTATATGTACAGCTACAATCGTAAATATACAGCTACAGCCATATGTATGTACAGCTACAGCCGTATAAATACGGCTGTAGCTGTATAAAAGTTCAGTTGTTAAAATTTGTTGTGGTTTTACTGATATGTGTGTGTGTGTTGAAACAGTTGATATGTACTACAAGTTTTGATTTGCTATGAAATGGGGCGAAGGCGGAGGTTGAGGTGGAGGCTGAGGTGGAGGCCTAGGCGGAGGTGAAGCACAATTTAACCCACCGCCGACGCCTTCACCTCCGCCTAGGCCTCCACCTCAGCCTCCACCTCAACCTCCGCCTTCGCCCCATTTCATAGCAAATCAAAACTTGTAGTACATACACAGTAAAAAGTCGTGGTTTAATTTTAAAACTTAGCAGTGTTAATTCTAAACTACTTTGGAATTAAATTTTAAATTAATTCCGAAAGAGTTTATATCTAACACCATGTGGTATAAATTGTAATACTTGTGGGAATTGTTTTAACACCCAGAGAAATTTAAAAGTTTTTTAATGACTATTTGGAATAGAAATAACACCAAAATTGTAATTAAATATTTTCAAGAGAAAAAAAAACAATTCCTGATAGTTTACAAATAACACCGACGCAGGCATTGGTTTTTTTTTTTTTGTTTTAATACTTTCGGTTTTATTCTAATGCCAAAAAAGACTTAAATTTCTCTCTTAAAACAATTTAATTTTTTAAAGTTTAAAAACAACACCTAATAAGGTATTAAAAACAGCTGTAAAAATGTGCCTCTCTCATGGAACTGCTTGTTTTGGTTTAAAAATAACACCAGAAAAAGTATTAAATCTCTCTCTTTGTTACAATTAATGGAGTTAAAGTTATATTTTTTAACACCACGCGGTTTAAGCAAAGTCATTGGACAAAGCTTCGAAGGTAAATCTGAGTGGCCCATTGACGTATTACCGTTTTTAAATCTTTTAAAATTGCTTCCTTCTACTGCTGCTGGGCGAGATACAAAAAAAGCTAAAATCAGTAAATCAGTCAACAGCTTCATAACTTTCGAAGAGGTAATTTGTTAAAAAAAAAACATCGCTTTTACTATATCTTATCTATCTTATTTTATATTTTTATTGCAGCTAAACACACCGATCGAAAAGTACAAAGTAGGATCTCAGCAGCCAACTATTATAGCTGTTGGAGAAAAGAAAGCGTCTATTTCACAGTACTTCATAAGTTTGGATGGTAAATGCACCAACTTACCTCTCGAATATAGCTTTGCGCAGGTATTTGATCTTTATTTTAAATCATTTTACATTTTAAATATTGGGTTTGATATCTCATTGGCAAACTTTTTCAAATATTTCATTTTAAGAAAAACAAGAAAAACTTTTGCTTTATTTGTATGATTATCTCTCATTTTAATTAAATTTATTGTATGCTTAAAATTATACTATAACTTTTTAAACGACAATATATAACAACAAACGTTAGCCTTTAGTTCCATATACCTAATTATTTAATATTTACACAATATTTATAGAAAAATAAGAATAATATTTTTGTTTATTATATAAGAAAAATATTTATGATTATATAAAATATTAATTAAAATATTACAATAAATATAAAATATAAATTAAAAATAACTAAACATAAAACTAAAGTTGTTTAATTTATTTTCAGTGAAATTTTATAAAAAACGGTGTTAATTTTAGCCCTTCCTAAGTTAAAAGCAACACCCGTTCAGTGTACCATATATTCCATTGGGTATTGAAAATAACACCTATTTAAGAATACAATATATTCCTAATGGTATTATTCTAATTCTTGGTCAGGTGTAAAAACTATTCCATAGGGTATTATATTAATGCCAAGTTACTTATTGAATATAAACAATTTGGTTTTATTTTAACACCAAAAAATAATAAACCGTAATACATAATGGTGTTATTTTTATGCTCTCAAAAACGAAACTCTCTCTCACTGTCTGTTTTTCAATCTCTGTATAAGAATACCATAATGGAATACATTTAACACTTTTTAGGGATTGTTATATATACACACCGGCTCGGTGTTAAAATTAAACTAAAACTTTTTACTGTGTATCAACTGTTTCAACACACACACACATATCAGTAAAACCACAACAAATTTTAACAACTGAACTTTTATACAGCTACAGCCGTATTTATACGGCTGTAGCTGTACATACATATGGCTGTAGCTGTATATTTACGATTGTAGCTGTACATATACGGTTGTAGAAGATGGTGATTCAACATTTTCCATAGTTTTACAATGCGGTAAAAAATGGAAAGGAACAACTAGCAGAGGCTACTCGTCATAACAGACATATGAAATCACTTGCTATGGGTAAAGGTTTATATCTTAAATCGTATAAAACAAGATATGAACTTTATTATAAACCAGCTCTAAAAATTTTTAGATAATCTACCCAATCAACCCCTTACCGATGCATTATGTTTATAATAGTATAGTATGATATACGTACTTAATTAAAAATGTGATTAAACAAAATTTTTTTTATTCTTATCTCTGGACTTGATCACAACTTTTTTAACAAAGTTTTAGTTTAGTAAGAATAGAAATTGTATATAAGAACATTTGTTAATGAGTTTTAATAAAACATTCGAATTTCGTCATTCTAAGAAACACATCACTCACAAAAAACTGATACTTATAAGTGATTAAAAACTATTCTTAAAACACAAAATTATAATTTTTATATAATTTAATTGACCTATATTTATATAAAAAAGTGGAAACGGTATTTGACTTAATTTAAAACTGCGATATATTTAAATATATAAATCTACATTAAGTTCAGGTATGTTATTGATATTAACAACAAATCTATAATTTATGTTTATTTCAACTTCAATTTCAAATACTTTCAGCACGTTACTTCCATTTCTGTTGTTGTTGTATTATGTACATCTGTGAGGTATGTGGAACGTCTTTCGTATCCAAATATAATTTAAAAAGACATTTAAATAATAAACATATTAATCCAAAATCAAACAAAACAAAATTAAATTTACAAAATGAAAAAATTGTTAAAGTTGAAAATATTGAAGAAACTCCATCGTGTAGCTATACACGATGTGAAACTTGTAAATTAAATATAACAAAAGGTTCTTGGTCTCATCATTTGAGAACTAATGAACATAAAAAAAAAAAAATAATCGTTTGTTTATAAACGACGATATATATATAAGCAAAAATTTATTTAATAAGCGTATCCAAACTTTTGTATACGAAAATAAAAAGATAGTTGAGCTTTCTTCAAACATTTTATTTTCGAATGCAAAAGAAAGCATTATAAATATTTTAAAAAATATGTTATTAGAACATCAAAATATAAAATTCAATATAGAACTATTTGCAGAATATGTAAAATTCTCAAAAACTAATGAGATTGAAAATGATGATAGTGCTCTAATTAGTGTAAAATCTTTTCAAACGAAAATGGAAATAGTACAATTAGAACAAGATCTATTAGACGTGTACGATAGGCATAGTATGGAAATAGTAACAAAAATGGATGAATTTCAAGAGCGAGATAGTGGTTGGGCTCTAGTCTGTGTAAATAGAATTGAGATAAACGTTAACAAGTATTGTCCTATAAAAGGATCTAAATATTTAGAACTACCACTATTTATTAGAAATAAAAAAGCGTGCATCAATATTAGAAATAATGATAATTATTGTTTTAAATGGGCTCTTATAGCTGCATTAGAAAACGATCATTTAAATCCAAAATATTCACATTATAGTAATGTTATCACACAAAGCTTAATAACACTAACAAATGGAATAACAATTGATTTCACCACCTTAACCTTTCCTCTATCTGTTGGTGATATTAAGATATTTGAGAAATATAATTTAAATATAAGCGTAAATGTTTTTGGATGTGATGTAATAAAAAAAGAGATCGTTGGACCATATTATAAGACAGTTGATGTAAAAATTAATCATATTAATCTACTGTACATTCAAAATGATGAAAACGATGAATCACATTATGTTTGGATAAAAGACATAAGTCGTTTATTGAGCGCACAGGTTTCAAAACATAATGGTGCTATATATTTTTGTAATTTTTGTTTACAATATTCAACCAGTGAACTCTTGTTATTAAAACATAAACAAGAATGCAATAAAATTGTCACCACTATGCCTACGGGTGTTGATGATGATAATATATTGCAATTCAAAAATTTTAAAAATCAATTAGATGTACCATTTGTCATCTATGCGGATTTTGAATGTATATTAAGTAAAATTAATAACCAAAATTCTGATAATGTCACCAGCATTCAAAAACATATACCTATAGCTTACAGTTATTACATAAAATCATCTTTTGATTCTAAATTGAATAAGTTTAGAACGTATACGGGTGACGATGTTGTTAAAGATTTTGTCCAAAATTTAATAGATGATGCACGTTTTTTGTGTGAAAACTTTCTAATGAAAGTAGTACCAATGAATTCTCTGTTACCCCATGAAATTGAAAAACATTATAATACTAATGTATGTCATATATGTAATAAAATTTTAGATGATGATAGATGTGCTGATCATTGTCATTTAACTGGTCAATATCGCGGTCCAGCTCATAATAGTTGTAATCTTAATTATAAATTACCTAACTATATCCCAATAGTTTTTCATAACTTTTCAGGATATGACTGTCATTTGTTTGTAAAGGCTCTGGCAGATTATCCGGGTGAGATAAATGTTATACCACTTAATAAAGAATTGTATATATCTGTTAGGAAAATGATTCAAATTACCGATGAATATAATTTAGAATTACGTTTTCTCGATTCTTTTAGATTTATGTCATCAAGTTTAGATAGTTTAGCCAATCATTTACATAATGATGATTTTAAAATATTAAAATCGATATATCCAAATCATTTAGAATTTAATCTTTTGAAAAGAAAAGGTATATTTCCTTATGAGTATATCGATTCAGTTGAAAAATTAAACGAAAATGTTTTACCTCCTCGCGAACAGTTTTTCTCTACATTAAATAATACAGAATGTACTATTACTGATTATGAGCATGCGTTAAGTGTTTGGTCTACATTTAACTGTCAATCTCTAAATGAGTATATGCTTTTATATCTAAAAACAGATGTACTTCTTTTAACTGATGTATTTGAAAATTTTCGTTCTGTTTGTAAATCGATATATCATCTTGATCCATGTCATTACTATACAACACCTGGTTTATCGTGGGATGCCATGTTAAAAATAACGAAAATTAAATTGGAATTGTTCACCGATATAAATATGTATAATTTCATGAAAAAAGGAATTAGAGGTGGTATTGTTCAATGTTCAACACGTCGAACAGTTGCAAATCATAAATATATGAAAACATATGATTGTTCTACACCCTCACAATATCTTATGTATTTAGATGCAAACAATTTATATGGTTGGGCAATGTCTGAATCTTTGCCAGAAGGTAAATTTGAATGGATTGAAGATATAGATAGCTTTGATATTTCAAAAGTATCCGAAAACTCTAATTTTGGTTACATTTTAGAAGTTGATTTAGACTATCCTGAAGAACTTCATGATAGTCACAATGATTTACCATTCTGTGCTGAACTTAAAAGTCCTCCAATAAAACATCACAATATAAAGAAGCTGATTCCCGATTTAACTAACAAAAAATCATATATAATTCACTATCGAAATCTTCAGCAGTGTATTAGAAATGGTTTAAAATTAGTTAAAATTCATAGAATATTAAGATTTAGACAATCAACTTGGTTGAAACAGTATATCGACTTAAATACTCTTCATCGAACCAATGCCAAAAATGAATTTGAAAAAAATTTTTTTAAACTTTTGAATAATGCGGTATACGGTAAAACTATGGAAAATGTTGAAAAACGTAAAAATGTGAAAATCGTCAATGCTTGGGAGAGTGAACATAGACGTTTGGGTGCTCGAGCTCTTATAGCAAAACCTAATTTTCATAGTTCAACACATTTTACCGATAATATGATTGCAATTCAAATGAGTATGGATAGGGTGACGTTCAATAAACCTATATATTTAGGGTTTACAGTTCTAGAACTATCTAAATATAAAATGTATGATTTCCACTATCAGTATATGCAACCAAAATTTAATGAAAATTTAACACTAAATTATATGGATAATGACTCGTTTATTTATACAATAAGAACAGACGATTTTTATAAAGATATTTACAATGATCTTCATCTAAACTTTGATACATCAGACTATTCAATTAATAATGTTTTCAATTTCCCCTTGCAAAACAAAAAGGTGTTGGGAATGATGAAAGACGAGAATAATGGGTGTGTAATGTTAGAATTTATTGGACTTCGATCAAAAGTATATTCAATAGCTGTTGCCGCTAAAGAAGAAATAAAAAAAGCGAAAGGTGTAAAAAACTCGGCTTTAAAAAAACTAACTATTAATGATTATCGCAACTGTCTAATAGATAAAACTATATATCATGATAAAATGTATATATTTAAATCTATTCTACATGAAATTTATACACAACAAATATCAAAAGTTGTATTAAGTTATAATGACGATAAGCGTTATATAAGAGAAGATGGTATTAATACCTACGCTTGGGGACATTTTAAAATAGATAAATATAATATAGATAATAGATAAATTTAAGATATTTAATGATTATATTATTATATTACAAAATTCTCAAACAAATTAATAAATAAAATATATATATAAATAATATTGTTTTGTTGCTTTTTATTACTAAACGATAACAACTTAGTTGTTCATGGTCAAGTACAAACTTTTTGCATTTCAACAACTTAATTTTCTGTTTTCATAAAATATTTTAAAACCTCTGCCACTCCAGGGCCACCTCTGCCTCCTAGGCCTCCACCTCAGCCTCCACCTCAACCTCCACCTCAACCTCCCCCATCACCCCATTTCATAGCAAATCAAGAGTTTTATGTTCATGTTGAAAATTGTTTTAAATTGAAACAAATTACGGTTGATTCGAGTGTTATGTGTAATTGTAAATTATTTGGTCTACAAAAATATAGAATTGTTGCTAATATACATATGTTTTATAAGTATGTAGGTATATGATTAACACTAAAAATAAATAAATGTTTTGTTTTTTAAATAATGTGATTAACATTTTATACTGATAACAAATAGTATTAGGGACATTCATATATACCACAGTAAATGAATTTTATTTATTAAATACTAGCAAAAAATCACAGACTTTCGTAAACCGCCCTAATGTGGTTTAATTCATATTGTATTAACCCTCTAATGAACACATTAAATGTTACGACTTCACTTCAACAAAAATAACACCCATCACGATTTCACTTTAAGCAAAACCGAACCCCCCACCAAACCGAACTCCCCACCAAACCGAACCCCCACCCCAACCCCCACCCCACCCCCACCCCAACCCCCACCCCCACACCGACCACCACGACTTCACTTCAATCAAAACCGAACACACTACCGCCTCATAACACAAAAAATCATGGGGTCAAATTTGACCCCATCGGCCGTTAAAGGAATAATTTTATGTTTAACATAATTTTGCGGTAAATACACATTAACCCTTAAATACATCTCGCTAATTTAAACCCCCTCCAACCCCCTTACCAATAAAAAATAAAATCTGGGGACATAAAAGACCCCACATGAACAGTAAAGGAATAATTTTGCGGTTTTGATTGACAGCGTTGCCAGGGAGCAATTTTCATTGGATTTGCTAGATTTGCCATACAAAACTAGTACAAAATTTTTGCACCCTGCACCTGTTTCCAGAACTCTCATTAACCACCTACTTATATGGGATACATACCATTTGATATCAAGCGCTGAGTTTGTAAAAGATAGATCCAGGACTGAACCACGACACAAAGGATCAACAAGAGATGCTTTGAACGTATAATTTTGATCATTTAAAACGTGTAAATTTGAGTCATCGATTAATGAGATCAGAGCGTTACCCCTAGGCGAGTCAACATAGTCACCATAAGTCTTGGACCTTGCATTAAAATCCCCACAAAGCAAAACATTGTTTTTGGTATCGAGAAAACTTATTAGTTTCTGCATTTCAGATTTAAATGTATCTGTACCAACATACCTTGGAACATAAATTGAAACGATAGTAAGGTTGGTTGAAAGATTTTTGGTTTCACAAATAAGTACTTCTAAAGGCGACGTAAAAGGTATGTTTTTAACAGAAATTGACTTTTTGAAAACAACAGCTACTCCACCATAATTTTCTCCAGACCTATTTGAAATATGTGTTGAACTTGAAGTATTGTAACTTTCACTTCTTTTTTTCATTATTATGTTATTGTTTCTTAGAGCTGGACACAAATTATTTTCCTCAAAATTGAAAATTTCACAAAGCACACAAATATCTATTTCATATTTGTTTAAATAGTGTTCCAAAAAGTCTTTATTTGTTTTCAGACTCTGTACATTATATTGAAGTAAATTGACCATTTAACGTTTTGATGATTGATTTTTAAATTTAATTTTTTCTTGACTTTCAGTTTTAACGCAGTATTTAAACAAAATTTTCTTTTTTGCATAAAAAATTTTAGTTGTTTTACTTCGATTATTCTTTTTTTTTTTGAATAGAAAAAGTTTGATTTTTTGTCTTGAATTTAATTTATTTTTTAATATAGGCAAAGAGAATTTTGTTATTTAATTTTGATGATTTTTGTTTGTTTTTGATGATTTTAAGTTTTAATTGATTTTAAAATTTATGAATATTACTGAATATATTTAAAACATTTTACAGATTAATTATTTTCGCTAAATTTTTGTGTGAGCAGATGTTGATGTACTGGTGTCAGCAGGGCTGGGAAGTTGGAAATTTGATATTGAGTTCTTGAATTTTTCTAAAAGATTTACACTTTCATTGACATTGACTTGTGACAAAATAGTTGACAATTGTGCGAGAAAGTTGCTCATTACTTTTTCAATTTCTGATACCTTGAAGTGGTTTGGGTAACTAAAAACTGGGCCTACAGGCGTGATTGTGGTTGGTTGAAGAGTAGTGAAATTTGGTTTGGGGCGTGCTGCCGCAACTTTATTGTAACGAATTTTTGTGACTCTTCCGTTAACCTCTTCATCGCAGTTTCTAATACTGGAAGAAGGTTTTTGAGGTAGAGTTGGGAAGTTTGTGGTGTACTCTTCATCAGATAGAATTTCATAATAATTTTTATTGAGGGCGTATTTTTGAACCACCTCCTTTTTAGAAAGATTGGTGAGAGCCATGACTTCTCTTATGTCATTTTCTTTTTTCCAAGACGGACATACACGGGAGTTGGAAGATACATGATCCTTAGAGTGACAAATAATGCATTTCTTTCAGTGCATTCGGGATTACATTTTGTAATGTTTTTGCAAGTTTCGCATTTTTGCCCGGAGCAATCGTTTTCAGAGCATGAAAGTTCTTTGCCACAGTCTAGGCATTTTTTCTTTGAGCGACATCTGGTTGCAATGTGGCCAAGGCGCCCACAATTTTTACATTGTCTTAGCGGTGGGACATAAAGCTCAGCAGATACAATTGAACTAAACATTATCAGCGTTTTTGGGAACTCAAGTGAGCCAAAACCAATTTTCACCGTATTTGAGGGGGTGAAGGTACCATCATCGCCTTTTCTTTTAAAACGGTAGACTGAAGCTACCTCCAAATTGTTGTTGTCTTCAATTTCTTCACGAATCTCACTTTCTGTAAATGAAGCTGGGACATTTTTGATTATGCAATACCTTTTTACAAATCTATCTGGTATGAAGGCTTCTAAACCTAAACTTTTTAGGGTCTCATTTAAGGGAAAATTATTAGCATCATCAGCATTGTTGAATGTAAGTCTAAATAAGTTAAAACCTACCTCCTTGATGACCACGTTGAGCTTAATACCACCCTTCTTTAGTTTCTCATGAAGATACATTTCAATGTTTTTCCTTGACTTTGACGGCGTGGTTTCAGTTTTAACTAAAACATTGTATGGGCCCGTATGATTAGAAGGGTACCAGTTTACGATTGCTGCATATTCAGTAGGGTCTTCTTTAGCATTATCTTTGTTACCACTGCCAGTTGATTGAGCCTCATTTATAACGTTGTTTTGGATTGATGTAGCATTAGCAGAACTGTTATCGGAACTTGAGTTTGAATCAATTGTCAGATTAGGTTCATGTTCCTCTCTTTTAATTAATTTTACGAAGTTTTTCGTTCGGCTTTATTAGTTCACTGAAAACTTTATTTTGTTTAATAAAATTCTGTCTGTGTATAGAAAATCTATACAATCTGTATAGAAAATTAATAGAAAAATCCTCAGATTCTATGAATTTTTTTTATAAACGAACTGTAATGACCTTTTTCTTAGATTTCCCTTGGATTTTCATTATTTTTTTTCTTTACACTCATACATACAAGTCTGTAAAAATAGCAAAGAAAACATACTAAAATTTAGTTAAAAATTACGTTGCAGAAAAAAGCAATGAAGTTAGCAAAATCTTTTTGCTAAATATTAGTAAAATAAAAACAGCAAAAAAAAACTGTAAATGTCCTAATTTTTAGTTGTTTGCATGACAACTAAGAGCAATCTATTCGTTAAAATTATTATTATAACTAATAAGAATTACTAAATCTGTCTTTATTATTTCCTTTACTCTTTTGTATGTACATCGGAATGCTACACTAAAAAAAAAAGTTTGTATAAAAATTAGTAAAGCAGTTTCAAATTTAACTTTACTATTATTATACTTATTTTTAGTAAAAAGTTGTTTTGTAGTAAAATTTTTTGCTATTCTTATTTTACAAATTACTAAATTTTTTACTAATTTGGTTGCTAATTTAACTAATTTAATTTTACTAATGTTTGCAACCCGATTTGCAAAAATTATGCCTATCAATAACATAATTTTTTTAAAGCTAAAGATTATTTGATCTAGTATAAAAAAATACATGTTATCATTTGCTTGCCCTAGTTCGTTGTTTTATTGCTTGTGTCATATTTAAATAAAAATTTTTTGAATTTTAATTTATATTACTTAAATTTAAATTTAAGGTTTTTTAATTTCAAATGGAAAGTATTAACTTCAATTGATTAACAAAATTTTAAATGAAAAATCCTAGCATTAATTATGTTTTTCAGAATTCTGAATGGAAATTCTGAACATCAAAAGGAGAGAGAATTTTTTATACACATATACATCAAAAAATTGTAATACAAAAAATCTAAAACAAAATGTAACATATTGTTATATTTGGTCTGTTTTTCCCGCTAGAGAAAATTTAAAATAGTTTGTTATGTGAAATGCTATATTTTCAATAGAAGAAAACACAAGAAAGTCTGGCTTTTTAAAAATAATGTATGAAAAATAAATATTCGTCATTGTGTGTGTTACTGTTCGTGTTAGTGAATATTACTCTTTGGATCTTCTCTTCGGTGTTGCCAACTCAACGGCTCAAAAAATGGCTAGATCTCAAAATAAAAATCGCTAGAAATGCAAAACTCCCAAAAAAATTAAAAACTTTAGTATTTATTAAAAAATCAAAGAATTATAGTCAAAAAATTAAATATTAAAGTGTATTGCTCTATAATTTATATCAAAACTATATTGAAATATGTAATTTTTTTGTTTTTGCAGTTGTGAATTTTATATAACCAGAGCCACAATGTAAATTTTGGAAAATTTTTAAAAGTATTTTTAGTATTGGAAAATTTTTAAAAGTATTTTTTACGAAAAACTATAAGAAGGTTTAATTGAAAATAAGAAAGCCGTTTGAGCTTGGTTTTTCGAATGTTCTTTATTGAAAAAATTAGGCTTAATTTATACTATAAAAATGCTTACTAAGTATTTCTAGTACAGTGGGAAGTGTAGCAGTGGAGTAGACATTTTCAGTTAGACAAAAAAATGAACAATGTACAATACCGAAAGGGTTGACTGTTTAATAATGTTCACAGTGGTTGTAACTAACGTTGAATTGAATATTCTCAGTCAATCTAGCTGTAGTCTCAGACAATTCAACTGTAACCACAGTAGCTGTTCACGTTGGTAACTTGATAGCCTTTTACTTCAATTACCCAAAATAAACTTGTTAGTAATAAACGAATTCAATTCATACTATGCATGCTACACCTCCCCTTTTCAGAAGAATGTTCATATAACTAGGTTTTATGAATATTCTTTTACAATAAAATATAGAAAAATTAAAGTAATTTAATAACTAAAATTGTGTTTTACGTTTTTGTTTTGATTAATTGAAATTTTATTATGGTGTTTTTTTTTTTTTATAGTGGAGCTCCTTATATTATTTTGTCTTATATGTTTCATTGATTATAAATTTTAAGTCTATCTTTATGAACTGTTTGTTCTTTATTATTGTTATTATCAAATATAGTTACATTATTACATATCTAGGTTTTTAATTTTATATGGTCCCTTATATTGGGGTTCTAATTTATGCCCTGTTTCATCTCTGAGTAAAACTAAATCTCCTATTTTAAAATTGTAATCTAATGTTCTCTTATCGTAATTTAACTTCTGCATTAACTTTGATCTATCTAACATATCGCGCGCTCTTCTATGTGCTACTTCTAATCTAAATTTTACCTCTTTAGAATAATCGTCTATGTTATAAAGTGGACTAATTCTATCTACCTCACTAAATTGTCGAAACTCATTCGGAAGTCTACCAAATACTAATTCATACGGACAGTAGTTATGAACCGATGATGGCGTAGTATTAAAACAGTATGTAAAGTATCTTAGCCATTCGTCCCAGTCAGTTCTGTCGACGGATATGTATGACCTAACATACTCGTTGAAAGTTCTGTGACTTCTTTCTATAGTGCCCATAGTTTGGTGGTGATGAGCTGTTGATGTGAGTTTCTGTATTTTAAGGAGATTGCATAGTTCCGTTAATATTGAGTTTTTGTATTCTGTACCCATATCCGAAATGAACGTCTTCATTGGACCATAGGTCAGAACAAAATGTTCGAAAATTGCCTTTGCAATTGTTTTAGCACTTTTGTCCCGTATGGGTATTGTTACCAGATATTTTGTCATGTCGCAAATTATAGTGATTGCATATTCATTGCCATTAAATGATCTTTGTAATGGACCTATAGTATCCACTAATACAATATCAAATGGTTTCGCCGGTGTTGGTGTTAATATCATGGGACTTTTAATGTGCTTTGTAGTCTTAGCCGATTGACACTTTTGGCATGATTTAACGTATTTTGTTACGTCTTTCACTTTTAGGCACGGCACGCAAAATTTGGAAAAATTATTTGACTTTGACCGCTCACAGTCAATAGAGTAATTTGCTCAAAACAAAAGTTTTTGACACCAAACGCGAGTACCAAACACGAATGTGTACATTTCAACCCTCTGTGCGGCGTTATGGAAACGGTGGCAAGTTCGCTCAAACCAACGGGCACTGTTATAAATCGGGTAACAGGATAATGCTGTCAAGATTGTTAATCCTACGTTCTGCCAGCGCATAACCGACCGTCGCACAGTGATCGATTTGAAGTATTTGGGCGGCCAAAAATATTTTTGGACGTTAATGGCTTCGAAAGACTGTATTTTAAAAAAACTATCTATTTATTTTAAAAAATAAATAAGAAAAACATATATTTTATAATAAAAACACATTTTATTCTCATAAATCATAAATAAATAAAAATGCATTAAATTGTCTTATTAAAAGATATTTCTATCTCGACTTCTTCGTGCTCAATACTTGATTGTCTGTGGGGCTCGGCAGGTTCTAATAGTTCTATAACTTCACTGGAAAAAATGTTGTGTGAAGTTTTCTTTAACGATCTTTCACTACTTACGAGTGGATCTGATGGGATGCCATCCGTATAATTCCACATACATTTGCGCGGTGTTGAAGGCATATTCTTCGAATTTTCTTGTATTTATTTTGTGTCCACTTGAAATCGCCTCTAATAAGATTTTAAATTTGTGTATTAATTCGTGGTTAATGCCTGTTATGTCCGCCGCTAATTCTGTGTTTTCAAAAAATCTCCTACTCGTATTACCATCATTGGTATTACCAAAATTGGCTTTAGGCATGTCCACCAATAGCCCAGTTTCTAAGCGGAATCTTTCTTGGATTTCTTTTTTCCTTTCTTCTTCTAATGCTTTCTCTTCCTTGGTCCTTTTCTTTCCATATTTCTTCACGGGCAATTTATATGCCAAATGCAGAATGCTTTCAAAAATACGTATTTTTGCGTGCAATACCGAAATGCCAAACTCAAGAGCATCGGGACTTATCTCGTTCTTTTTGCTTAAATTATTGAAATCTTTGGAAGTGGCGCCACATATATAGCATCGGCTAGTTGAGGTCGTGTTGGTTACAGCATTGCAAACTTTGCCATCAATCATGGTCATTTTTAAAATGTGATTATAAGCAAATTCTTTTCCATCAATATTTACTTTTGTACGAGTGAGGTTCTTAATTTAATTTTTCACATAACTTATTTCCTCTTTTGTTACATCTGTAGTTTCTTTTACATACCGAAATCTGATGGGGCGGCAAAATCGTGGTGATGATGGTGTTGGGTTTTGCCACAACACTTTATGGTTTTCTTTACCACAAATAATTTGAAGTGGGACAAAAGAACTCAAAAATATACTAGCATCGGATTCGGTGTCTTCCGAGAAATTTTGTTTGCACCGTGCTTGTTGTGACCCGTCACACCCCCATTTATAAATGATCGTTAATGACTTTCTTTCAATTTCGTTAAGGGTTGATAACACTTTTTCCAGGTAGATTGATAATCGTTGAATAGTATGATCCATTAGGCATTGTAAATGGTATTTCTAAAGTGCCTTCTAGCCACTTCTGGTTGTTTTTCATAAAAACTTCTTCAACTTTATGAGCTTTTAGCCATCTCTGTTTAAATTCGTGTTTGATGTAGGAAAATTTATGCTTAAGGCTCTTTTTTCTTTCCACAGTGTATCCGCAAGACAATAGCAAGTGGTTTTCTAAAAACTCCAATTTCTCATGCATACTTGGCAAATTTTGTAGTTGCATTTGCTCAAACATACATTTACGGGTCACTATTTTCACCCCCGACGAACTAGGTATCTCCATAACTAAAAAAAAAAAAACATAAAATTAAAAAAAAATGGTTTTTTAAATTTTTTAACAAAATACTTTGAACTGCTGTCTTTAAGGAATAGGCGGAATTCTGCGGCTCTTGTTTTTTTATAGAAAAGCTGAATGTGTAACGTATTCAATAAGCAAAAAAATATGATCCGGACGAATCCTGATCCATAACAAAATTGCTTTTAAAATTAAAAAAATTACATTTTTTTATGTGAAAAAGAGGGTATGTTCAACTACCGAAAAATATAACGAAAGTTAAAAATAAAAGTTAAAACTATTATTTATTTAATAGAAGCTTACTTGAGCTATGGGAATCACTTTCACTTTCACTTCTATACACAACTTAAAATAAACATACATGCGTAGTGCGAAATTTGATATAATTTGGGCACCCAAATAGAAATACGTATCAAGTCAACGATCAAATTGCGTCTAACTGCACGGAAGCGGTGACGTATGGTTGTTGAAAAAAAGGGTGGGTGGTAATTCGCGGAAGTGTTTACTATACGTAGACGTCAATATTTTGTGCCTACTACGTATTTAAGATTTTGACTTTTGGCCGCATAAATACTTCAAATCGATCACTGTGCGTCGCCTACGCTTTGTGTAATTATCATTAAAAAAATTATTTTTTTTTTAAAAATTCTTAGTTTTAAACAAAAAAAAAAAAATGTGTGTTTAAAAAAAACTTATAATTTGTTCAAAAAATTCTTATTTAAAAATAAACGTATTAAGAAAAAAATATTATTTTAGAAAGATTGAGGTATAGAAGAAGAATAAATGTTTTTCTCTAAAAATTATCAACACTATTTTCTAATTTTCAAATCAGATAGTCTAGTCTAGATGGTTTCTGCCTTTTTAATTTAAAGGATTCAGCAGTGATTTTCCATTTAAAATTCTATTATTATGTGTGGGTTATAATTGTCAGATTGTCTCTAATGATAAATTTTTCAACAGCCTGACTGAATCGAACCTGCGTTTCTTCTTACAGTACAAACTTAACAATCCAAGTAATGTGTTTCAATTAAAAAATTTATTGAATCAATTAATATTTTAATTGATTTTGCACCTATCACGGCAATAATAATATCAAGTTAAACTTTAGTTGAAAACTAAAAAGAAAAAAAACTATAAATAACTATCTACAAGAAAAATATGATACTCACAAAAAAGTGTGTGAGAGATCCGTTTGTATATGTGTGTGTTTTTGGTAATGCTGTATCTGTTTGTGTGGCTGTGTGTGTTCTTGCTTTGTTTGTAAACTTCAAATGCATTTGGTATTTTTTAGTGTCCGACGGAACTCATTTTTTTTCGGCCGAAGCAGAAGCCGAACTTCGGCCAAAATATTAATGTTCGGCCGAAGCCGTAGCCGAAGCCGAACTTTTTGTTTTAATAAAAAAAAATATATAAATTGTTTTTTAGATCAATAAATTTAAACTAAAAAGTTATCAAACATAAACAAAAATAAAAATTCATAGGTATATTTTTTTAAAAAATCATATTTGGAAAATAGTTGTACTATTTTAAGTAAAAATAGGATTAAAATATTTGTACTATATTTTATAGTCAAAGAAAAATAGTTGATCGATTTTTAAGTTGATATAGAAAAAAAAACTTAAACTTTAATATTTAAAAGTTTGATATTGTATTGACAGAAAAGCAAATTTTCCGCATTCACACCATGTAAATTGCTTCGTCTATCAGAAGCTGTTTGCTAGCTACACTAGTTTGCTTGAATGCCAATACTCAAATATATTTATATTTCTGGGACTTAAAGGCTCCATAATAAACATTTTAATTTCATTTTCAATAAAATTTTCATTTGGTTCTGGTACTTCTAAGTCTGTTTTCTGCATCATGTCTATCCCAAATTGATGAACCTTTTATGCTCTTTTTATTACTACTTACCACTCGAAATTGATTGCAAACTATAAAAGTATACGTTTATTTAAATTATATCGCATTAAATTTGATTTTAAGGCTTGAGGGTATATTTCTGGAAATTTTTTTTTAAACTCTTTGCTTTTTGAAATTTTTTCACACACACATACATTCATATTTAAACATCTTTGCTGTTTTTTGGTATTCTATTATATGTATTTTTTAGATAGTTTTTTTTTTTTGTAAATTCTGGAAAGTAAATATAACCATAATTGTTATTTATTTGTGTTTTTTATTAAATAATCATAAAAAGTTAGGTAGTTCGGCCAAATTCGGGCAAAATTTGGCCGAACACCGAACTTGGCCGAACTTCACTTTTTGGCCGAACTCCGAAGCCGAATACTCGGTCGGACACTAGTATTTTTTACTAAAACTTTTTTATTTAACCTACATTCTGTGAAAAAATTATTTGAGAATTATGTTTAAAATAAAATATGTTTTTATATCTATTTAAAAGTCAATTAAAATATTAATTGCCTCCATTAATTATTTGTTTGGAAACAAATTTAATTCAAATTAAATCTTGAATTAGTTATTTTAGGATGATAATTTTTTCTGTGTATTTTCAGATTTTTGTTTATTTTCTAATCTTTTTCGTGTTTATTTCTATAGCCAACTTTGAGTTTATGTTGATACATTGCGACAGGGCAAATTTTGTAATGTATTTAGTGCAGTGTTATTTTAACGTCATATAGACTACCGCAATTAATTCTTAATTATTATTCATTTGACAAATTTAATTTATAATGTGAAAGGCGTGGTAGAGAAGAATGAGTGTATTTTCTAAAAATCATAACTACATGGCTTTAGCGCTTTAGCCCTCTGAGCTATCGTCAGGTCGAGTTTTGTTGTGTTTAAAACTAGTTTTATTCAATACACGGTGTTTTTGTTCTTGCATACATAATCTCAGAAGTACAACTCCAACAACACAACAGTTCTATTTTTAGAGACTTACCTCACTCTAATGTCCACTGTTTTCCCATATGTTGTAAGTGATGCCATATCTATGATATATTCTTTGTATATTCGATAGATGGCGCTTACGTAGTTAGGGAAGAATTGCCAGAGAGCAAATTTTGATTTTTGTTTGAGTTTGAATTTTAACGTCTTTTTCAGACAATTGTAGTTAATACTATAATTAATATGCACGAAGAAGAATAAACGCTTTTCTCTAAAAATTACGAACACTATTAATTTTCAAATCAGGCTATACTAGTTTCTGCCTTTTTAATGGACAGGCGTCATCAGTGATTTTCCATTTAAATTGTATTATTATTTGTGTCTTATAATTGTCGGATTGTCTCTAAACTAAAAGAGCTAGAAGCAAACTGTTTGCACTATTACACTATAGGAAATGTTACCCCGTTTTTGGCCAAAATTAATTACAGCCAAACGGCTGGACTGATTTGAAAGGTTTTTTTTGGTTTGACTTTTCGAAGACTTAAGAGAGAGGGAGGGACTCTCAAAAAAAAACTTTAGTGAAGTTAACTAAAAATTGGTTCCAAACGGTGTTCCCGGATCCAAGATTATTTAAAACTTTGATAGACTATCTGGTTTTCTAAACGTTTTTTTACAAAATTGTTTTTTCGAGTGTACACTAACTTTCGAAGATAACATAAGATATTTATTTTACCAATTTAAAGAAGTAACAAAATTATGTTTTAAATAGCATTTTATTCCAAAATTTGATTTTCGAGTTCCAAATTATCAACTACATTTAAAAAACATGGGTTCAAAATAACACTACTGTCCGTTTCTTCATCTTCAATTTCGGAATTCTCTTCGTCAGTTTGATCTCAGCAATTCAGAGGCATCCTCACCAAAGCATCCAACTGGAAGCACAGTTGATTCAATAATCAGCCGCGAATGCAGAAGGTCCTTATGTACAGTTGCTGTCATTGGTAACCATGGATACTTCTGCATGAACATTTGGGCTGTTTGAAAACAAAATCTTCAAATTTGCTTGAATCTAAAGGAAGCTGACAATATAAACATATTAAAATGACTTATAAATTGAAAATTAGTTCTTTGTCAACGCCTGTAATTTCAGAAAACTTTAAATGTTCTTTGAAAGCGCGTCGAGCCGTGTTGCCGTCATTTGTACTTCCAAACCCACCAGTCTTATTCTTATCAACGTGTAAACCAATTTCATCTCAAAATAACTGTTGGATGTCAACCTTTCTTTTCGCAACTAACACTTTGTCTGTTTCATTTCTTATTTACCACTTTTTAGTTTCATTTTTGTAACCTGCATTTAGAACAAATTAAAAAAAAAACAGATCCAACAATGCAGTGCACTTATCCCATACTTTAAATTCTCTTCTTTAGGTTAAAATTTTTGGTGTTAGAAATCTGTTATGCTCATAAAATCCTTTGGTGTAGCACCGCATACTGAGCACGTCTGACTAGATTTAGTTTCAGTCAAAATATTTAATAATTTACCATCAATTAGAGTTAAATACAATTTAAATTTAACGCGCAAACTTTTTTTTCACCAAACCTTGCTTCAAAAGTTCTTAAGGAATTTATTTCTTCTTCTATATTATTTTTTTTCTTTCAAAATACTTAGTCTCTTTAGTCTCCTTTGTGTATTCTAATTTTAATGGTCGAAAAAATCTAATAGATTGTGGTGTACGATTGTTCCATAAAATATTTCCGGAAGCTTCTATTAAACGCAAAGGTATGAGACGAATCCGTCTTTTCAAACTTTTGTATAGTTTTTTTCGTTTCTATTAAGGTAGATATAACTTCCTCATGGAGTTTTATTATTCTTTCGGATGTATGCTTCAGTAACGTTTACAATGGAACTTTCGCTAATGTCTCAGTAAATATTATGCCGTCTGGTCTGCATTTATATTTACTACATGTAAGGTCTTTGTATAGAGAATATATATCGCAATTTCTTATTTTATTTTCGTATCTTATATTGCAATATTGCTCTTTGGAAAAATAGTTTTCTAAAAGAAATGCTAGTCCTTTATCAGCAGATAGCTTGGTTGGTGTTGCTCTTGAAATTAGTGTTCGTACTTTCGGAGTACTAACAGCCTCTTTCAAAACCACTGCTAAATCTAATTGGTGACATTAACGAGCAGACGCAGCAAGAACTAGTGGTTCAACTTCATTATTTTGATCTTTAGAAATTTCCGCTGCAACTTGTCTTTTTGTTCTCTTAGATTTTTGGCAAAAAGTTAATTGCGGTCGTCCAGGTTTCGATTTAATGCAAGCAGGCTTTGATTATTTTTTTTAATTGAAGTATTGCCTTTAAGCCAAACAGCATGCTGTATTTAAAAAACTTTCATATTCATATTTGAACAAAATATTCGTGACTGCCATACATAATGAATTTTGTTCAAAGTTTTCGGAACAGTCACTCTCAGCAATGTATGATAAGAAATGGGCATAAATAAATAGCGGCTCTTTTGTCCACTTTATCGTGTTTCTCTCGCCATTTATTGAATAACTCCGAATTTGCGAAGCAGTAGTCACCTGGAAAAATGCGTTTTTTTAAAAAGTTGGCAAATGTCCGAAGCTAAAATAAATTCGAAAGATAATTGATTGTCCTAGAGAACTGTTATGGTGTTATGTCAATCATGTGCTATCATTTTTTTGTAAGTCTAAATAAAGTTCCAATTCATAACTCCATTAATTCATTTAGAGGTCACCTTAATTAGCATTTTACTACATATTAGTAATATACTCACCTTCAACATTATTTTCCATTTTTTTATTTTCAAAAACTATAAATTTTAATTATGAAAACTTTTATTAGAAACTATCACAAAATTCAATGCACTCAATCGCTATTTGATAACTCATTTAGAAATCGCACACAAAACAACTAATAAAGTAACAACAAATCGATTTTGTCGAAAAATTTAAATAGAGATGTTTACTTTGTTATTTTTTTTTTATTAAAGCAAAAAAATGCACTTTGCAAAAATTTTAATATTGAATTTTTGCCAAAAAAGGGATAAAATTTTCTATATTCACCCAATAATTTCCTTAATTTCGACTTGATTGGCTAGACTCTTAAATTTAGTTTTTCTTGAAAACTAATAATCGCTGAGCAAAAAGAATTTTTATTTGGAACATCGGCGGTATCTTGAAAACTAACAGAGACAAATGTTCACGGACAAAATTATGTGTCGATTATAGAAAGCGTTTGGTTGCTTTCTATAATCTATTCAGTTGCGTTTTCAGCTTTCAATCGGAACTGAAATGGAAATTGGTATTACGGGCGGTAATTTTCTCCAGTTGCCAAAAAGATATCAATGTTAACATTTTGACAAATTTATTTATTTATATGAGTAAAAAATTATTTCATAATTTACACCGGCATAAAAAGAAGCGGTCAGTACTTTTGACCAGACAAACCTAAGGTTATGTATTTCGATGCGCTGAATCCGAATTTGAGGTCGGTTTAACAAATGCACCTCCAAAATTTTGAGTAAATTGCCTCCAAAAACCGATAAAAATCGCAAAAAAAATAACAAAAAAAAAAATGCAGTTATGCAAGCGAGAAAATTTGTTACGAACTAAATCAAGTATGTTTATTATGTATTTCGATGTACTGAATCCGGATCTGAAGTTGATTTAGCTCGTCAACCCTCTAAATTAAAAAAATGCTAATGTCAGCAAAATCTTTTGCTCAAAATCAGCGAGCTGATTTTTAGCAACAAAATTACTAGATTAGAAATTAAAAAACCCTTGCTAAAAATTAATAAAATTTTTGCTGAATATTAGTAGACTGAAAAAAACTCAAAAAATTTGTAGAAAAATTATACTTTAGTTAATTTATTTGCTGAAAATCTTAAAACTGTTTTTGTTATTCTTTTAAAAGTAATTTACAATACGCTACAAAATATAAAAATGTTCATAATCCCACATTGACGACACGAATTAATTTAATATCTGCAAATATATAGAAATAATTTTATATAACATGAACAAATTTATCTTTCAACTACTTATATCAATGGTAGTCTAAGTGATGGCATCTTTTTAGAAACGAAACAAAACGAAATAATAAAAAAGGAAGATGCAAAATTACGTAAGATGTGTGTCCTTGTCTTTTGCTTTATTCTGTCTACCTGTACGTATATTTGTTTGCTATTTGGCCACACTACATTAATAGTCGCTATAATCATTTGGTTTACAAATACACATTTACTCCTTATTAAATTTAAATATTTTATTTTGTCTATAATTTAATTAATAGGTCATTACTTTGACAAGCACCACACCACATATGTATTACAAGAGTTGTATCTTTTTCTCATCTCTACTACATCTTGACATGTCGCGACATCTACTTAGTTCTGCGTATATTTTTCAATCTGGTTGTCGTACACACTTTTAAGGTGTGCTTATCAGCACATTTTTTTTGGCAAAATAAATTAGTAAAACAGTTTAATGTTGAATAAGTATAACTAACATGTTAGCTGAAAATATAATTTCAGTAAAAAATTTGCTGAAAAATAGTATACTTGATTTACAATACGTTTTACTAACTTTTCTACTAACGTATTTTTTTTGAGTGTACATCTTGTCATGCCGTATATTTTTCAGTCTGGTTGCCGTGTGCACTACAAATGTGCTTATCGGAACAGTATATTTTTAGCAAAATATATTAGTAAAACATTAGTAAAATATTATTTCAAAACAGTTAACTGCTGAATAAGTATGACTAAAATTTTAGCTGAAAACATAATTTTAGCGAAAAATTTGCTGACAAATAATATACCTGATTTGCAAGACGTTTTACTAACGCGTATAGCAACTAAATTTGTTCGACTAAATCAAGTATTTTTCTTATGTATTTTGGTGCGCTGAAGTCAATTCCGAAGTCGGTTTGGATTGTACACCCTCCAACTTGAAATAAATTGTGAAAAATGCTAAAAATAGCAACAAAATTGTAAAAAATTGTAATGAATTAGTAGATAATCGGCCTGATTACGGTTGTTGTAGTCGTAGTGAAAATTTGTCGTTTTTAAAAAACGGTATTAGGTTTGTCGAAAACTACGAATGTACAACACTGCTAGAAAATCTATTACAATGTCCGTATTACGGTTGTCGTTTTCGACTGTCAAAATGTATAAAAACATTCGTCTATTTTATTTCTCACGACAGATTTAAAAAATTCTTAAGAAATGCAAATTTTAATGAAATTTTAATTAAATTTAAATACTTTTAGAATAAAAATTATAGCACTGAAGCTGTTTGCGAAATTATAGGACGTTTTAGGGTAAAATCTGGAACAAGTGCAGTTTAGAAACATAACTACGATTGCTTCAAACCTTTTACCCCAAAAACTAATTTTTGAGCTGATTTCAATAAACAAAATATTTGTAGTCGCAGGCGCCCCCTTGCGGCTGGGCTGGGCATTAAAGTTGAAAAAGTTTTTTTAAGTATCTCAAAAAGTTCAAGTCCGTTTATAACAATATGCACGTCGTATGAAAGCTTTTTTAAATGGCTTTTCAATGGTGTACAATATGTCAATATAAATTAACCCATTAAAGGCCGGTTTAAAATTTTCTTATTTTTACTTTAGTTTTTTAGATAAAATGTGCTTTTTATTCAAAAATTGGCATATGTAAGTACTTAATAAGTTTATAGAAATAGATAGCCGGATTTATAAGCTTTCTTTTGAGGTAAAATATGAAAACATATCTCTTGAAACAAAAAATATATCAAAGGTTAAATTTATACAATGTGGATTTTCGCGATTTTTTTAACCTTTAATCTAGTTTTTATTTTAAAAGATATGGTAGTCCATTAGACCTTTAATGAAAGCTTGTGAAATTTTCTTTAATTTTTTGTACAGTTTTTATATGCTTATATAGGGGATTTTTTTAATAAGGTGATCTTTTTACAAAAAAAAAACACAAATAAATATAAGGAAATTTTAAATTGGGCTGTAATGGGTTAAATTCTAGGGTCATATCGTACATTATTGAATAGCTATTTTAATAAGCTTTGACATGACATCTATATTGTAATAATCAAACCTGTACTTTTTGAGATAATTGTAAAAAACTTTTCCGAATTTAATGCCTCGTCCAGCCGCAAGGGGGCTCTGGGGACAACATTTTTTTTTGTGTTTCTTAAAATCAGCTCAAAAAGTACTATGCGAGGTAAAAGTTTGGACGTGATCGGAGTTGTTTTGCTAAACAACACTTAGCCGTTTTCTTCGAATATCATTCGTCTCAGCCATAGGCACTCATATTTTTCATCTGAAGTTAAAAAAAATAAGTCCAAACTTAGCATTTTTGTATATTTTTGATAATTTAAGAACAAAATTAAAAATTTCTTATTGCCGCCAATCAGCTGTTTTTGACAGATAGCAAAAAAATTCCAAAAAGGTAAGCGGGTTTGTAAACAAGCATTTTGGGCAGAACGCATTCCTTACTAGATTACCTACTCGATTCTTTTAACAGGGCGTGAGACTAAAATAATTGATTCTTTAGAATTGATTATTTTTTTTACCGAAGAACCATTTACTTTATATTTTTAAGAACTACATACATTTTTTAATAAAGAAATAGTTCCATTGTAAAACTACGAAGTACTTACACAAAAAAAATAAATAAATAGTTCCCTAGAAAAAATAAGAAGTACTTACATTTAAAAAAAAGAAGTAGTTCCATAAGTAAATTCAACTTTTACTCACACGTGATTCTCCTAGGTCATTCAAAAATAACGATCAAAACTCATACGGAAATAAAATCCTAAAAAGTGAAACATTGAATTGTTATGATAACATGGGATTGTCATAATTTTGGAGCTATAAACCACGAAAATATAAATTTTTCAAAAAAAAGAACAATTCAAAATTGAAAAACAAAAATACGACTCACGCACAATCACCCTCGAAAATTTTTTTTTACACTCACTAACGTCAGTAATTTCAACGTCCACTCATAATTTTCTGCTCGCGTGTGCTTCCCTAATTTATACCTAACCACAGTTTAACAAAATTTAGGTAACATGCAAGTTCTGTTTTTAGTATTATTTCCCTGCTAATAAAAATTTGTTTGAAAAAATATATGAGATAAATTCTTTAAAATTGTTTAACTTCTTTTTTCAAAATTAGGAACTACTTCCAATAGCGTCCTTTTATTAAGAAAAAGTATATGATTACTTCTTGAGTACAAAAAGTTATACATATAAGTTAATAACATTGTTATTTTCTTTTAAGTAAATAATTACTTTGTTATTGAGTTCATGCTTTCTGGTCTAAATTTAAAGAATTGATTACAATACTACTTGCTTTTTTGACTCTATCGTTGGAATGAGTTTGGTATTGCAGTTACTAAATTTGGCAATGAGATATGTAAGCAAGTGTGGGCATCACCTTCTTTTTGGAATGTGTAATTTTTTCCTGGGAGAGTGCTTCATAATATTAATAAATTTAACAAATTTGTCAACACTCTGTTGTTTTCAATCTATTACAAAAACCTTTTAGTCGAAAAATTTACGTAATACCGCAACAAATAAAAATCGACAATGACTTCGACTAGATTCGAAATACGACTACGACAACCGTAATCAGGCCCAACATCAAGAAACAGTATTGTTCTTACTCACAGTAATAAACAAAACATGATTCCTCTCAAACTGTGCAATCACATCTATAGATTGTAATAATAATAAAAAACAAAAACGACCTTCCTCGATGTTACACTGTTCTTCGCTTGTATTAAACTCTTTTTTTTCGAATGCTCGATGCAGTGGGTTTCTCTTCCGTTTTCTATTTGCTCCAACTATTTCTCTCTTTTAAACACAAATCAGCCATCATGATGGCATTCCATCTCCCTTAATACTGATTTTCCATTTCACTTATGTCTTGATGAATTCGTTGAAACACGTAGTGACGGTGGGAAACAGCACCGTTTGGCAGATTTCCTGGGTTAACGTCGTGATGCCGTCATGGCAGGCACAAGCGATAAGTATTTGACGATGCAGGGATTCGGAAGCCCAGTATCGGCGTCTGGTTAGGGTGAGAAAGCAGGCTCACAGGCGTCGTCATCACGCGACTGCAGCTCTACATTAGTGGATAACTTGGCTTCTGTAGAGTTAAATGTTACAAGAAGTTACTCCCACATATATAATAATAGCCCACATTTGTTTTGTTATGTTTGTGGAGAGTTTAAAGTAATTAAGTACCGAAGGCCTCTATCTTATAGATTAAACTCTGTTTATAAAGATTATTTTGGTATTAAAATTACGAATTGGGATGCACATTGGATACCGCATACAGCATGCGGAAGGTGTATTACGATGTTAACACGATGGGCGACCACCAAAAACCAGGACATTTGGCAATTCATAAATTCAAGAAAACTGCTATTTTTGCATGACAAACATCACAGGTTTTACAATTACTAGTAAATCAAAAATCGAGTATGCCAACGTTGATTTAATTGTGAAACCAGACAAAATAGTAGTTGTTGATGAAACTGTTACTTCCGAACAAATGGTTATGGGAGAGGAAAAGTAAGAAATGCAATTCGTCTAGGTACTCCAAGAAGATAGTTCTGAAGATGAAGAATACTTACCAGATAATAAAAAAAAGCTCCTGAAACCTTCAATCAAAAATAACTGAATGATCTAGTACGATATTTAAGATTACCTAAAGATGGAGCTGAATATTTAGCGGCAGCGTTGAAGAAGAAAACTTTGTTGAGTACAGGAACATCAGCCTGCTTTTATCGTGATAGGGAAAAAGAGTTTATATACAGAGGATCCAGAGAATTCATTGGTATACTGTTCAAATGTAGAAGGCTTGGTTATTGAATTAAAACCGTACCTGTACAAAGACGATGAGTTAGACTTTGCATTGATTCGTCAAAAAGAAGTCTTTAAGCTGTTCTACTCCATAACGCAAACACTTAAGCGCCCATTCCAATAGCGCATTCAACCAAGTTGAAAAAGGCTTACGAGAATTTGTTTATGTTTATGGGATAGTAGGGATAGAAAACAATATTAGGTGAAAAAAGAATGACCAGCTAGGACAAACCTTGATATATGTACTAAAACCGTCATACAAACACCATTGATTGATCCTTCTTGGTCTTATAAAGCAGTATGTTAAAGCTCTAGACAAAGTTGGCGATTATTTTCTGTATTTAGGAGAAAAATTTCCCGCGACAACCGATGCCTAGTTTAAACAGGGAAATTATTCGAAAATTATTTGAAGACCAAAGTTTCATCGGTAACATGAATAAAAGTGAAAAAGCAGCATGGGAAAGTTTTAAAGTTTTGATTGGAGGGTTATTGGAAAACTATAAAAAATTTGGTTGCTTAATGAACCTTAAGTTGCACTTCCTTCACTCTCATCTTGACTACTTCCCTCAAAACCTTGGAGACTAAAGTGAATAACAAAGAGAACGATTTCATCAAGACATAAGTGATATGAGCATCGGTATCAAGGAAGATGGAATGTTAACATGATGGCTGATTTTTGCTGGACTTTAAAGAGAGAAATAAAACGAAACGGAAGAAAGTAGAAAACGGAAGAGAAACCCACTGCATCTAACACTCGAAGAAACTAGAGTTCGATACAAGCGAAGAACAGTGTAAAATCAATGAAGGTCGGTTTTTTAAATCTTAATTACAATCTATAGATGTTATTGTATAATTTGAGACGAATCGTGTTTTGTATAATACTGTGAGTAAGAACAATTAAATTTTTTGATTTTATCTGGTATTTCATGACTTTTAAATTTTTTCGCTATTTTTCGCGTTTTTTCGCAATTTATTTCAAGTTGTTTTTCTCAATATTTCAACGGTTATTCTCAATTTCTTCTACACAACAACATGTATATCATATGAACGATTTTTAAAATATTTCAAAATAAAATATCAAATATATCCCCATAAACTAACCCAATTTTAGATTTTTGTATTTTTTAACCTAGTTTTTCGGATAAAAGGGCTCCCCATTCAAAAAAACGTCTATATAAGTATTTAACATGCCACCATATCTCTTGAAATAAAAGAATTTATTAAAGATTGAAGTTGGGCAATGTTAATTTTTTTGCGGTTAAGCGGAAAGCTTGTTACACAGAAAAAAATTTCCTCAGCGAAGCCGATAAACTGCCTATCACAAGCTACGCGGTTAGCTTATTGAACAGAAAAACTTTCCTCAGCGAACCGGTGTTTTGAAACCGGATGACTTTATGGATAACTTCACAAACATAAATTGTAACCAAAACCGCAAAATAATCAGCATTGTCCAACTTTCACATTTACTAACTTGTTTTTCCAGAGATATGGTGGCATATTATAATTTTAATGAAGGCTTGCTATCAATTTGCATGCACTTTTCAATCTACTTATAAAGACGTTTTTTGAATGGGATCCCTTTTCTCTAAACAACTTGAATAAAAAATATAAAAAATTGGCAGTAACGGGTTAATTTATGTAGACATTTGAAAGAGTTTTCATATGAAATGCATATTATCGTGGTCGGAAAAGAACTTTTTGATAGGCGTAAAGAAATATTTTGATTCTTTATCACTAAGCTCCGATTGTTTCAAAAACTACAGCAACCACAAATTCGCAGTTGCCAGTATAACCTCTAATTGGCAACTAAAATTGACAGCCGTCAGTTGCCAGTTGCCAATAAATTTTACGTACAGTTCAACTTAAATTTTATATGATTAACAATCAAAAATTTGTATGTCAAACTAAAATGTTTAGAGTTTGATATTTAAAATTTAGGATAATTTCAAGAATTATTTTCAATGAAAATCTTTGAATTGATATTAAAATTTTGAGTAGGATGATCCATAGCATCCTTCAAAACAAAAAACGTCACTTTTCGACAACTTAAAAAAATTATATTGTTTTCCATTTGACAATACATTGTTTTGTTTAATCCCACATATTAATTTAATTCTGTCAATCCAAAAATATATTTCCCGTCTAATAACTTATGGTATAACACATTGTAACTTACAATTAAATATGCAATTTTACAAAAAATGACAGTGGCATGTAAAATTGTATCTTACTATACATGATATCATACATAACTATATTAAATTTTACAAAACTGGATCACATTATAAAAGATTATATAAAATGATTTTTACAGTATTGTCCCGGTAGCCGATTTATACCAGTGGCCAACCGTTGGTTTGAGCAAACTTGCCACCGTTGGCATAACGTTGGTAATTAAAAAAAAACTTGGTGCTTTTAAAATAGCTTAAATTAAATTTATTTTGAAAAATATGTATAGTTAAACACATTTTAAAAGCAGCAATATAGTTCGGTAAAAACAATGTTGGAAAAAGCAATACTGGCAAAACACATGATTTGCAAACAAAATAGTGTATTCCTTGAACGATATTAGGTGTTTGGTAATTTTTAACACGGGTTTTACAAAAATAGCAATGTTTGGCCAGAACTATTTTTTTGTTACGGTTGGCATTTTCTACCTGGACACTTATATGGTAATGCTTTTCTACACTGGGGTACTCATTTAGACTTTTAGGATTGAGTTACTTCTAGTGATACAAAGTGAACTCATTCTGACACTTAGGCACTTCTAGTGCTATAAAGTGTACTCATTTTTATTTTTAGGTTTGAGTCACTTCTAGTGGTACAAAGCATACATGAAATATTTGTTGTAGGTTATCAAAATACCACTCAAGCAACTGAAATAGACGTTGTGCATCGTGTTCGTGTCTAGTATATCCTGTTAAATGTTGAAGTAGCTGATTTATGCCACTTACTATATAGGAATATACTAAAGCTGCATTCACATTAGCTCGAAATTCGGTTTAAACTAGATTTCAAATGTTCGCGCATCATATTATAGCGAATTTACATTAGGGTCCAAATGCGCTTAAAATGGGATTTCGATAGATTTCGACCAAAATCTAATAAAAATATGGATTTCAAACAGATTTCATATACAAAATGAAATCCTAATTTAGTTGAGATTTCAGCGAAATCTAATCAAAATCTAACTATTTTTGCAGAAATACAAAATACACAGAAAAAATTACCAACCTAAAATATCTAACTAAAGATTTGATTTAAATTAAATTTTTTTCTAAACAAATATTTAATTGAATCAATTAATATTTTAATTTTTAATTATATAATATTTTATTTTAGACGTAATTCTCAAACTATTTTTTCTTATACTGTATGCTTAAAGAGAAAATTTTCAGTATAAAATACCAAATGCATTTGAAGTATACAAACAAAACAAGCACACACATAAACAGACGCAACATTACCAAAAACGCACCTACCAAAAACCTTTTTTTTTGTGAGTATCGTATTTTTTTTGTAGTAGTTATAACTTTTTTTTCTTTTTAATTTTAAATAAAAGTTTTAGTTGATATTATCATTGCCGTAATAGGTGCAAAATCAATTAAAATATTAATTGATCTATTGATCTATATATATAAAACAGGATGTGTGTATGTATGTAACATATGGACTCCAAAACGGCTGGGCCGATTTTGATGAAATTTTCAGAGAATCTTCAGAATATTCAGGCGGGTGACACTGTGAAGTCTGATTTTTGATTTGCGGTCTGTGGGCGTGGCAAATTGTCATATTGTATCACCAATGACATATACATATATTTATTTTTTTTGCTTTTTTTTATTTTATTTTTTTTTTTTAAAGCTGTTGTCATGTTTTTCAAAACGAGATATCAAACTCTTAAATCGGTTATGTAGTTCCGAAGATATTTACAAAAAACCTATGTTAATAATGATCCAATATCAAAATTTTAAAACTTTCGAAATGTTGCATTCAAAAATCCGAGTTTTCGGTTTATTTACAAAATATTTATATCATTCGATAACACAAGATATTCCGCGCTTACTAAGGTGCAACATTGTACAATAAGTTAAAAATAATATTATATTTATTATCAATCGATGATAAACAACTTTGTGTACTCTTGCATTTAAGATACCTGCGTTATACACTTCCATGGTAAAACCTTAAAAAAAAAATTCTTTGAATAACTCTCTGCATTCCACTTTCAATATAAAAAATAACGGTACATTCAAACAAAATTTGTTTTCAATTGCTCACTGACTGCATTTGTTAAATAAGTTTTGGGACTTTAGCACATTTAATTACTATAAATGCAATTAATGTTTATCCCGATGAAAATAAATTTAAATAACAAATATGCAGGTGCTTGTGCAAATTTAAATGTAACTGGCACTAATAGAAAACATATGATTTTCTATTGTTGATTTACTTGAATAAACGTCACTACATTGCTAGGTCTGTCAAAAAAACAGAGTAGTATTTGGAAGATGACAAAGCCAATTGTGACAATTTTTTGTTGTTGCTTTTGTTTTTTCTTTGATATTTTAATTTTTGAATCTCGCTCCTAGACGAGGACAAGAAATTCTCATTGAGTTTGTGATTTAACATAACAAATATCTCTAGAAATTCTAATAACAAAGTCCCCTGAAGATTTCCTTGGGCAGGAATGAAATCCGGATAGGGACACGCCTACATCAGATTGCTTTTCACAATTTGTTAAATAAGTTTTGGGACTTTAGCACATTTAATTACTATAAATGCATTTGATTTGTTTTGCGTTAATTGTTGTTTTGTGTTCATAAGTTAAAAACCTATAAGTGAAATCAATTTAGTAAATAACAAGTGTTTTAAAATAATAAAATAAATTTACAAATTATTTTTGATGACAATTCATCAAACAGGTAATATGATTACTGTGGCTCAAACAACCAATAAAATGTTATAAAAGTAAAAAACAAAACACATCATTGTTCCTTTTGCACGATTACAGTTTACTAAAATGCCACAAAAAAAAACAGCCATTGCTAAAAAAAAACCGCCGCTGAATCAACTGAGGAACGCGAATCACGTCTTCAGGAAAATCGCTAAAGGGCATCTACGTCTAGAGCCGCAGAAACGGAAAGAGAACGCGTATCACGGCTTCAGCAAATGCGTGACAGTGCATCTTCATCTAGAGCTGCTGAGACACCCCAACAGCATGTCGAAAGACTTGCTGCCAATCGCTCCCGAATGGCTCGATCAAGAGAAAGAATCGATTTAAAGGACGTAGTGATTGGCGCAATGGACAAAGTTTGCTTACATTGTCGTGCTCTGAAGTTCGCTAAGGAATCCCCGGGAATGTGTTGTTCGAACGGTAAAGTTGTTTTGCCACCAATGATTGAGCCGCCTGAACCCCTACAAAGTTACATTTCTGGCGCCAATCCGATTTCCAAGCACTTCTTTCAAAACATCCGAAAGTACAATTCATGCTTTCAAATGACGTCCTTCGGAGCAACTAATATCATCAACAACGCCGGTTACATGCCCACCTTCAAAGTGCAAGGCCAAATCTACCACAGAATTGGATCGTTGCTCCCACTTCCCAATGATGATGCCAAGGTCCTCCTAATTTATTTCACTGGCAATGAAGCTACAGAAGTTAAACAGCGTTGCGCAATCAGTATTGAAGTCAGACGGGAAATCGTTTTGAGTCTTCAAGCTATGTTTCACGAACACAACAGCCTCGTCCGTCTATTCAAAACAGCCCTAGACCAGATGCCGACAGATGAATATACGGTTGTGATAAAAGCTGACAAGACATCGGCTGGTGAGCATGAGCGGCGCTTCAATGCACTTATGGTAGTTGTTTTCAGCTATTCATTTTATATACTTCAGCAAATAATGGGCTTCCCATGAAATTACAAATTTTAAAATGATTTACTAATGTGAATTTATTTTTTTAATTATTTATTTGCGTAAAAAAAATTTCTTGATTTAAAGAATTAATTACAATTAAAATTTGAAGGCAAAACAACGTTTGCCGGGTCAGCTATTCAATAAATTTTTTTGTTGAACCCCGCTTTTAGGTTTTTCTGTGTACAGCACTGTGCTTTCCCCCCATTTGCAGAAAATTAGTTTTTTTTTGCAGAAAATTATGTAAACATTAATCAGCTGTTTATGAAATAAAATAGAATGAAAATATACATTTTTGTTTGTTTTCTACCAAGAAAAACCGTGAAAAATCTTTGAATAGCGAAGGCAAGACCTCTTACAAAACATTGAATATTTTACATTAAACAGGTCATCCCTAAATTAAAACACTTTCAGTAGCAAAAAATAGAATTGCATATTTTATAATGTAAAGGGTGATTTTTTAGCAACTTAATTTTTGGCAACACTGTGAGCTGCCAAAAGCTCAGTTGTTTTCGTGTAACATGTTACTGCTAAACATCTTTAGTTTGATCTATAATTTAACCATGAATCGACTTACAAACGAACAACTCTTTCAGATTATTCAATTTTATTATCAAAATTCATGCTCGGTTAACAAAGTGCATCGAGCACTTCTTCTAGTTTATGGTCAGTAAAGGCCACCTTCTGAAGCGGCTATTCGGAATCTTGTGACTAAAATTCGCACCAAATTTACATTATTAGACATTAAACCACCAACACGCATACGTAGAGTGCGGACAGAGGAAAATATCGCAGCTGTATACGCCAGTGTTGTTGATGACAGTGAATTATCTATTCGGCGCCGTTCGCAGCAATTGGACGTGGAAAATTTTGCGGAAGGATTTTTGTGTAAAACCTTTTAAAATACAGCTGGTAAAACCTTTTAAAATACAGCTAACTTTTGGTGAATGGGCGCTGACAACGTTGGATGAACATCCACTTTTTTATCGGAAAATTGTGTTCAGTTACGAAGCTCATTTCTGGTTGAATGGATACGTGAACAAGCGAAATTACCGTATTTGGTGTGAAGAGCAGCCGAAGCATTGCAAGAACTGCCAATGTGTCCCGAAAAATGCACTGTTTGGTGTGGATTATAGGCCGGTGGCTTCATTGGACCCGACTTTTTAAAAGACGACGAAGGCAGGAACCATATGATAGAAATATAGTTTAAACTGTATTTCAATGGTAAATGTAAATGCAGCATAAGCTGGTTTGGAAAGACCTAAATCGTATCCCGTGAAATTGTAATACCGTTAATAACAGTTAAAGGAAATATATCTATATAAATAAAATTATAACAATTTAAATTAAAAACAATACAAAATTTGGTGTTTTTCTCTCTGGGACCAATAAAAAAATACTTACAACGAACCCTGGGAGTCGCGAGCTCTACCCCAGCATTGTTAATATTTATTTTAACAAAAAAAAAAACAGCTCTTCCAGATTTCCTAAAGAATTTCGGTGACGCGAACAGCAATATGTAAAGTCCTGACATTGCACTGGTTTCTGATAAAATCAATATTTAAAAAAACTGTATCTTGAACTCGAATAATCTTGCTCATGTCTAGAGCGTCCAAAACCGTAACCGAAAATCGGTTAACCGTGTTCTTTTCATTATTTTCAAACCCCGGTTTTTACCATTTTCGAATATTCAAGGAGCTGGTTTTTTCCGGTCTTTTAGCCGTTTATTTTTTTAACAAAATATTTTGCGTGAAAATCTTAGAAACCTCTGAAAATGCATTATTTTTATGCTATATTAAAAATTTTGATTTATGTTCTTTAAATTTTTCGCAATTTTGGACCATCATAGAAAATTTCCCTTAATTCATCAATTTTACAAAAATGTTACGTGAACTCAAAATAGTTAAAGTTAAATGTTTCCCAGTTTAAAATTGGTCATCTAAAGCCCTTTCTACATTATCACCTTTTGTTTAAGTAACATAGTTGCTTTTTGTTTACCACATTCACAATACAAATACACATAACAAACTATAAAAAAGTTTTTTGTCGCATAAATTATGCAAATAAAATTATAAAAAAGCGAAAACTTGGCAAAATCTTACTAGTTTTTGCATAATTTATTTGACAACGATTTTTGTATATGTATTTCTATTGTGAATGTTGGAAACGAAAAACAACATTAATACTAATACAAAATGCGATAGTGAAAAAAGGTAGCAAAAAATATAATATAAAATCTACAGTATCATTTGTTGTAAGAATGAGATTAATTTTCTAAATAAATGAGAAGATATATTGCATTTATTACCATTGTCATTATCAAAGTCGAGAGTTAGTCCAATTTGTTGAAAATTTTCATTGAATTTATCATAAATAACAACCAAATTACAAAAAAAAATATTATTTTCAGAATTTAATTTCTTTAGTTTCCCATGTACACAAATTCATTTTGTATGAAATCGAAAATTTCATTTTCAAATTCGACAACCTTAATCACACCGAACATCACATTTTCCAAAATTCCAGATTTTCGATTGGTGTGATTTACAAGGTTCGAAAATATATATTATGTATATGGAGTGCATTAGATTTTTTAACGCGAAAAGGGACAAAATTCATTCATCCATAATAGGAGTGGGATAGTGGACGAATTTTCGATTTCGATGAGCATATCAAAATGTTAGACCGATTCCCATTAATTCCCCTCCTCACCAACATTTTTGCCGAAAATACCTGGCCCGTATCTCCACTCCCAAAGTGGGCTCTCATACAATAATAACATTTTTATAAAATGTGCTCTCACTGCTCTAACTGTCCCTAGGGTGCCCTAAGCAGAGTCAAATGTATGACCAAGCCCAATATTTTTTCAATGCTAAGATTTTTTAGAACACCCTAAGGGGGGCTTCCATACAAAATGAAATTTTGTAAAATTTGCTCCTACCCCTATAACTGTCTCAAGGATGCCCCTAGACGAGTTAAATGTATGACCGGCCCCTAACATTTTTTTAACTCCCAAAATTTTCTTAGAACATTCCTACCCCCTATCTCAACTCCCATACAAAATTTAATTTTTATCAACTTTTCTTCCACCATAAAATGTTTAACCAAGTAACAGAGTCAAATGTATGACCGACCCCCAACATTTTTTCAGTCCCAGCATTTTCTTAGAAACTTACCTACCCCTATCTCCAATCCGTAAGGGGCTCCCATACAAAATGACATTTTTTAAAATTTGCTCCCACCGCTCTAACAGTCGCAAGGGTGCCATACATTTGACACGTCTAGTGTCAAATATATGACCGTCACCAACATTTTCTCATAACATACCTACCCCCTATCTCCACTCACTAAGGGGGCTCCCATACAAAAATTATATGTTTTATATAAAATTTGCGCTCACCGCTCCAACACCCAATATCTTTTGAACACCAACATTTTCTTAGAACATACATTTCAAAATCTGTAATGGCTACTAAAAATGTTTCGGTTATTACGGGAAATTTAAATATTTTGAGCCTTGCGGTCATTTTTGCTAAATTTAGCAACACCTATCAGCTAAACTTAAATTAGTAGAGAAAAATAGTATCCGCTTCTAAATTTTAGTAAAATTTGAGTAAACTGCAATTTTAAATTAGTTTGTTAAAATGAGCAAAAGATTTGCTAAAATCACAGAAAAAAAATTAAAAAAGTAAAATAAAACGACTTTATTTTGAATCCTTTATTCTTTTTTCCTAGTAGATGAACATTAGACCGACTCACAAAAAAGTTTATTTTGTCCACCCCTCGAAATGTACTTTTTTTGTTTCATGATGATTCCCAAAATATTACGTGTCTAACATTGAGATCCCGTGTGCTGGACCGTTTTCAAAAAACTTATTTTTCTAATTTTTTGTTCATTTTTATCATTTAAATGTGAAATTGACATATTTTAATCCTTAGATGAATTAAGTAAATACGTGTTTCAGCTTTTTTGAAATTCGCAATATTTCGCGTTTTACCAAATTTTTTTTTTTTTTTGGAAAACTGTGCTCGTTCATATAAAAATCGGTATCAAAATATTTCTTTAGGCATAAGTCATCCGACTTAGAATTTTGCAAATTTAGTGCATTTTCCTTACTGCACGGGACCAAATTTTGGGAAAAATTTGTATTTTATACAAACTACAAATGTATTCGAATTAAAAAAATTTACACAGTTTTTTATTTTTAAAACAAAAAACTTAGTAAAATTTTGAATTCGCGAAAAAAAATTATGTCGCCAAGATAAGCGCGTGGTGGAGTTTTTTCTTTAATCCAAATTTGCATGCTTACATAAAAAATGCATGAAAAATGCATTTAATTTGCCAACTTTTTATTTATTTCTTCACATAGCTGATGCACTTTAGTAAAGGACAGTTTTAATACCGAAATTGAACACTTAGATCACAGTTTCCCACTATATTAAATTTTTGCTAAAACGAGAACTATTGCGAATTTCGAAAAAAGCTGAAACACATACAAAAAACTTAGAAATCCTTTTTTTTTTAGAATATCCCTGAAAAAGGAATATGTCTTGACTTGAATTTGACACGTTTTATATACCTTTGGACGCGCGTTTATAAAAACCATTTCATATAAATCAGTAACAAAAATTAGTACAACATTCAGTAATTTATAAAATGAGAATAGCAAAATATGTTTTATTTTGATTATGTAGTTTTTTTTGTAACCCGAGGAAACTTATAACAATATGTGCACACTAGGGCTACAAATTTTTTTACTTATTGTATTCGATATTTTGCGAATTTTGATGCGTTAGTAACGTTAAAATTTTAGCTAAATATTAATTGTTAGTTTAATTAAACAAAAAGAGGATTATGCGGAAACCTTTTGAAAACCGCGAAAAAATAAAATTGCGTTACTTTATATTTTTATGGACTACTACTATATGGCTAAAGTAGCTAAAATTTAATAATTGAAAAAAAAAGTCATAAACACACAGAAACACAGGCTTCTAATAACACGATTAAAAAAAATTAATATTATGCTGTATATAATCATACGAAATTTAATATGTGTCTTAAAACTGATTTATCCATATAATTATATAAGTTTGCATTAGTTTAGATGAATATACGGTTGTGATAAGAGCTGACAAGACATCGGCTGGTGAGCATGAGCGGCGCTTCAATGCACTGGTGATAGGTGACGTCGCAGTTTTTATGGTAGTTGTTTTCAGCTATTCATTTTATATACTTCAGCAAATAATGGGCTTCCCATGAAATTACAAATTTTAAAATGATTTACTAATGTGAATTTATTTTTTTAATTATTTATTTGCGTAAAAAAAATTTCTTGATTTAAAGAATTAATTACAATTAAAATTTGAAGGCAAAACAACGTTTGCCGGGTCAGCTATTCAATAAATTTTTTTATTGAACCCCGCTTTTAGGTTTTTCTGTGTACAGCACTGTGCTTTCCCCCCATTTGCAGAAAATTAGTTTTTTTTTTGCAGAAAATTATGTAAACATTAATCAGCTGTTTATGAAATAAAATAGAATGAAAATATACATTTTTGTTTGTTTTCTACCAAGAAAAACCGTGAAAAATCTTTGAATAGCGAAGGCAAGACCTCTTACAAAACATTGAATATTTTACATTAAACAGGTCATCCCTAAATTAAAACACTTTCAGTAGCAAAAAATAGAATTGCATATTTTATAATGTAAAGGGTGATTTTTTAGCAACTTTCTTTTTAGTTTGATCTATAATTTAACCATGAATCGACTTACAAACGAACAACTCTTTCAGATTATTCAATTTATTATCAAAATTCATGCTCGGTTAACAAAGTGCATCGAGCACTTCTGCTAGTTTATGGTCAGTTAAGGCCACCTTCTGAAGCGGCTATTCGGAATCTTGTGACTAAAATTCGCACCAAATTTACATTATTAGACATTAAACCACCAACACGCATACGTAGAGTGCGGACAGAGGAAAATATCGCAGCTGTATACGCCAGTGTTGTTGATGACAGTGAATTATCTATTCGGCGCCGTTCGCAGCAATTGGACGTGGAAAATTTTGCGGAAGGATTTTTGTGTAAAACCTTTTAAAATACAGCTGGTAAAACCTTTTAAAATACAGTTAACTTTTGGTGAATGGGCGCTGACAACGTTGGATGAACATCCACTTTTTAATCGGAAAATTGTGTTCATTTACGAAGCTCATTTCTGAATGGATACGTGAACAAGCGAAATTACCGTATTTGGTGTGAAGAGCAGCCGAAGCATTGCAAGAACTGCCCATGTGTCCCGAAAAATGCACTGTTTGGTGTGGATTATAGGCCGGTGGCTTCATTGGACCCGACTTTTTAAAAGACGACGAAGGCAGGAACCATATGATAGAAATATAGTTTAAACTGTATTTCAATGGTAAATGTAAATGCAGCATAAGCTGGTTTGGAAAGACCTAAATCGTATCCCGTGAAATTGTAATACCGTTAATAACAGTTAAAAGAAATATATCTATATAAATAAAATTATAACAATTTAAATTAAAAACAATACAAAATTTGGTGTTTTTCTCTCTGGGACCAATAAAAAAATACTTGCAACGAACCCTGGGAGTCGCGAGCTCTACCCCCACAATGTAAATATTTATTTTAACAAAAAAAACAGCTCTTCCAGATTTCCTAAAGAATTTCGGTGACGCGAACAGCAATATGTAAAGTCCTGACATTGCACTGGTTTCTGATAAAATCAATATTTAAAAAACTGTATCTTGAACTCGAATAATCTTGCTCATGTCTAGAGCGTCCAAAACCGTAACCGAAAATCGGTTAACCGTGTTCTTTTCATTATTTTCAAACCCTGGTTTTTACCATTTTCGAATATTCAAGGAACCGGTTTTTCCGGTCTTTTAGCCGTTTATTTTTTTAACAAAATATTTTGCGTGAAAATCTTAGAAACCTCTGAAAATGCGTTATTTTTATGCTATATTAAAAATTTTGATTTATGTTCTTTAAATTTTTCGCAATTTTGGACCATCATAGAAAATTTCCCTTAATTCATCAATTTTACAAAAATGTTTCGTGAACTCAAAATAGTTAAAGTTAAATGTTTCCCAGTTTAAAATTGGTCATCTAAAGCCCTTTCTACATTATCACCTTTTGTTTAAGTAACATAGTTGCTTTTTGTTTACCACATTCACAATACAAATACACATAACAAACTATAAAAAAGTTTTTTGTCGCATAAATTATGCAAATAAAATTATAAAAAAGCGAAAACTTGGCAAAATCTTACTTGTTTTTGCATAATTTATTTGACAACGATTTTTGTATGTGTATTTCTATTGTGAATGTTGGAAACGAAAAACAACATTAATACTGATACAAAATGCGATAGTGAAAAAAGGTAGCAAAAAATATAATATAAAATCTACAGTATCATTTGTTGTAAGAATGAGATTAATTTTCTAAATAAATGAGAAGATATATTGCATTTATTACCATTGTCATTGGCAAAGTCGAGAGTTAGTCCAATTTGTTGAAAATTTTCATTGAATTTATCATAAATAACAACCAAATTACAAAAAAAAATATTATTTTCAGAATTTAATTTCTTTAGTTTCCCATGTACACAAATTCATTTTGTATGAAATCGAAAATTTCATTTTCAAATTCGACAACCTTAATCACACCGAACATCACATTTTCCAAAATTCCAGATTTTCGATTGGTGTGATTTACAAGGTTCGAAAATATATATTATGTATATGGAGTGCATTAGATTTTTTAACGCGAAAAGGGACAAAATTCATTCATCCATAATAGGAGTGGGATAGTGGATGAATTTTCGATTTCGATGAGCATATCAAAATGTTAGACCGATTCCCATTAATTCCCCTCCTCACCAACATTTTTGCCGAAAATACCTGGCCCGTATCTCCACTCCCAAAGTGGGCTCTCATACAATAATAACATTTTTATAAAATGTGCTCTCACTGCTCTAACTGTCCCTAGGGTGCCCTAAGCAGAGTCAAATGTATGACCAAGCCCAATATTTTTTCAATGCTAAGATTTTTTAGAACACCCTAAGGGGGGCTTCCATACAAAATGAAATTTTGTAAAATTTGCTCCTACCGCTATAACTGTCTCAAGGATGCCCCTAGACGAGTTAAATGTATGACCGGCCCCTAACATTTTTTTAACTCCCAAAATTTTCTTAGAACATTCCTACCCCCTATCTCAACTCCCATACAAATTTCATTTTTATCAACTTTTCTTCCACCATAAAATGTTTAACCAAGTTACAGAGTCAAATGTATGACCGACCCCCAACATTTTTTCAGTCCCAGCATTTTCTTAGAAACTTACCTACTCCTATCTCCAATCCGTAAGGGGGTCCCATACAAAATGACATTTTTTAAAATTTGCTCCCACCGCTCTAACAGTCGCAAGGGTGCCATACATTTGACACGTCTAGTGTCAAATATATGACCGTCACCAACATTTTCTCATAACATGCCTACCCCCTATCTCCACTCACTAAGGGGGCTCCCATACAAAAATTATATGTTTTATATAAAATTTGCGCTCACCGCTCCAACACCCAATATCTTTTGAACACCAACATTTTCTTAGAACATACATTTCAAAATCTGTAATGGCTACTAAAAATGTTTCGGTTATTACGGGAAATTTAAATATTTTGAGCCTTGCGGTAATTTTTGCTAAATTTAGCAACACCTATCAGCTAAACTTAAATTAGTAGAGAAAAATAGTATCCGCTTCTAAATTTTAGTAAAATTTGAGTAAACTGCAATTTTAAATTAGTTTGTTAAAATGAGCAAAAGATTTGTTAAATTCACAGAAAAAAAATTAAAAAAGTAAAATAAAACGACTTTATTTTGAATCCTTTATTCTTTTTTCCTAGTAGATGAACATTAGACCGACTCACAAAAAAGTTTCTTTTGTCCACCCCTCGAAATGTACTTTTTTTGTTTCATGATGATTCCCAAAATATTACGTGTCTAACATTGAGATCCCGTGTGCTGGACCGTTTTCAAAAAACTTATTTTTCTAATTTTTTGTTCTCAGATTTTTATCATTTAAATGTGAAATTGACATATTTTAATCCTTAGATGAATTAAGTAAATACGTGTTTCAGCTTTTTTGAAATTCGCAATATTTCGCGTTTTACCAAATTTTTTTTTTTTTGGAAAACTGTGCTCGTTCATATAAAAATCGGTATCAAAATATTTCTTTAGGCATAAGTCATCCGACTTAGAATTTTGCAAATTTAGTGCATTTTCCTTACTGCACGGGACCAAATTTTGGGAAAAATTTGTATTTTATACAAACTACAAATGTATTCGAATTAAAAAAATTTACACAGTTTTTTATTTTTAAAACAAAAAACTTAGTAAAATTTTGAATTCGCGAAAAAAAATTATGTCGCCAAGATAAGCGCGTGGTGGAGTTTTTTCTTTAATCCAAATTTGCATGCTTACATAAAAAATGCATGAAAATGCATTTAATTTGCCAACTTTTTATTTATTTCTTCACATAGCTGATGCACTTTAGTAAAGGACAGTTTTAATACCGAAATTGAACACTTAGATCACAGTTTCCCACTATATTAAATTTTTGCTAAAACGAGAACTATTGCGAATTTCGAAAAAAGCTGAAACACATATTATACAAAAAACTTAGAAATCCTTTTTTTTAGAATATCCCTGAAAAAAGAATATGTCTGGACTTGAATTTGACACGTTTTATATACCTTTGGACGCGCGTTTATAAAAACCATTTCATATAAATAAAATCAGTAACAAAAATTAGTACAACATTCAGTAATTTATAAAATGAGAATAGTAAAATATGTTTTATTTTGATTATGTAGTTTTTTTTGTAACCCGAGGAAACTTATAACAATATGTGCACACTAGGGCTACAAATTTTTTTACTTATTGTGTTCGATATTTTGCGAATTTTGATGCGTTAGTAACGTTAAAATTTTAGCTAAATATTAATTGTTAGTTTAATTAAACAAAAAGAGGATTATGCGGAAACCTTTTGAAAACCGCGAAAAAATAAAATTGCGTTATTTTATATTTTTATGGACTACTACTATATGGCTAGGGTAGCTAAAATTTAATAATTGAAAAAAAAGTCAGAAACACACAGAAACACAGGCCGATTAAACCCGATTAAAAAAAATTAATATTATGCTTTATATAATCATACGAAATTTAATATGTGTCTTAAAACTGATTTATCCATATAATTATATAAGTTTGCATTAGTTTAGTTCTAATTTGATAATATCAGATTAAATTACATCCGAATAATGGCGCGATACAATTTAATCCGATTTTATATAGCGGTATAAATTTATATCTAAACTGATACTAATATGTATATACAAAATAATATATAGTTGTATCCGGGTTTTGATTTTAAAACTTCATTAAAATTTGAAATATTTGCAGAAATAATTACCGTCAAATACCGGTTTTGCTTCAACGTCATTAATCCTTTTAGACTTTGGCCACTTGCAAAAAGTTTACAACTTTTTAATTTGTAGCAAATTCCTTTCCATTTGGACATTTTATTTTATTCAAAAAATTCTCTTGAAATTACCTAAAATATAAGTTGATTGAGGAAAAAACTTTGAAAAGATCCAATGAAAGTGACAATTTTATTGAATTTAGTAACTTACGCCATTGAATAACAAACACGGAAAAACGTTGAAACTTAATTAAGCTTTTTGCATTGAAAAAAATCTAGAACTAAATTTAAGAGTTCCTACATCTTTTGTGTATAAGGTGTAGAAATTTAAGAACCAGAAAGAAATCAATTCAAAACGCAAAAATGGGGGTAAATTTTGTGTATGAAATTATACACAAAATAATATAGTCAATTAATTGTACAATTTTATTAATGGAAATCATATTTATATCCAAAATATGATTGACAAATTTTCTAGTGTGACTCTGTATGGGGTAATATACAATTTTATCCAAAATATAATTTTGTTTTTTTTTTTTTTTTTAATATGATATAGTATCTAAATATATATTATTTTGTATTTTGCAATGTCTGAGTATATATAACGTCATTATTATTTGGATTAGTTTTAGCGTATTCTAAATACAATATACAATTATATATTGAGCTAGATGCGATAAGATGCAACTATATATGACATCATATTAAAATTTTTCAACGAAATTAATTTTATGTATGAATTTATATAATTATGTCCGGTTAAATACACTGGCATACAAAAACTTATAATTGTATATAAAATAATGTATTATTTTATGCAAACGTTTTAAATCGGGAAATTATTAATTTATAACCGTCCAAAAAACTACGTATTTTTTATTCGTGAACTCAAAAGTTTCAGATTTTGCAGGCAAATATCCTGTATAAATTGCCTGACATATACAATGATGGGTTCCCTTTGAACTTAATAAAATTCGGAGAAAAAAATCCCATGATTTGGGGGTTAAAAGTGGCGGTGAAATATAATAATTCTTTGTATGAAAATAAGTTTAGGAAATTTAGACTTATTTAAAAACAGCGTTAAAAGACTGCCACTTATTTGAAATATTGGTGAACAACATATTCTTTTTTTTTTTTTTTTTTTAATATATCCGACTTTTTTTAAGATCGGTGCTATACTCTATGTCTTGTATTAAAAAAATCGTAAATTTTCCAAGGAAGCTATTTTCAATTTATAACGAGCTTTCAACCTCCGTATATTTACAAAAATAAAACACATCAAACATATTAGCTAGGTTGATACTAGTATTTCGATCTGGCTAAAGATCTCATCAGAACCCGAAGTTTTAGAAAAGCTAGAGGTTCTGCCTATTATGGAGGCTCTAGCTTTTCTAAAACTTCGGGTTCTGATGAGATCTTAAGCCAGATCGAAAAACCTATTAATCATCCATTTTGCTCTATTCTTGTCTTCTTAGTTATCAAGCACGTGACGTTACTAAACTTTGAAGACCAAAAATGTTCTATTTATATAAAAAAAAATTAGTTTTTACTCTGGCTCAATTAATATTTTTTACAGTTTTATTAGTTTTTATTATTAGTTTTTTTTTATTTATTAGTTTTTTGTTTATATACATCGAGATTATTTCTATGTTATTTTCAATTTATAACGAGCTTTCAACCTATGTATATTTACAAAAATAAAGCAAATCAAACATAATAGCTAGGTTGATACTAGTATTTCGATCTGGCTACAGATCTCAAGCGTTTAATCTCACTAGTGTGATTGTAGTCTGAAAAAAATAATAATAAAGAAAAAATATACAATTGGAAAATTTAAAAATATACCTGACATCGCCCAGGTCTTATTGAAGCTAAATTATGTATTTCCAATTCACATTGATTTCAGATGCTTTACAAGCGTTCTTTTGTGTTTAACCTTCATTTTTAACTTTTTCGTCAATAAATAATCTCGATGTGTATAAAAACAAAAATCTAATAAAACCGTTAAAAGTATTATTTGAGCCAGAGTAAAAACTAAATTTTTTTTTATATAAATAGAACATTTTTGGTCTTCAAAATTTAGAAACGTCATGATGCTTGTTAGAAAAATAATCTAGCCACGTATTTGATAACTAAGAAGACAAGAATGGAGCAAAATTGACAATTAATAGGTTTTTTGTTAAAGTTCTGCTTATTCTGGAGGCTTTAGCTTTTCTAAAACTTCGGGTTCTGATGAGATCTTTAGCCAGATCGAAATACTAGTATCAACCTAGCTAATATGTTTGATTTGCTTTATTTATTGGAAATATACGGAGGTTGAAAGCTCGTTTTAAATTAAAAATAACATAAAAATTATCTCGATGGATATGAAAACAATAAATAATAAAACTGTAAAAATTACAATTTTCTCTATCAATTTTTTAAATAAAAACCATTTAAAATTTCTAAGAAAAAAAAAACCACTTCGTTATAACACAAAGACTATTTTAGCGTCTTAATTTAAAAATGTCGCATTTCAAGGAGCGCCAATCGAAATTTGTTTTCATTTAGTCTAAAAAAATGGGAAAAATTGAGTCAAATTGAATACAGATGCAAATCGATCAATGTTTGAGCCTTAAATTTATTTCGAAAAATTAAAAGTAAAAAGTCTCTGTTTGCTGAACACTAGTCTCGTTAATGGATTTTGAGATATCGTAATATATATATCGTAAAAAATACTGAAAACTGTGTTACTGTGTTAGATGCGTTCGTAGCAAACCAAATTAAAATAAAAAGATTGCACTGTAAGTAAAGTATCACCTTTTAAAATGACACACTACTGCACACGTAAACTTAAGTTTGGGTCGTGGTGGTATCTCCGTAGTGGCATCTACTTTTTAAAAAATTATGTCAAAATACAGAAAAAAAATTATTGTCAAAAAAATTCAATTAAATCTTTGTTCGTTTTCAAACTCACTTTCAATTAAATGTTTAATAATATGTACATATTAACTGTTTAATTTAAAATGAATTTGGTATAAACAAAATTTTCTAGTTTTTATAACGTATAATAAACAACATAGAAACAAATCCAAAAATTTAAAAAAACCGTCAAAATTAAAAAATAGATTAAAGTAAAAAATTCGCGTTTTTTTAATTTTGGCAATTTTTTTTTTCAATTTTAGCAATTTTGTTTTCAGTTTTTTTTAATTAGATTTTTTTAAATTTTGGGAATTTTTTACAATTTTGGTGATTTTTTTTAGAACCACCCCCCTAAAGTTTTGGTGAATATTACTAATATTATATATTAGTAAACTGAAAAAAACTCAAAAAAAATGTAGAAAAATTATGCTTTAATTAATTTTTTGCTGAAAATCCTAAACATTTTTTGTGATTCTTTTAAAAATAATTTACAATAAGTTACAAAATATAAAAATGTTCATACTCGACATTGACGACATGAATTAATATGTCGTCAATGTCGATATATCTGTAAATATATAGAAGTAATTATATATAACATAAACAAAATTATCTTTCAACTACATACATCAATGGTTGTCTAAATAATGATATCTTTTAAAAGAACACAAATGCCGCTGATTATTATAGAAACGAAACGAAAAAATAACAAAAGATAACATATACAACCCATGCAGTAAGAAAAAGGGATACATAAAAATCTACCTAAGATGTGTGTCTTTGTCTTTCGCTTTTGTTTGCAATTTGACCACACTAGATTATTAATCTCTATAAACATTTAGTTTACAAATACACATTTAATCTTTATTAAATTAATAGACAATTTAATTAATAGACAATTACTTTCACAAGCCGGTGACAACGCAAAATTGTTTCAATCCACAATTTTGTTTTATGCATGAAAAACAGATACAAAAATCTTTCATGGTTGATTTTTTTATATGTTTTACAAGAGTTGTACTTTTTAGTATAATTTTCCTCGTCACTACTATTCTTGACATGCCGCTACATCTAATTCATTCTGCATATATTTTTTAATCTGGTGCTAATCAGCACAATTTTTTAGCAAATAAATTAGTAAAACATTAGTAAAATATTAGTAAAACATTACTTCAAAACAGTGCTGAATAGGTATAACTAAAATTTTGACTTAAAACAAAAGTCTAGCAAAAAATTTTGCTGAAAAATAGTATACCTGATTTATATGACGCTTTACTAACTTTTCTACTAACTTATTTTTTTGAGTGTAGGTATGTTCTAAGAGAATGTTGGAGTTGAAAAAAATTGGTGGTCGATCATACCTTTGACTCCTCTACTATGGTTGTTCTATAAAACCAAAATGTGATATTTGGGGAATGGTGGGTCGATTTTTTTTTCTGTTTTTATAAAAATAATATATATGAAAGTTGGTGCCAATGGGACAAAGAAAAGTCAATCGATTGAAAATTAAAATTGTGTTTATATGGGGGAAATATTTTTTTCAGGTTTTATAAACATTTGTTAATGTCGTAAGAGTTTATATTCTAGAAGTAATATTCATCGATATATAGATTAGATTATGTTTTAGACAAGGTATAAAAATCCAAAATTGATTAAAAACTGCCCCAGCAATAAAACAGTTCCGCAGGCCACTAATGTGTTAAATACCACTTGTCCAAGAAAATCAAACACACATCCTAAACCTTTTTAAATTGATTACTGCAACATAATTTTTATTTAAAGGCTCATAAGTTGTGAGATATGAAATATATTTTTTTAGTGTGTTAACATGTCCCTTGTCTCCAATTTCAAATTTAAAAAAAAATTTTCTTAGCAAAATCGAAAAAATTTAGATTTGAACTTCATGAAATTGTTAAATACATTTTAGAGAATGAGAAATTGTGTTTCGTGGTAATAACAAGGCTAATTTGTGTCACAAAATATTTAAAATAGAAAAATAGCTACTTTTGTACCGTTTGCTGAACTATTTTAATATCGTTACTAAAGTTTGAATATCGTTACTAAAATGACCGAGACTAATTTATTTCAATTTACAAAGAACTTCAAAGCTTAGCTCACTACTATTGAATTTTAAGAAACGTGATTTGAAATATTTTGACATAACGTGTGAAGCTGACCCAGGCCATTAATGTTAATACCATTAATACTACTCGAATTTTTGATTTTAAATTTTTATTACCACAAAATACAATTTCCTCGAAATCCGCATAAATAAAATCGCTGCCTTATCCAAGTTGACAGGTTAACGATGTCCTAAAAAATATATTTCATATTTCACAATTTACGAGTCTATTATATAAAAAAATTATGTAACTAATCAATTTAAAAAAACGTTTAGGATGTGTGCTCGAATATCTTGATCAAGTAGCATTTGGCACATTAGTGGCCTGACTAGGGTTGCCAGATGGCCTTGATTTACAAGAATTTTTAATGCTGGTCAAGAATCAAGAAAAAACAAATTTTGTCAAGATTTTTTAAAGCCAAGCACATTAAAAAAATAATTTTTTACATTTTTTCAAAGTTTTCATTAAACAAAGTTTTGTAAAAAGCAAATTAACTTTTCATTGAAATATTATTGTGAAGCAATTTCTTTTACTGCATTTGTTTGAAAATCTATCAACACATACACTTCATCCATTATATTGATCGCTAGGGCAAGGAATTTCAAGAAAATTCATATATTTCTCATTGATCTTAAACTGATATAGACTGAATATTCATTCGAATCATCAAACTTAGAACAAAATGGCATCGATTTGTACTTGCAAATGTTGCAAAAAATGATATTCTGATTTTTTGGGCACATTTTTAATGCGTATTTATGCATATTTTTAATATATTTTAAGTATTTTTTTTGTTAGTTTGTTAAAAAAAATAAAATTTGGATATATTTTTTATTTTAATTTAAGCAAAAAAAATTACAAATAACATAAAAATAATCTCGATGTCAATAAAAACTAATAAAACTGTTAAAAATATTACTTGAGCCAGAGTAAAAACTTATTTTTTTTATATAAATATAACTTTTTTGGCATTCAAAGTTTAGTAACGTTATGATGCTTGCTAGAAGTCACGCGTTTGATTACTAAGAAGACAAAATTGATAGGTTTTTTGTTAAAGCTCTGCTTATTCTGGAGGCTCTAGCTATTCTAAAACTTTGGGCTGTGATGAGATCTTTAGGCAGATCGAAATAGTAGTATCTAACTTGCTAAAATATTTGATTTGCTTTATTTTTGTAAACATACGGAGAGTAAAAACTCATCACAAATTAGAAGTATGATACAAATAATCTCGATGTATATAAAAACAAAAAACTAATAAAACTGTAGCAATTATTACTTGAGCCAGAGTAAAATCTAATTTTTTTTTATATAAATAGAACATTTTTGGTCTTCAAAGTTTAGGAAAAGATCATAGCTTAGATCATGATTAGTAAGAAGACAAGAATGATGATTAATAGGTTTTTTGTTAAAGCTCTGCCTATTCTGGAGGTTCTAGCTTTTCTAAAACTTCGGGTTCTGATGAGATCTCAGCCTGATCGAAATACTAGTATCAACCTAGCCAATATAAATAAAAAAAAATAATTTTAATATTTTAAAATTTAGCTGAAGAGTAAGATTCTGTTCCTATTGAAGAGATAGTTGCCAAATTCCATTTTTTATGTTATGATATTGTATTGGTGTGCTTTTAAGTGCATATTATTTATGTTTTTGGTGCATATTTTTAATTTGTAGGTGGTTTTTTATAAGCGCTTATTTTCTTTTTTTAGTTGCATGAATTCCTTAAACAGCTGATTTGAAACAGAAACTCGTATCAATATTAAACATTTTTTTTATAAATGAGAGTATATCTGCAATTTATAAACCCATATTTTTGGAAATTTGTCCATATATTTTTTTAAAATGTTTCTTCTTTGGACAATATTGATATGAAAAAAGTTTTACGAATAAAATAGTGTTATGTTTTTTAAAGTCTAAAGTTCAAAGATTACAAAAATATTTAAATTTTAATTTTAGCTTTTATAATACTATCACAATTCGGGTTTAAAATTGTAAAACAAATTTCATTAAAACTTTTACAACCTCTAACGTACTAGTGTTTTTAATTGTCAAGATTTTTTTTCAAAATCACGATTTTTTGGTGAATGTCAAGCATTTTCCAAATTTAAATACAACCTCTAACGTACTAGTGTTTTTAAATGTCAAGATTTTTTTTTCAAAATCACAATTTTTTTCTGTGAATGTCAAGCATTTTGCAAATTTAAATCTGGCAACGCTAGGCCAGAAGCACAAAAACTGAAAAAAATATTTTTTCCCCCATATAAACACGGTTTTAATTTTTTTAGTAGATGTCCGGCAGGACTTTTCTTTATCCGATTGGCTCCAAATTTCATATATATTATTTTTTTTTTTCATTTATTTATTTATTACAACTAAGCTTTATGTTTGCTTATCTAGTAACTTATATTTACACAATTAAATCACGTTTGGTAAGGAAATAACCCAATGGTTATCCCTAAAAGTCATCTACACATTATTCATCAATCGCAGATCAGATGGTAATGTTCTTCTTAATCTTCTGTTTGCTATTGGATTACGCAGTATTTCCTGTAATTCTTCATTACAGTGTTGTTGTAATCTCACTTCATGTTTAGTTGCTATTTTTTTAATTTCATCTACTATGGTTGGTATTTGCAAGTCTCTGTGAAGGTCGTCGTTTCTTACGTACCACGGGCAACAAGTGATACATCTTAGCACTTTGTTCTGGAAGGTTTGTATTTGTTTTAGGTTTGTTTTTTTTGTGCATCCCCAAAGTTGAATTCCGTATGTCCACTTAGGCTTAAGTACTTGCTGGTACAGTAAAAGTTTATTTTTCATTGATATATCAGATGTCGAGCTAAAAAGCCAGTACATCTTTTTGAATTTTAAATTAAGCTCTGAGGTTTTCTTCTTTACGTGCTCTTTCCACTTAAGTTTGGCATCGAGTGTAAAACCCAAGTATTTTGCCGTATTAGCGTATGACACAATAGTGTTATTTATATAAATCGGTAAATGTTCTATTTTCTTATTTGTAAAATTAACGTGTGTTGATTTGGATTCATTAAGAAGAACTCTCCATTTTTTGGTCCATTCAAGGATTTTGTTGGTTGCATTTTGAAGCTTTTTTGTAGCTTCATTTATGTTTTTATCAGTTACAAGAATAGCTGTATCATCAGCAAAGGTTGCAATTTTTGCTTCAGGTGGAGTTGGCAAGTCTCTAGTGTACAGTATATACAGTATGGGCCCTAGTACGCTTCCTTGTGGGACACCAGCATGAATTTTCATCAGTTTGGAGTACTCTCCTTCATGTTTTACTCTAAAATATCTTCCAGAAATATAAAATTTAAGCATGTCACTAAACTGGTTAGGCAAATCTCTCTGTAGCTTAAACGTAAGACCTTCATGCCAAACTTTATCAAAGGCCTGCGCTACATCTAAAAAAACACCGGAGCATATTTCTTTGCAGTTCAAAGTATTTTCTATTGTGTTGGTAACTCTGTGAACTTGTTCAATTGTTGAATGTTTACTACGAAAACCAAATTGGTGTTTGGGAATTAGACATATTTCTTCAAGTATTGGTTGCAATCTTTTTAATAATATTTTTTCAAACACTTTCGCCATTGTTGGGAGGAGAGATATCGGTCTGTACGATGTTTTGTCATGAAGCTGTTTACCAGGCTTAGGTATCATAATAACTTCTGCAACTTTCCATTGGCTAGGTACATATTTTAAACGAATCGAAGCATTTATTATATATAAAAATAATCGCATGCCACTTTCCGGGAGCTCTTTTAACACTTTGCCGGTGATAAGATCATACCCTGGTGCTTTATTCGGTTTAATCTCCAGTTTTACCAAGTTGTTTAGCTCACGAAGGGTTAGTTCAGAAATTTCTTTGGAATCAGCTGTATAAATGATTTCAATATTTTCATCTGAAGTTAGTCTAGGCAGCGGTTGAAAGGTATCTTCAAGATGGTTAGCGAAGAGGTCAGCTTTGTCTTGGGGACTTTTTGCCCATGTACCATCACATTTTTTTATAGGTGGAATAATCTTGGGTGTATTTTGAAACTGTTTTGTTATCTTGTAATGTAATGTTACGTGTATTATTAAGGTTCCCTATAGCCCAATTCTATATTTTAATAGCTGTGTGGGGGTCAGCTTATAAATAGGCGTTCAAAAGAACTGCCAAAATATTTGAGTCTTCAAAAAAGTAAAAACACAGTGACTTGTGTAGTTTTGGAACTCTAAAATTGAAGTCTGTTTTATTTACAAATTTACATGTCTTATATACTATTCTTACAATCTAACTTATTGTCTAGTATTGAGTGATTTTAGGAATCACTCAATTTATTTTTATTCTTAATTACTTTTATTCATTGTTTTCTTATCGTCAACATACGGTCATCAGATATTTGAGTGCAAGTAAAAGAATGCGGTCATAGGTGTCGCTAGACTGTTACTTGATGCCACTTGTATGGTATTCACTCTACAGTATTTGAGACGGTATGTTGGGAAATCAATATTAGTGGTTGGTATGCAGTGTACGCTTAAGGAGTACACTACACCCTTACCCTTAAGAGAAAAATTATAAAAGTATTTAATTTTTTAATTTTTCTATATTTTTGGTTAACTTATGAATAATTTTATAATGTATATTAATGTATTATATATATATATTTGTTTTTTAATATTAATTCTTATATAACTTTGTTTCTATTAATGATAAGTTTTTATTATTCACTAGTTCTTAATGCTATATAGGGTTTTAATTGATTATTATGTATTTCTTTTTCTTTTCCATTGTAATCTATTATTGTATTTACACCATTATTCCTAATTATTTTGTAAGGTCCTTTATATGGACTTTGGTTCTTTTTCCTATTTCCTACTTTGACTAAAACTAAGTCTCCTATCTTTAAATTTAATTTATTGTTGTATCTATTTTCTAATATTCTTTTCTCTTTTGTTCTAATTGTTAATTCTTTAGCTCTGTTTAAAGAATATTGTAATTTACGTTTTAGCTCTATGGCATAATCATCGTAATTATATATTTTAGTTTCTTTTGTGTCATATACTTCAGATGGCAAACATGGTAGTCTTCCATATACAAGTTCAAATGGCGTGTAGCCAGTGTCTATATGGGGTGCCGTGTTGTAGGCAAAAGTAAAATATGGAATCCATTTATCCCATTCGTAATCAGTTGCTGATGTTAGCAAGAATTCATTTAAGACTCTATGATTTCTTTCTAATGACCCAATTGTCTCATGGTGGTAAGGTGTCGAAAAGGTCTGTTTAATATCAAGTAGTGAACATATATTACGCAAAAGTTCGTTTGCAAATTCTGTACCGTTGGCTGATTTCAGTACTTTGCATTTACCAAATTTTAGAATTAGGTGTTCAACTATTGTTTTTGCGGTTGTTAGTGCATATTTCGTCGCCATGGGGTGTGCAATAACGAATTTTGTTAGTTCGCATTGTATGGTCAAAATATATCTGTATTCATTCGAAATTCGAAGAGGTCCTACTGTGTCAATTGATACTATTTCAAAACTGTTACTTGGAGTGTTTGTCAATGTAAGTGGTTCCTTAATGTGTTTAGTTTGCTTGTTCTTGTTGCATTTGTCACAATATTTTACAAATTGCTTTACCATCTTATTCATGTTTTTCCAGATGTAGCGTTGTTTTAGTTTTATAATTGTCTTTCTTATTCCTAAGTGCCCTGCATGTGTGGCATTGTGGAATTCGTCGATTAGTTTGTATTTTTGAATTTCTTCTGTGATTCTTTTGGGCTTATTATATATTAATATTTTTAGTTGAGGATCGTTGTTATTTATTTTTATCTTTGCATATGCTTCTATCAATTCCTTTTTACTGTAATTTTCAAATATTTTATCTTCACTTGCAAGTGCTAATTCTTTTATATTCTCTTTATTCATTTTTGATATCAGTTTCTTCAGTATCGAATCTAGTTTCGCTGAATTTTCACCGTATCTTGCTAGCTTTGTATTATTTATAATTTGGGTACGTAATTTCTTCTTAGTCAAAACTGGTTTTGATGAATTATCGTTACGACCTATGTGCACAATATTGTTTTCAATAAATATATCTTTCTCATTTATTTCTTCAATTGTATTAAATTGCAGTTTCTTCATATTTTTTATGTCATTAACGGATATGCATTCCCATATTTGAAGTTGATCAGACTTCTGAGAATCACATTTTTCCATGTCGTTCTTTCCTATATGTCTTTTATTCTTGTTTTCCTCATTTTCTTTATTTTTTATTATGTTTTCCTCATTGCGCTTTTTGTTGTTCATTGCCCTTGTTATAACTAATGTTCTTTTTTCTGTATCGACGTTTTCTAACGGTATCATCTGTTTTAGTATGTCTGAATTTATTTCAATTCTGGACAATGCGTCCGCATTGGTATTTATTTTCCCTTTTTTATATATTATTGTAAAGTCGTAGTCGCTTAAATCTAGTCTGATTCTTGTCATTTTTGATGATGGATTTTTGTGTGAGAACAGAGAGATTAATGGTCTGTGGTCTGTGTTAAGTATGGTCTAAAAAAATTAATACTCCAATGGATTGCTAAAAGTTCTTTTTCGATTATTGGTTTATTTATATCATGTTTTTGTAAAGATTTACTTGCGTATGAAATAGGTAAATCTTGACCTATATCACTTTGTGATAATACAGCACCTAACGCGTAGTTTGAAGCGTCAGTTGTTAAAATGAATGGTTTTTCAAAATCAGGGTATTGTAAAATTGGAGGATTCATTAACTTGTTTTTTAGCTCTTCAAAAGCGTGTTGGCATTGTTCAGTCCATATGAATTTTGTTGATTTCTTAAGTAATGTATTTAGGTCTTTGGCTATATCTGCAAAATTGGGTATAAATTTTCTGTAATAGTTGCAGAATGCAACGAATCGTCTTACTTCGTCAGCGTTAGTTGGTATTGGATAATTTTTTATTATTTCATATTTAGATGGGTCTGTTTTTACACCATCTTTTGTAATCAAGTGTCCTAAGAAACTTATTCTGGTCTTAGAAAACAACATTTCTTTGGATTAAGTTTTAAATTATATTTTTGTAGTCTGTCTAATACCTTTATTATAAACAATTATGTCGTCTACATAAAGAAATGCTTCTGATTCTAGTCCTGAGAGTGCTATTGTGAGCATTCTTTGAAAGCTGTTTGAAGAAATTTTTAGTCCGAAAGGGAGTCTTTTGAATTGGTAATGACCTTGTGAGGTCGAAAATGCTGTAAGCGGTCTAGAGTTTTTGTTAAGCTCGATTTGATGGAATGAGCTAGTCATGTCAAGTGTAGAAAACCATTTGGCTCTACCAAGTTTGTCTAGAATATCCTCTAATCTAGTTAGGGGAAATTTGTCATTGACAATTTTATCGTTAAGTTTTCTAAAGTCTACTACAAGTCTCCATTTCTTTTTATCTTCCACATTTTTCTTTGGTACTAAAAGTAGTGGAGCATTGTATGGACTAACCGATGGTTCTATTATGTCGTCATCCAGCATATTCTGTATTTGTTCGTTTATTATGTTTGTATGTGAGTGCGGTAGTCTGTAGTTTTTTATATACACTGGTGTATTGTCTAACGTAGTGATTGTTTGGTCATAAAAATTGTTTACTGTTAATTTTTCATTTTCAAGGTGAAAAATATTTTGATATTTACGAAAAATGTTTATTAATTCTGTTTTTGCATAGTCGTCATTATTATTTAATTGTAGTTCATTCAGTATTTGTTCAAAACGTTTGGGGTTATTGTCTTTATTGTAACCTAATATGTCATAGTTTTTTAGTGAGTCAGTTTGGAGTTGAATGCCTTTTAAGTTTATTTCTTTATTCGTCGTGTTTAAAATTTTTATGTGGGTCATGCCGTTGCTAGGTGCTATTGAATTACTTAAAAATACACCTGGTTTAATTTCATTATTAAAAATTATGCTATCTTCGCTAAGGTTTAGTTTTAATGCTTGTATTATTTCTGTTCTTGGTGGTATTTTTATTTGTAATGACGTAAGAGCTTTTGTTTGCAACGGAATAGTTATGGTAGTATTGTTTATGAATAATGATATTGTGAAAGTTTCATAGTCTATTTTACAGAGATATTTCTTTAAAAAGTCCCTTCCTATTATTCCGTCTGTTTCTATTGGAAAGTTGTCATCTACAAGATGAAATTTGTGTTTGCATTTTTGGTCTGTGAATGAAAGTTCCAGTCCAATTGTCCCTAGTGAGTGTATTTCTTCAGTAGTAATACCTGTTAATTTACATATATTCTCTTTATTAATTGGTTCATCTTCAAAGTTTGTTCGAATACGATATAGTGATATGTCGGAACCTGTGTCGACAAGAAATGTTAATTGTTCATTTTTGTATTTAGCGATTATGAAATTTGTATTATTGTTGCAAACTTTATATACTTTTAATTTTGGCTGTCCGGAATATCTATATATTCCGAGCCTACCTCGTTTCCCTCATTATTTATTGTACGTATGTATCTTCTATTTGTGTTGTTTCTATTGGGAAAATTATTAGATCTGTCACTGTTAAAATTGTTGTTGTTTGAAAATTTATTGGGTCTTTTATTGGTAACATAACTGTTTCTATTTTGAAAGTTATTGGATCTGTTATTGTTAAAGTTACTGTTATTCCTATTTGAAAAACTATTGGATCTGTTATTGTTATGTTGTCTGTTAGGTTTTCGTGTTTGAATGTACATTACGGAATTGTTGTTTATCTTATGTTCGTTTTCTATTTCTAGCGCAAGTTCTACTGCGTCTTGCAAAGTCTTAGGACGAGCTGCAAATATGGCTGTTTTTAAATTGTCATTGATACCTCTTTTGAAAGAATCTAACGCTAATTTAGCATTTAATCTTATGATAACATTTTTCTCTGGTTCTGATGCGTCTAAGTTTAATTCCTCTATTCCTAATCTATTTAGATTATCTATAATGGTAATGATTCTGTCCTTATATGCACTTACTGATTGTTTGCCTTGGTATATGTTGTTTAACTTTGACTGTAATTCTGGGATAGTTTTTGTATTCTTGTATCTTTGTTTTAAGAGTGTTTTTAATGTATTGAAATTGTCTGGTTTTGAGTAACTACCTATTGCTGTCCTTACACCTGAGGTCAATTTGGCGTGGTAGACGTATTGCAAGAAATCTGTTTTTGCTGCGTCAGTCAGAGTCTTTTCGATGAGTTCTGCTGTTACTAGGAAACTTTCTAGTTCTTCATAATTTCCAGCAAAAATTGGGAGTGCCTTAGAAGTTAATTCTAAACTAAATGCTGCCATTTTGGTGTCTAAACTTTTAGTATTTGGTATTAAATATTCTTTGATTTTTCTATAAATTGTATTAAATTCTAACTTTAATGCTACTATCTCTTTTTCTTCTCTTCCTTCATTTTGAGCTGTCAGAAATTCTTTTCTTATATTGTCTATAGATTCTAACTTTACTTGTACAGTTTTTTCTGAGTAAGTCCTTCCTGGACTTTTCTTTAAATTTGCTAGTGTATCTTTTAATTCTGTTAGATATTCTTCCATTTATACTTCTGTTATTATAATTTTTGGTTTGTTTAAATATATATTTTTTAAAAATTTATATACTAGGTATAAGATCAAAGTAATCAGTAATAAGGATATTATTTTTTTCCAAAGCATTTAAAATATATATTTTTATAAAATTGTTAGTTTTAAAAGATTTTTTATATATTTTTCTTAACAAAAATATGTAGAGTAGAAATTAATATGATGAAAATAATATTCATATTTAAAATTTTTGTAATTGATTTCTTAATTTATTTATTAAAACACTTTAAAGGCAATATATATAAATTTTTTTTTTTTTTTTAGCAAGATTTAAGTAGTATTTTGTTTTAGATTTCTACATATTTAGTTTATAAATTAATTGAGGATTTATCCCTTTGAGAACCAAGCTGAATGCAAAAAGTTCTTAATTTTTTTAAGTTTAAGGTAAAATAATTTAAAAATTAATTCACTTTCTTTATAGTCTAATAAAAGTTCTTTACTGAAACATTCCGCATTTATTTGGTGTTCTGTGATCCCCATATTTGCTTCCATTTTAATTGCAAATGATCTTGGATTAAAGTAATTGTTGTTGTTTTTAATTATTTAATTAAAATAAAGAGGCCAAAATATCTTCGTTGTTAATGTTATTGCTAGAACCGGTTGAGGATGGAGTATTTAAATCGGGCTGAGGATCTAAATAAGATAAAATTTCCAAAATATCAACATCCGAAAGGAGATTCAAATCATTAGCGGCATCTGTGCTATTCATATTAGAAGGATCAAAACTATTTAATTCAGCATTTAAATCACCCTCATTGAGATTCACCAAAGGTTTTGGTTTGGCAGGATCGCCATGTAATGTAAAGTAACGTGTTAATTTGGCAGGATCGCCATGTAATGTAATGTTACGTGTATTATTAAGGTTCCCTATAGCCCAATTCTATATTTTAATAGCTGTGTGGGGGTCAGCTTATAAATAGGCGTTCAAAAGAACTGCCAAAATATTTGAGTCTTCAAAAAAGTAAAAACACAGTGACTTGTGTAGTTTTGGAACTCTAAAATTGAAGTCTGTTTTATTTACAAATTTACATGTCTTATATACTATTCTTACAATCTAACTTATTGTCTAGTATTGAGTGATTTTGGGAATCACTCAATTTATTTTTATTCTTAATTACTTTTATTCATTGTTTTCTTATCGTCAACATACGGTCATCAGATATTTGAGTGCAAGTAAAAGAATGCGGTCATAGGTGTCGCTAGACTGTTACTTGATGCCACTTGTATGGTATTCACTCTACAGTATTTGAGACGGTATGTTGGGAAATCAATATTAGTGGTTGGTATGCAGTGTACGCTTAAGGAGTACACTACAATCTTCCATAATGAGTAATCGGTATCTTTTGTAGAAGATAAACTTTTTAACTGTTCTGTCATATTGTTATTTTTAATTTTGGAAAGCATTTTTTTTAATCTATTAGAAAGGTTGTTTAAAATATTTTTGTTTTCTGGACTTCTTTGTTGTTGCCAGGTTTTTCTTGCTTTACGCTTTTCAGTAAGTAGATTTCTTATTTCTTGAGGATATTTAGGTAAGCTCTTTCTTTGTATATTTGGGCTGCTGTTCCAGGCAGATGCCTGTATGACTTCTATCAAATTGTCTAATTCAGATTCTACTTCATAAGGTGACTTAAGAGACACATTTAGTTTTATATTTGTATTTATATTAGAGCGAAAATTTTGCCAGTTGGTTTTGTTGTTTACCAGACATGGTGGTTGTGGAAAATCATTTACAGTTTCATTTACCAGTAACTTGACTGGCGAGTGATCTGATGACAGGTCATCTGCATTTTCAACTTGTATGTAATTTTTTGCGATACCTCTCGTTACAAAGAAATCAATGAGGTCAGGGATTTTATTTGGATCTGCTGGCCAGTAAGTAGGCTTACACCCAGAGTGAAAAAAACAATTCATTATCTTACCAGCATGATATAACTCCTTTCCTTTAGTTGTTGTAAGCCGTGAACCCCAATATAAATTTTTTGCATTAAAATCGCCTCCTAAGATAAAACAGGGGCCTAATGTTTTGAAAAGGTCAACATATTCACATGATTTTAGGTTGTATTTTGGCGGCCAATATATTGCTGCTATATTGAATTCTTTGTTTTTTATTTCTATCTTAACTGCGATGACTTGCATATTTTCTTTTTCTATTTTTTCTGTTACATAATGTTTAATGCTTTCTTTTATAAATATTGATGCACCTGCTTTTGCTTTATTTAGTGGATGTATTGCATTGTAACATTTATATCCTTTAATTTGAATATACGTTTGTTTCGTGTTATGACTTTCAGATATAAGACATATATCAACTTTTTGTTCATTTAAGAATAAATTAAGCTCAAGTTGGTGGTTTTGTAAACCATTGGCATTCCACGTTACAATACTTAGATTTTTAGGCATTGTATTTTTTTTTTTTTTAGTTGTGGTGTTGTAGTCTAGACTCAAGTGTCTTTAGACTATTGAATAACATTTCATTAATACGACTCTGTTCTTCAAGCCTTTGATTAACCTTGTTGAGAGTTTGAGATATTTCCTGTATAGTTTGTTTATTATCATAAGTTCTATTATTTCTTTCATTAGCTACTTGAGCATAGGTAAACTCTTCATTTTGATAGGAGTTTATTTGCCTAAGGCTCACATTATTTTCTTTTTGCTATATTGGATTTGTTTGCGTTTTTTGATGTTTTATTGATTGTTTTCTAATTTTTTGCAACTCTTTTGCTACTTCACACCCCCTATAGTTTGCAGGGTGGCTACCTTTACAGTTTACACACACTGGAGGAGAGGATTTATTAACTGTGCATAATGCAGACATATGCTTTCCTGCACAGCTGACACATCTTGGTTCTCGTGAACAATATTTTTGAGTATGGTTATAACCCTGACATTTCTTGCATTGCGCGATAACTTCTGGATTTTTTTTTTAAAGCCTCTATTTTTACTTTAACGTTTAGTATGTATCTTATATTAAATACTTTATCAACGGACTCTTCGTTTTTAAAGGAGATCATAAATAACGGAAGTTTATTTTTCTCGATCCCTTCATCAGTTCTGATCTTTTTGACCATATTAACAGCATCTAACACTTCAAATTTTTGATATTGTAGATCTTCCTTAATATCTTCGGGTTTACAAGTTGGATGTAGACCTCTTACCATAACTCTAAGGGGTCTCTCCTGCTTATTTTCATAAGTGTACCACTGTGTTCCGTCATCATTAAGCTTCTTTACAAGAGCTCTATAAGAATCTGAATCTGGTGTATTTATTTTCCAAATATTGTTGTTTAAAGCAACAATCTTGTAGTTCTTATTTGGAATTATTTCCAGTATTTCTCTAATAGCAGAAAACTCTGGTACCCCTATGACATTAATAGGGGGTGGTGGTAGTGGTTTTGCCGAATTTACTTGATTTGGTGCTGGAGTAGCCTCAATAAGATCTACATCTCCACCATTATTTTCTGGCTCGTTTTTACGTTTTGATTTTTCAAGCTTTTCTTTACTTCGCTTTTTTAAAATCCAATTTGTTTCTCTTTCGAGGTCTTCTTCATCAGTTTCATATACCTGTTCGTTACGTTCATTTATCTGGGGTTCTTCCATTAATGATTCTTCTTCAGATACCATTTCTTGAAAGTTCATTTCGGTTATACTTTCCAATTTATTTGTATTAAAATTGGTTATTTCATTTCTCAATAATTTATTCTCATTCTTTAGTTCGTAAATTTCATTACTCATTTTATTGATTAAATTTCTTAATTCTGAAAGTTCATATTTTAGTTGTTCATTTTCTCTGGCTATTATGTTGCCTCTATTCCCTCTGACAGGTGTGCCCCCTCCTAAAGGGGGATTAGTAACACTCATTTTTTTTTTTAACAAAAATGGTGTCTCTATTTAACTGCCCTTGACTGTATATATTTAACACTTTGCTACTGGTACTAGATGGCGCTGGCTGTTGAGTAATTATACACTACTTTCTTAATACAACTGTGTGTTTTTTTAAACAGCTGTGTTTTGTTTATTTAGTTTTTTTTTTCGGATTCAGTGTTTGTATAAAAGTGTATTTTTTAACTCCGAATTTTTTTTTTTTTTTTATCTGATAAACAGATATTTTTATTTTAATTTCTGTGATAAAAGTCAACTAAATCTACGATACAATTATTTACACCTATCGCGGACCGTATTAACTTTAAGTTTATCACGTTATAAGCAGATAATATTCGCTGTTTACTTCAAAAATAATAAAATTTTCACATGCGACCAGAACACGACTTGTTTCTCACGAGTGCGAATATCCACTTATTTGAGAAAGAAAAAAATCTCGACCCATCCTTCCCCAAAAATCGCATTTTCAATAATGCCAAACAACCAACAACACCTCTAATAAGCACCCTTGCGACAGCTCGAATGGTGGTCCTCCTCTAGGGGAATCCATGGTACAGTTAGAGCGGTGGGAGCATATTTTAGAAAAAATTTATTATTGTATAAGGCCCCCCTTAGGCAGTGGATATAGGGGGTAGGTATGTTCTCAGAAAATGTTATAGTTAAAAAAATATGTTCGGTCAGTAATACATTTAACTCCTCTATGAGCACCCCTGGGACAGTTAGAGCGGTGGGAGCAAATTTTATTAACTGTAAATTTGCATGGGAGCTCACTTAGGGGGGAGATAAGGGCTATGTATGTTTTGAACAAAATATTGGGATTGAAAAGATATTAGGGGTCGGTTATACATTTGACTCGTCTAGGTGCACCATTGAGACAGAGCGGTGGGAGCAAATTTTGTATATGATTAGGGAGTGGATAAAGGGGGTAGGTTTGTTGCGAAAAATGTTGAAATTTGAAACATGTTGACTCGGCTTGGAGCACCATGGGGACAGAGCAATGGGAGAAAATTTTATTCAAAATATATTTTTGTATTGGTGGCACCTTAGCGAGTGTAGATATGAAGTATATATGTTCGGGGAAAATATTTTGGGTTGGGGCCGAATTAATGGTGGTTGGTCTTACGTTTTACCCCTCTAGGGACGATTACGGGGTAGTTGTGTGGCTTTTTGTGGATTTGTGCCCTTTACCTTTGACCCCGATGAGGACCTATTTGCCCCTCAACCACTTTTGCTAATGTACAAGGTGGCGCAAAAGTAATCCTCCTATCAGAAAATGCTATAAATTTTGAGATTGGCCCCTAATGTCAGTTCTGTTTTGACATTTGTGTAGTAAACACATGCGAAATACACGTTAATAAACAATGTTACGCTACACTGCTCCAGAACGCGGAATATTGGTGACTATTTATTTGACCAATAATCGGTCGGTGACTTTGGCACAACGTGAATTTCGTCGCAGATTTCCTGGCCGTCCAACGCCTACTGGTGAAACACTGCGACGTTTAGCCGCTCGCCTCGAAGAGACTGGAACAACACGAGATGCTGCCAGGCGTGGCAGACCCCGGAGTAGCCGTTCTGCAGAGAATATTGCTGCTGTAGCCGAGGATGTCATGGAAGCGCCGTCGACATCGACCAGACGACGTGCCACGCAAATGGGTATCAGTCGACGGTCTTTACAGCGAATTTTGGTACAAGATTTGAAGATGTTTCCGTACAAAGTCCAGACGGTGCATCAGCTGTTAGCTGCTGACCGTCAATCGCGTGTAACATACGCTCAAGCCATCCTTAATCACCACCAAGAGGAAGATGATTTTTCATCAAAAATAATCATGAGTGATGAGGCCCATTTCCTTCTTAGCGGGTACGTAAATAAGCAAAATTTACGCTTCTGGGGCACTGAAAGTCCGCGTGTAACCCACGAAGAGCCATTACACCCGCTCAAAGTCACTGTATGGTGTGCTGTTTTCGCTGGAGGAGTCATCGGACCTTTTTTCTTCGAAGACGTCGCGGGCCAAAAAGTTACTGTGAATGGTGAGCGCTGCAGAGCAATGATCAACGAGTTCTTTTTGCCGCAACTTGATGAATTGGGATTGGAAAACATGTGGTTCCAACAGGAAGGTGCAACGGCACACACTGCACGTGCCACAACCGATATGCTGAAGGATGCATTTCCCGGGCGCCTAATCTCCCGTTTTGGCGATTTGCACTGGCCAGCAAGATCGCCTGATTTGACCGCTCCAGACTTCTTTTTGTGGGGCTTTTTGAAGTCGCGGGTTTATGTCAACAAGCCTCAGACTCTTGCAGCTCTTAAAGACAATATCCGTCAAGAATGTGAGGACCTATCGCCGGAAGTTTTGGCCAAAGTGATGGAAAATGCCATAAAAAGGGATCAAATGACAATCAACTGTGGCGGCGGCCATTTACATGACATCATATTCTCGACTTGATGTAAAAAAAATTAAAATACCAAATAAAAATAATCCACAAGAAGAATCAAAGTTTTTCATTTTTTTTTTAAATTACAGCCAAAAAACATCGGAAGGTTATTTTTGCGCCACCTTGTATTTTTTCGAATCTCACAAATTAAGCGGTTGTAGCGTATCCAAATCTTGTTACTAACAGCCTCCATACAACACTACCCCATACCTAATGCATAAGCAAAAAATCGAAACCGTTTTTTTAAAAATATGAGTTTTAGAACAAACCTAAAACCGGTTTTCTAAATTCTTCGGATTTTTGGACACTCCACTTATGTCATACTTTATGATACATAATCGGAAATTAAACTTTTTGTTTTAATTTTTTAATTAATTAAATCGTTCTATTTTTTTCTACTTTTAGCTATATGTCGCCCAATTATGCTTTTAATGTAGATCCTAATTATGTTCCAATAAATACGACAACAGAAGATAACACGAAAATCAATAGGCATTCAGGAATATTGAGCCCCAATGACCAACATCAACATCCTCCAGTTCTGTACAAAGATGACCGTTCAAAAGATGCTCTTATTCTCCATGATTCTGCAAAAACAGCACACCAACAAGTATGACTTACAATAATTACACTCACTAAAAAGAAGTCTGTAATGATAGACACCAATTTTAACAAAATTTAGATATAAATTTCTTCGGGTTTAGAATTTGTTTGCTAAATATTAGTAAGATAAAAATAGTTAAATTTCAGTAAAAAATTTGTTCGAATGCAAATAACAATCAGCGTTGCCTTCCTAGCCATTTAATGCTTAAATTTCCAGTTTAGTTTTTTCAAAAAAGTCTAAGACAAAAAAAAAACATTGAATGCCTAATCCTTCTTAATTTAACTATAATACAAAATTACAAACCAAGTAATTTTAAAGAGTTTTTGTATCATAAGACAGGGTGTTTCATATCTATAACGTCATTTTTGTTTTCTAATTATTTTTTCAACTACTGAACCGATCGCTTACTCACCAGTGTCTTATTTTTTGATTGATGCAATATGAAAAATTGTTGTTGCTGTTAAGTGTCGTTAAATATATTAAATAATGTAGTTGTGTTTCATAATTATATGTAATCTACATTAGAGGCAATTGTTGTTTATTTCATTTGATTATAGATTTAGTTCAGTTTGTGGCAAAAACATGGATTTTTGGCTGTTCCAAAATCTGTATTTATAGAAAAATATTCATACATTCAACCAAATTAAATTATTCCTCAATTATCCTCCTTGAGAGATAGAAGACAAACAATTTTGATAGAAAAAATTTGATTCGCCGCAGCAAATATAACATCCGATTCGGTTATTTGGGCTATAAAGGCCTTAATTAGAGGAACTGCTTCGAAATCCTTGGTTAATCAGTAAATCATTTTGGAATATGTTCATGTAATGTTTATAAAAACTGTAGTTATCGCCGCAAACTGACATTGGCTTTATAAATTTACAGCTAAAATACTTATATCAAAATTATTGAATTTTTAAATGAGAAATTGTATTTTCTGTGTATATCCTTAATTTTTTCAATATCGACAAAAATATAGTTTTTGTTGCAATTCATCGATGTTAATAGACTTACACTATTTATAATTATAGTCGCAAAAGCTTGCAGTACGTATGATATTTTTCCCTATGAAAGTAAAACTCGAACGACAACTTTTACTGCGGTAACTCAGAGAAAATTAAGTTTTGTTTAACTGTTTGGTACGTTATTGTTCTAATTTGGATGAAAACACCATAATGTGAAATATTTCTGGAGGTAACTTTTTTATATCAAAATATTTTGTCTTAAATTGAGAAAATCAAGTGTCGACTTTAATTAGGCTGAATTTATGAACATTTTTGTATAAATACATATTTTGGAATAAAAGCTACTAAAATCCATGTTTTTTTACACAAAATGAACTAAAACTACGATCGAATCTAATAAAGACAATTTTTATTTAATGCAAATTAATTTTACCCAAAAAGCTTTAACACTTACCGCTTATTATATAAAATTTTCTTAAAATCACATTATGATTATGAAACACAAGAAAACAATATAATTTAACATATTATAATTTAAAGCTTTCAAGATTCAACTTGTGCAGGAATTAAAGCCTAACGACCATCTTATGCTCCGCCAATTCGGCGAATGGGCTGAAGCACAAATTGATATTGATTTTGAATTTCCATTCAAAATTTTATTTTCCGGTGATTTAACCCCGTTAGATTATTTTCTTTGGGGTTATGTTAAGTCACTTGTGTACGTCGATGAACCACAAACAATTGAACACCTGGAAATCAACATTCGTAGAGTTATCGGCGAAATACGGCCGCTAATGCTGCGAAAAGTTGTTGAAAATTGGTGTTCCAGATTGCGCCTTCTACGCGCCAGCCGTGGCGACCACATGACAGAAATCATATTTAAACATTAATTTCATTAAATTTTCTTTTCAATAAAGCCCGTTTCATTGATATTAAAAATATATTTCCTTGTTTTATTATGATTTAAACTTGTGTCACTCTATAAAAAACACCCGTTATTTGCAATTAAATTTTTTAAAAATTCAAAATCTACGAGAATATATTTAAAATTCTGAAACATCAATTGAATATTATATGAGTTGTTCTTAATTTTAAATAAAATGTTTTGTATATAATTTATAATTTCGGTCTTTTAAATAGAAAATTATATTTTTTTAATTTCAAATGGAAATGTTTAACTTGAATTGATATTCTTAACTTCTCTTGATGTATTAAAATTCTACACATACATATATTTATCTTTTAATTTCATTGTAAAAAAATCCATAGCAACATTACATTATTTATTCCTATTTTTGCTTGATCAAATTTAGAATTGATATTTTTACGTGAAAATGCTATACTGTCAATAGAAGACTAAAAACACAATCAAATTTAAAACAAAAGTGAAACAATTTTTTTTAAGGTCGGCACTTTTAAAATAATGTATGGAAAATAAATTTTCGTCATTGGTTGTAGCATTTATAGTGTTTGTATATTTGGTATGTTTGTATATTTGGTATATTTGTCTCACTCTAACACAAAATGGGTTACAATGGTTTACATAGAAGCAAAACATAGGAAGAAAATTTTATTTTTTTTTTTGTTTTACCAAGCGAGGAAGTTGTATGCTAGTGATCGCGTGTGAAATAAAAAAAAATGTACGTATTTTTTTCAATAAAGCGAAAACTGTTCGCGACCCTCGTTAAAAAGATTTTCAGGAATGTTGTAATGTAAGATGCCGTCAAAGTGTATCGGAAATATATCAATAAAGGTAAAAAAACAAAAAGTTATAATTTATTTATTAAGTTATTTTTTAACTAAAGTTGTACTTTAATCTCTTTTCAGACAAAAAACTCATAAAATCCTCGAAACAAAAGTGACGTGCTCCTACCACTAGTTCAATTTCAATATAGTGTATAATGAACTTAATTAATATTCATTAAAAATCCATCACCATCATCTAAAATTAAAAATCTCAAGGCACATATATTAATTAAACTTTTACATTAGAAATTGATTTTAAAAATTTAAAAGTGTTTTATTATATTTCGATTTAAATTTTCGAACTTTTAAAAAAAATTTTATTTTTAAAATAATATATGTTGCAAATAAAACAAGTAAATGTTGTAAACTTGTATTTATTTTACTCTTGTACTTTTGCATTTTTTAGTTTTAAGTAAAATAAAATTTATTATAGTAAATAAAAAGATTCAAAAACAGACGGATCGTTATTGTAATTTATATCAAGAAATTTAGGGAAAAATTTTAAACATAATTTATGAACATTTTTTATAATATTTATGAAACGTTTATTAATATTTATAAAACATTTCATAAAAGGTTATGAAGCAGCTTTATAATATTTATGAAATGTTTCATAATAATTATGAAGCACTTCATAAAACGTTATGGAACTTTATTTTATTTTCTAAAGATTTGAACAATTAAACATTACGAGCATAATTTAAAGCTCCCATTAAGACTCTTTTGATTCTTCTGTCATTAACCCTATTATTTTCTCCATCTGCTGAAGTTCCACCCTTTGCATAAACATCCAAAACATTAACAAACTTATTTTGTTGAGCCTGTAGATATTGTACCTACGTACTGGCTCCAGTAATTAAAGTATGAACTAATTCCGCTTGTGCCGATAGTAGACCCGGCAAGTAAGCATAATTCATAAACTCATTTCTGCTTAGAAGGATATTATCAACAATACCGGTACTTTGCGGGTAATTTTCAATAATTCTGGTGAGAAAACACTACATTGTTGCGAGTCAAAAAGTTGTAAAATGGCTTCATATCTTGAATCCACAACCGCTTTTTTGACAATCTTTTGACCATACATTTTCAGTTGCATGTTTTGTTTGTGAAGCTGAACACTAACATCAAAGAAATCATCGGATTTAATGGAATTCAAAAGAAAAATAGCAACCATTTTTGAATGCTCCAACCAATTACGCACCTCCCGTGCTATAAGGATTATAAGGATTTCCACAACAGTGAGGGAACGTTTATCGAAAAAAGTAATCGTTTTGGGTGGTTCAGGATATCGGGGTGTTGTTACAGCAATAACATGCGCACGTTCATAATGAGGCTGTCTGGGGCATTGTATATTAATTTTACATCTATAATGCTGTAATTGATTTGCTGAAAAAGTTCAGTTTTTATAAGCTGGGACATATTGCAAATAAATATGATATTATTCCTTGTAAATGTTAGAATATTAAATATGTTTATGAAACATGCTCATCATGTTTATGAAACATGTCATAAATATACAGAAACTTGTCTTCCATTCTCTGATTTATGACACAACTTCACCATATTTATGAAGTGTTACATTGGATGAAAATCAATGAAGTTTTTCTTCATATTTATGAAGTTTTCATAAATATGATGAAGCTTTTTCCCTCAGTGTACCGGGAATGGTGTATTTAAAAAATTTTAATAAAAAACATCATTTTGAGCTCTGAGGTCCGATTAAATAAAAAACTATTAAATGATTTTTATTACCCGTGAAAAAACAATTAGATTCAAACAAATAAAAATTAATTAAATTATATCTGTTTAAAATTTGTTGCGAATAACATCGTATAAGATAAGATGTGATTATATGTGGAATTATGATTTTATTGTTTTTTATATTCGGTGCCAAATATTATTCTTGACTAAATTATATTTGGTTACAAATAAGTTTATATATTGCGAAATACAAAACGATATAAAAAATCATTTGATCCAAGACCAAAAACTATTTCTATTTCATTTAAGATATTAGACTTTAGGCAATTATATATTGAAAATGCGAATCAAAACTATTAGTTTATTGATAAATTTATAACTTACAACCTAATAAATTAGATTAACGATTCCATACAATTCGTCAGATTCAACAAAAAATTTTACATAAAAAGAAGACAAAGGAGGATGTGTAAATTTTATTATTAAAATTGGCCCTTGTAAATGAGTTAACAAGTTTTGATCCAAACTAATCGACAATAATGAATTCTTGACCCAAATGTTGTTCCCATGAATTCATTTTGATTTTGCCAAAATGAAATTTTGCGACTTAAAATAAATGGCTAATGTTGCCAAAATGGTCACCAGCGCTCAACGCATAAACTGACGTGCAATAAACTGGTGAAGACTGGAAATTTCACGTTCTCTATAACAATTGATCTTCTTAATTGTTTTCCAAATTTATGTATCATGTGGTTCAATTGGTTTAAATCTTCATGTGTAATTTGTTACTTTAGCAATGTGCGTATAAACATATAGATATTGTATTTTTAGTTTTAAACAATTTGTTTTATCGTTTCGTAATTTTAAGAAATTATTCGTGTGTAAAACAATATTTCGATATTGTTAATATAATATTTTTAGAATATTTAAAAACTAAAACTTTTGTATAAAAAATCCAAAAATTGTTTTTCGGACTTTCTATATTTTCATATATTTAGTCAGAATATTGTTCCACCTCAAGTCCTAATATGATATTGTCATATTAGATTTTATTTGTTGCGTTTCAAAAAGTTTGATCATATTCATGATATACAAGACAATTGTTTCATTGGCATCGCCCAAATCTTCAGTTGTCTGTAATAGAGACATTACATACAACATACAAAATAAACTCTATGAGAATCTTTTTGTCTGCCTTAGTGTATAAACTGCCTGATCTGGTAACCCTAATTATAAAATCAAACTATTTGAAAAGCAATAATTTTACATGTGGATATATATATAGTTATATAAGACCAAACCTACGATAAAAGTTAATCCAAATTTATACAAATAAATTCAATCGGATACATTTTGATTAATCCATTTTTCGGATTATATTTAATACATTTTAGTATGGCACCAAACTAAAAAAGGTATGGAATAATTTTCTTTTCACGGGATTTTATTTTTTTTATATTCGGTGCCATAAATTATCATATTCAAAAATATGTTTTCTTTTATATTATTTTTTGTGCCATATACAATCAAATAGTGTTGACTAAATTATATTTGGTTGCAAATAAATTTATATACAATGTTTCGGAACACAAAACGATATTATAAACATATGATCCAAGAACAAATATTATTTTTATTTCTTTTTAGATATTATACTATAGGAAGTTATACATTGAACCTGTGAATCAAAATTTTTAGTTTTTTGATAAATAAATATTTATGAAAAACTTTATAATTATGATGAAAAACTTCTCTAATTTTCGTCTAAAGTAACACTTTGTAAATATGATGAAGTTGTGTCATAAACTTGTGCAAATTGGTGACAGGCTTCTTCATATTTCTGAAATGTTTCATAAATATTATGATGAACTTGCATAAATTTTTATGAAATGCTTCGTAAATATTATGAAACATTTTATAAATAGAATGAAGCTGTATTAAGAAAAATTTTCATAATTTGATATTGCTTTATATATAATCCCATACATCCCATTTAATATTAAATTAAGTTATCTGCAACCTAAGTTAAGACTGTTTTACATATGGCTTCACGTATAATAGTATTAATTTTATAACAAAATCATTTTCAAGTTATTACCTTTATACACTGAGAGAATTATCCTTCATGATATTAATAGGTGTAATGAAAAATTTCATTATATCCAAGAAATTTTATTAATATTAAAAAAAAAATTCATAAACTTTTTTTCATAAAATTTCATAGTTTCATAAAAAAAATGCAATCGAATTTCATAAATTATCTCTTCATAAATTTAATAAAACTTTTCTTTAGAACTATGAAATTATTTTAAAGACTTTATTTTCGAAGAATTTTATAATTTAATTATTTAAAAAAAATTATACATTTCAAACTATAGTTTTAAGATTTATTTCTCAAATGTTTAACGTATTTTATAAAGTGCTTTAGTATTTCAATGTAGCCTTTTACTAATTGTAGACTTCAATAATATTGTTCAAAAAGCGGTTCATCAAGACGTTCTTGAAGAGTTTTATTAATTCAAGGAAACTTCTTAATATTAAAAAATGTTATGGAACTCTTTCATAAATGCTGTAAACGCTTCATTGTCGGAATGATTCATTACTTTTATGAAGATTTTCATTAATTTTACAACGTTTCATAAACATTGACTTTAATGAAACCTGTTTTAATGGTCCAGTTCCAGTGACAATTTGTATTAAAGCTATGAAGAAACTCTTTACTGAAGTGAAGATAATACTCTCAGTGTAAGTATAATTTCAAATACAAAAATGGTTTAATTTTATAAGGCAAAAATACTTGATTAAATATTTTTTTGAAACATACAATTTTTCCTGGATAATTTTAAACATTTCGTTGTTTCATTTAAAAAAATGTTAGTGTTGATTTTTAGAAATTTTAATTTTTAACTTAAATATTTTTAAGCTTAACTTTAAGTCACAAAAAGCACACCTACTATCCTATTAGAAATATTGTTATCCAGTTAATGTCCCGGATACGGACAAATCTCGAATAAATTGTATCAAATTATTTCTAATTTCATATAATTAGATACATTTTTCGGATCAATTTGATGTGTTTATGTTTATCAAATGAGATAATTACCCAGCCAGAAAAATGTGAACTGCAAAGCGTTGGCGCCGTGCTTTCAACGGTGGTATGAGCGTTGGCAGAGCATTGGTTTTCTGAAGTTTTAAGTGCTATGCCAACCCCAAAATGGTAAAACTGGGCAGGGCTTGGCCGTTTCTTTTTTAAAATGTTGGCAAAGCAATGGAAATGAGTGCAGTACCAAAATCATAATTTTAAAACTTTGGCAAAGCATTGACAAACTACTAATAAAGTAATAAATAAATGAATAAAAAACAGTGTAATTTTTATTATTTAAAATAATAAAATTATATAAAAAAAATTAACATACAAATTCAATTTCTTCAATGTAAATTTAAATAAAATTCAATTAAAAAAATCATTTCTATGCTGGCTGTGCGTTTGTAAATTTTCATAGAAAAATTTGAGATGTTTTCATTTTCAATTAAAAATGGGTAAATTTTCGAAAAAAATATTTATTTTATATTTGAAATTAGAAAATTTATTATTCAAATCGATTATCCATCCATTTAATATTAAAATTTTTAATTAAATTAAGAATATTAGATATGAAAACGCGATATATTTATAAAATTTAGTAAATCGAGGACAAGCAAAGCACTTTTGGCCAACGTTGGGAATGCGTTCTGAACAGGGGCTGCTTTTATTATGCTAACGGTTGTAAATTTTGTAAATCAAGTACTGGCAATGCATTTTTGCCAACCTTAGGAAAGAGTTCTAAGCCAGAGCTGTGCCAGTGCTTTTATTATTTTTACGGTTGTAAATTTTGTAAATCAAGTACTGGCAAAGCATTTTCTACTAACGTTTATTTGTTGGACCATTGACAAACAGTGCTCTGCCAGTGCTTGTTTTTTCAAACCATCGGCAATTTCTGGCCGGTTATTTTAGACTATATATTAAAATTTTTACCCAGGTATTTAAAATTAAGAACACCTCAAATAATATTGAATTGATGTTTCAGAATTTTTAACAATTTCTCGTAGTTTTTGGGATGATTTTTATGAAATTTGTTCATCGTATTTATGAAGTTTTCATAATAATAATTGATGACAAACGCTTTATGAAATAATTGCATCAATATGATGAAACTTTTTTCTCTGAGTGTAGGTAATTGGTATATTATGATTTACAAAAGCTTCGGATTTAACGAAAAATACAAATCGCCAGATCATACAATAAAAGGAATATTTTTGTGATTTTGTTGAAATTGACTCTTCATAACGAATTTTTTTCCAAGAAATACAAAATGGAATGTTTCTTTCCTTTCTTGTGTAATGGAGCAATTTTTAAATTATTAATAATTTCTTTACCCAAATGTTGATCTCATGAATTGATTTTGCCAAAATGCCATTCTGTGACTCGAAAGAAAATACTGATGTTGCCCACAATGCACTGTCGTATATATCACAAAAGTTTTTTAAATAATTCGGCCATTTCTTACTTAGTAATTCGAGTGCATTGAAATTTGGAACAGGCATGTGATGTAATGTCGAGCTTAAGTTGTGATTGTAAACCTTTTTCTTGAGTGCTCGCCATTTTTTTGTTTCTAGTCTGATAATAAAAAAAAAAACATATGCAATCTGCTAGTAGAGACTAACAATGATTACATGTGTGGGCTATCTCTAATAGTTACCGAGATGTTCCCATTTGAAAATGTGAAATTCCAAATTTGGTTCGACATAAGTCCAGGTTTTTGCGAATGCCAGTTTTTTGCGATTAAATACAAAAAAAATAATGCAATATCTTGTCCGCTCAAAGATATCTTGTTAAGAAGTTATAAAGATATCATATAAGTGTTTGGTATCGTTGGAAATAAAATTAACTGTAAATAACGTTAATTTTAAAAAGAATCACATTTAGTACGCTTTGTAAAACAAAAACTTGGCTAATTCTAAAAGAAGGTTCTAATTTCAGTTTTTGTTAAAATGTAAGTTTTCACTATTCAATAAAATATTTGTTAATTTACATAATCCAATGTTTTTTTTACTTAAATATACTTTTAAGTCAACAATATGAAATTTGTGTCCGAATTTATGATTTACTGTAAACAATCCCACAATTCCCAAAAATGTTAATAAAGCGGAGATTGGAAGAGACTTACCCAACAAATTAGGTATATGTTGCAGTATCTACAACCGCTTCCGCTACCTAATTGTAGGCTTGTAAATTTTTTAATACTTAGTAGGTTACAGTTGATATTTGTCTAAAAAAGGTGGCGCCTTAAAAAGCGGCTGGGGGAAAGTATATATAAATCAAATTTTTTTTTAACACAGCTCGCTTTTATATAAAAATTTTTTCAGAAAATTATGTACACTTTTTACGTTGAGAAAGGAAAGTCGAAAAAATTTATTTTTTTTTTTTTTTTTTAATTTCTACTTTAAAGGAATGTAGTTTTTAAGTTTAACAAGATATTTGATTATTTTTTTGTATTTAATTAGGAATTTATTTTAAAAAAGAAATTTGCCCCGATTTCGTCCCGCTATTCGCAAATAACTGGACCTGAGTCTAACCAAATTTGGAATGTGACATTTTTAAATGGGAATAACTCGGGAACTATTAAAGATAGCCCAGTCTCTACAAGTAGATTACAAATATGTTTGAAACTCGGATTAGAAACAAAAAAAGGCGAGCACTCTACATTTTATATGCAAAGCACTCCCTATTTTAGTTGGTCATAGTGGTAGCCAAAGTTAGGATGTGGGGGGGGGGGGGGGGGGGGGGGGGGTTCATTGCAATATGACCACTAAGTAATAAACGGCCAAATTGCTGGAGCAACAAATTACATTTTGATACTACAAAAAGTGCCTAGTGTAAAATTCTTGAAGTGTACACTCAAAAAAATAAGTAAGCAGAAAAATGAGTAAAACGTCTTGTAAATCAAGTATACTATTTGTCATCAAATTTTTAGCTGAAATTGTGTTTTCAGCTAAACTTTTAGTTATACATACTTCTTCAGGACTTAACAGTTTTGAACTAATATTTTACTAGTATTTTACTAATATGTTACTAAATTATTTTGCTAAACAAAAGTGTGATAATAAGCACATTAATAGTGTGACCGAAAACCAGATTGAAACATATACGCAGAATGAAGTTGATGTCTCGGTATGTCAAGATGTAGTAGAGACGAGAAAAATTATACTAAAAACTACAACTCTTGGAAGACATATAAAAAATCAACCATGGAAGATTGTTGTATATGTTTTCCATACAAAAGGACGCGAACAATGTGTATTCATATAAATTGTTGATCTAATAAACTCAAATCTTGTGTTGATTTCGGCTTTTCAAAAAAATTGATTATTAATTAAATTAAAGACAAAATAAACTATTTAAATTTAATAAAAACAAAATGTGTATTTGTAAAGAAAATTTTTGTAGTGTTAATTTATGGAATATGGGAAAATTGCAAACAAATATAGCTTTATGTAGACAGACTAAAGTGAAAGAGAAGGACACACATCTTACGTAATTTTTTATATTTTCTTTTTCTATTCGGAAAAAAGGGTTGTTTATGTGTATGTCATATTTTATTTTTTTGTTTTGTTTTGTTTCTAGAATTATCTACCACATTTAGCTTCAGTTCAAATTGTCATCATTTAGGCAAACATGGATGAAAGTAGTTGAAATATATTTTTTTTTTGTATTATAATTATTTCTATATATATATTCAGATATAAAATTTATTCATGCTGTCAATGTATAGACATTTTTATATTTTTGAATGTGTTGTGATTTTTTTTAAAGAATCACAATTTTTTTTTAGGATTTTCAGCAAATACATTAACTAAAGTATAATTTTTCTACAAATTGTTTGAGTTTTTTTTTTTCATTCTACTAATATTCAGCAAACATTTTATTAATTTTTAGCAAGGATTTTTTAATTTTTAATCAAGCAACGCTTTTGCTGAATTTACTAATTTTTTTGCTGACATTAACAATTTTTTTGAAAGCATCTTGCTGACTATATTGACTTTTTTTTGAGGAATAAAATATGAGCTTTATAAAGCTCTGATGTCTTGTATTATTGAAATCTTAAAATTGATCGTGGCTTTCTAGGTAATGTCTGAATTGGTTTAATTTAAAAAAAATGTGTTTTTTATGAAAGCATTTCTTCCCAAAGCTCTCTTCTACTGATCCATAATATACGCATGATTTAATTATAAAGGTTAGCCGATTGAACGGTACTTGGTCAACATACAAAATTTTTTGACAACTTTCACTACAATAATATTTACGAAAATACAAAAGTTCACACTAACTTTTAAAAGTTGTAATATATTTCACAATTTGTTAATATTTAATTTTGTTATTGCGAAAGCTTTAATGTAATTACATTTTAAAGATTAATATTACTTTGCCATTGCGGTTTAATTGTGATTAATTCTATTCGTGAAGTAAACGTTTATGTCGTTTATGCCGACGTTTTTTGATTTGAAATGTTATTGTTCTGAGAAACGTCACAAACAACAGTCCTGTAATTAGTCTGAGAAACGTCACAAACAACAGTCCTTGGTAATTAGTCCATGATTGGACACATAACATATAGACTTTTTTTTAGTTTTAAACAATTCTGTTTTATCGTTTCGTAATTTAAATAAATGTTTAGTGTTTAAAACAATATTTTTATATTATTAGGTCCGATTACTGAATGTCCCGTTAGCTACTAAGTGGGACTTTAACTGACACATTTATTGTTATTTCCCATATAAATTTGGAACTTAACTGTTAAATTTTAGCTGGCCATTCAGTAATCAGATCTTAATATAATTTTTTTATCATATTGATTTTATATAAAAACAAAGAAGTAAAAACATGAATTCCTTATTTAAAAAATCAAGATTATAATTTTTATTTTTTAAATTTGACTCAAAATTATGCGTTATACACTCAAAAAAAAAGTTTACCACATATTAAGTAATTTGAACTAAATTTTAAGAAACTTGGGAATGATTTGGCTGCAAAGAATATTTAACTCAAATCAAGTATACAGTTTTCTTAAAAACAAGCAAAAACCATTTACTTCAATTATGTAAATTTGTATTAAAATTTAGTCAATTTTGACTTCAATTTTATGGAATTTTACTAAAAATAAGTATATTTTTGACTTAAATTCAGTATAAATTTAGCTTTAATCAAGTAAAAATATCTTACAATCGAGTTAATTTTTCTTAAATTTTAAGACACTTGAACTTGTGATAATGCAAAATTAACTTAATTTGAGTTCATAAGTTATATCCATAGGTATATTTAAAATAAACAACAACAAAAATATATATAAGTAGCTTAGTTTTGCCACATATCCATTAAGTAATCAATTATCATTTATCTTTTTAGTTAATATACTAAAATTGTTTTAAATTTTTTTTTTTTTTTTGTTTTTAACTTTAAAAGGCAATGTGCCAATTAAAGCTCTACATCAGCGCTATTCAACCTGTGGTACGCGAGACTTTTCCAAGTGGTACGCGAAATCTTTGAAAATTTAAACCATTTTTTCATTAATTAATTCCCAAAATCTTTTTTTTTCATCCTTAAAGTATACTTTTTTCCGAAATTTTTTTTGAAATTTTTTTCCGAAATTCCGCCATCTGTACTATAAATTAACAACTAAAAAAACAGCATTTGTGTTGATTTGTGGTGCTATATGTAATTTTTTTTTATTTTTGGTGAAATTTTCAAGCTCTTATAAATAAGTTACACTTTTATAACAATTTTGTATTTTAAACGTTATTTTATTAAAGGAGAAATATTTCTTGATATCGCTCGCAAAAAAATTACCTTTTTTATAAAACGCTTCGCTCTTTGTTATTTGCTATGATTTTTTTTTGTAACAAAATTTTCATAGAAAATACTGTAAATTTGCGTATGATTTCTTTTTGTACATATTGATGGATATTAGTTTTAGTTGACATATTTCCATATACAGGTGCAGTCGTTCTATTTTTTATTTGTTGCTATGGATAAGTGGTTAATAAGAAAGAAAGAAACGAATAAAGATAAAAATAATGATTGTCCTGCTAGTTCCAATGAACCACAACAAACTTATTATACAAGTATAACAAGTTGAAAGACCCAAATCTCCTCCAACCACCAGCGCTCCAAAAAAATACAAAAGTACGAGACGATATGATGCGGAGTATATTAAATTTGGTTTTAGTGCTCTAGTTGTAGAATTTTCGGATGATCGCCCACAGTGTGTTATATGTAACGAAGTTCTGTCCAATCAGTGCATGAAGCCATCACTTTTAAAGCGTCATATACAAACAAAGCATCCTAGTTTAGAAAACAAACCAAAAATTTTTTTTTTGCAAAAACAAAGTGAAATGAAAGCTAATTAAACGAATATTTTTTTTTTTTTATTAATTAATAATCATATAATTACAAATTATATACTATTAGCCTAACCGGGCACTAGCTACTATGGCCTTCGTTTTCTGGTACTACAAAGAAAGCAGTAGAAGCATCATTTTTAGTCTCTTACCAAATAGCAAAATGCGGCAAACCTTTAACAATTGCAGAAGAACTAATATTGCCAGCTACAAAGTCCATAGTGAGTTGCATGTTAGGAGAAGACCAAGTAAAAAAACTTGCATCAGTATCTCTGTCAGATAGTATAGTGAGTCGCAGGGTAAATGATATGGCGTTAAATGTAAAACAATTAGCAATAAATCAGATTAAATAAAGCGAATACTTTGCTCTTCAAATAGATGAAAGCACCGATGTAGTAAATTGGGCACAAGTACTTGTATATATTCGATATATTTTTCAAATGGAGTTTAAGGAAGAGTTTTTGTTTTGTGAGGACCTGCCGACTTATACTACAGCAACTGAAATAGTACAACAACTGAATGAGTTAAATCACTTTATTGAGGAAAATAATTTAGACTGGAAGCGATGTGCAGGGCTTTGTACTGATGGTGCCCGGGCAATGACAGGTAGATATAATGGCGTAATCACAAAAGGAAAACATGTTGCTCCGAATTGTAAATTTACTCATTGTGTTATACATCGGGAAGCTTTGGTTGCCAAAAGAATATCGAGTGACCTCAAAGAAGTTTTTGATGACACCGTAAAGATTGTTTATTTTATAAAATCAAGATAACTTAATTGTCGCTTGTTTAAAAATTTGGGTTTTGAAATGGACAGTGTATATACCAGTCTTCTCTTGAATACTGAGGTTATATGGTTGTCAAGAGGAAAAATGCTAACTCGTCTTGTGGAGCTACGATCGGAAGTTCAAATATTTGTATCACAAATTACCAATGATTTCTCCAATAAATTTTAAGATACAATTTGGTTGGCAAAGTTAGCATATTTAGCAGATATTTTCTCGCGTTTAAATGATTTAAATTTAAGTTTACAAGGTTCATCAAATACTCTATTTGAAGTGCAAGGAAAAATAAAAGCCATGACTAAAAAATTTAATGGTCAATACTGTTGAAAATAACAATTTCGAATCATTTTCCAAATTGGAACAATTTCTACTTGAAAATGAAATTGAACACACAATTGATTAAAAAAATGCATTACCAGTCATTGTAAACTGTTAATAGCTACCTTTAATGAGTGTTTGCCTGAAAGTCACGAAGAATATTTATGGATACAAAATCCGTTTTTAGATCAACAACATTGCACATTGAGCCTAAAAGACAGGGAATCATTAATTGATATATCATGCGATCCAGCACAAAAATTTGTTTTCCAAAACACAAATATTTTTTCATTTTGGATAAAACAGAAAACTGAATATGAATCGTTATATCATGAAGCAGTTAAATATTTGTTACCATTCACCTCTACATATTTATGTGAAAAAGGATTTTCATCAATGTTAATAATCAAAAATAAATATCCAACATCATCAAATTTGAAGCCCAGTATGAGATTAAAATTATCAAAAATTGAACCAGACATAAAATCTTTAATAACAAAAATGCAGTGTCAGCCATCTCATTAATTTGTGATACATATTTATAAAATGAATTTTAAATATATTTTTATTACGCTTATATCAATTTTAAATATTTGTTTATTTTCTTTAAGTTTTATTTATTTATTTTTAAATAGTTGGTTAAACAGCAAATGAAATCGCTGAGATCTCACTGCAAAATATTTTTTTATTTTATGTTTTTATTATTATCTGTTTACTTTTTTTATTAATAAATGAAATGAATAAAATATTTAAATATTTTTAATTTTTTTGGTTGTGTGTTGAGCCTATTTTTTCATATACATAATATTTTTTTTTTTGTGGTACGCGTAATGTTGTTCGTGAATTTTGTAGTACGCGAACCAAAAAAGGTTGAATAGCGCTGCTCTACATGAATCAATTGTTCAGACCTTTAAAGGGGGAGTGACAATTAAAGCATACCGACATTTAAAGCAGATGACAATTATATTATTAACGAAAATAATTATATTATTATTTTCGTTAATACAAACGTTTTTAATGTGAAATTTATTACTTAACATTTAATTGACAAAACTAAAGATTAATTTTAAGAGGTTACAAATGTTGAACTAGATTTAAGTAAGTTGAGTATTTGGTTTAAGTTATTTCACACGATTTTTAATCTATTAACCTTTAATTTAATGAATTCTTAAAGTTTCAGATTGTATTCTAAAAATAAATACGATTTCCAACATTTTTTTTAGAATATTAGCCTAATTCAAGAAATGAAAATTAAGGAAAGTATCTTATTACTTTTGAGTTATAAAAAAAGAATATGAACTGAAATTGTATAAACTTGCATTATTCACAGCCAGTTTCATTTATTTTAAGGAACATTTTAGAAACTAAATTTTAGTAAGGTGTATACTTAATTTTAGTTTATACATTTTTTGAGTGTATATTTTAATATAATTAAATCTTCTATTTTATAAAAATTAATAAAATAATATTAAACTTAATACAATTGTGGGCGTTGTGGTGTAATGGTTATCACGTTGGACTGTTACACAGATGCTCCCGGGTTCGATCCCCGGCGACGACAACATAAATTTAGAAAAATAATATTTATGAGTTTTATATCCCTCATATGTATTGCAGCGTCCACCTTCGGTGTTCCCATATCACTTAACCCCACCGAAGTAAAATAGTGAACTATTGCTATGAAAAAAAAGATTCAATAAAGTTCTTCAACTCTCCAACAACTATTCTAAGACTTATCATCTCGCGCAATTACAGTGCTGCCATACTTGAAGCCCTTCATCTTTCCGCACCTTTCATCTCTCCTCTATCCCAAATAGGAAGAATTTCCTGAGAGTTGCTTCTCTTCTAAAAAATTATATAAGCCGATAAAGGTTTATCAAATTTTATACAATTAAATTCGATCAGATACAAATTTATTAATCCATTTTTCGGATTTAATTTTATACAACTACTCAGAGACCAACAACAAAAACCAAATAAATATTTGAAAAATATTCCAAATATGACCTAAAATATATTTTCATGTTTGAGCCATTACGGATACGAAAATTAAGGGTATATTTGTCACATTCACATTATTTGTCACATTCCATGGAAAAAAGACATGCCACATTTTTTGTAATTCACCCTCTGGTAATGTTTGCGACATTGCCCAACCATATAAATTGTTCGCATCCAAATACATAAGATATTTAGTTAGATCAGACATATACTTATTATTGGCTACAGAATGCCTTTGGGAACATTATACAATTCATCACGTATTCCTTCTTGAATAAATAAGATCATATTAAATAAGATCATATCTGTCAATAAATCTAAATTTATTTTATGCTCAAAAGCTTCCCACGAAAGTACCGGAGCCGTATAATAATGACAAGGGTCTAATTTATATACTTTTCTATACACTATTCTAAAATTCTCAAAAACGTCAGCCAAAAGGGAAACATCCGTTTCTAAATCATTTTAATTAAATAATCATTTAAATGTTTCCCATACCTTTTTCGCATGACAATAATCTTTAGGAGAACATTTAGTATCAGTTAGTTTATTAGAAAAGTCTTCTCGTTTCGGTAATAAAGTTTAATTTAGCTTAAATTCTGAATCCATATAATCATAAGGAAAAATTCCTTTCCCTATTCATCATCATTTGAAAATTGTGATTTAACAATTTTCAAATCAACCTTTGATAAATTTTTTACTACTAATTCCAATGAAGTTATAAAAGTTATGGAAAATTACTGGAAAGAATTTTGCATTTCTGAAATGGAAATTACACTGCTATATTGACCCGTAAGAATGGTCTTTAAGTTTCTGTTGATTAACAATCGGTTTTTCGCAAATGTGGCAGACATTTTTATTAATAAAATCAGTTCTTTCTTGATGTGTTAAGGGATTCATTGGTTTTACAATTTTTAAATAATTACTATACAAATGCTTTATATCTTTATCTAGGTATTCTACAAATTTTTTTGGTGCAGTCAGTCCCTTATACGAGCAATACTTATCAATATTGGAATCAAAACTACATTTAATATAATATGCGAAAGCATAAGGAACATCAATACTTTCTAGTATACACTCGAAATCGGCATATATTACAATAGGAACATCAAGTTTTCTTTAATAATTACTAAAAATTAAAAAAGACTTATCTTTTTTTTGGAACCAAACATCAGAAAGGTATCTCATTGATATGTGATGATAATTTTTCTGCGTTATAAAAATGTTGTAGACAGTAATCGTAAAGCAGTAAAGCTCCCTCTTAGAATTACTTGTTTGTTTACCAATTAATCTGTAAACATTAAAAAGAACAATTTATAAGTAAAGCGAATATTATACATTTATAATGTTATATATATGGGGCGTTTCATCTCAAGTAACCCAACAATATGATCGGTCAAGAACTCTCTGACTTAGAAGGATGAGAATAAACACCTGTTTGGCATGTGTTTTTTCTCATCCATGTAACTTATTACCTATTGTTCTTAGCAAAATTTGTCCTAAATTTTTAAAATAGCTATTTCTTCAATCTTTCGAAAACAAAATATTATTTTTATTACTATTATTATATATTAATTTAATTTTTCTTACAAATAAATAAAAAAATAATTTTTCAACATTTCTATATTCCTGAGGTTAACATATTGTGGGTATTACAGTATCGAGGGTATGAAATTTTAGTTAGGTATGTTACATACCGTCGGAAAGGTTAATTTGTTTAGTTTCTCAGTAGAAGTTTTATTTTTAAGGTTTTAGAAACACTTACACACAAATAGGAAATAATTCAAAATAATGCATATGGTAACAATTGAAATACCTTTGTCTTGAGTTACAAAACAGTTATTTTGATCCCACTAAGCAACCAAAAGCTCTTAGAGGGCATATTTTGAAAAAACTTTGAAAATGAAGATTTTATGGAATTTAATAACTTACACCATTGAATAACAAATACAGAAAAATATTTGAAAATTAAATTAGCTTTTTACATTGAAAACAATTTAAAACTAAATTAAAAACTCCTAATGTTACAAATGAAACAAGTTCTTTTTTGATGATTCGTACATCTTTTGTGTATAAGGTATAGAAATTTAAGAACCAGAAAGAAATCAATTCAAAAGACAAAAATTGTGTAAATTTTGTGTATAAGATTATACACAACATGATATAGGCAATTAATTGTACAATTGTATTGATGTAATACATATTTGTATCCAAAATATGATTGACAAATTTTCTGGTGTGTACAATTTTATCCAAAATTAAATTGTGTTTTTCTAAATATTATATAATATCTAAATATATATTATTTTGTATTTTGCAATATCTAGGTACTTCCTCCTGAGCGAGGCGAGAAATAGGGACGTTTTGCAGAAATTATGAAAAGTTTATGAAATCCCGTGTTTTGGGGTTTACAAGTGGAGGTAAAATTTAATACATCTTTTTTTAAAGTTTAGGAAATTTAGACTTATTTAAATACAGTGTTAAAATACTCGAGATAACACACATTTTGAAAGCCATTTTGACACTATGTCGTGGACACAGGCTGCCACTTATTTGAATTATTTTAAATATTGGTGGACAAATTATTCACTATTTCTTCTCCTTTTTCATATATCCGACTTTTTTAAGATCGGAGGGACACAGACTGCCACTTATTTGAATTATTTTAAATATTGGTGAACAAATTATTCACTATTTTTTTTCCTTTTTCATATATCCGACTTTTTTAGGATCGGAGGGAGCCAATTCTAGTTATTCTCCATGTCTTGTATTAACAAAATCGTAAATTTTCCAAGGAAGCTTTTAAGCTCACTAGTGTGATTGTAGTCTGAAAAAAATAATGATAAAGAAAAAATATACAATTGCAAAATTTAAAAATATACCTGAAGCCCATGTCTTATTTAAACTAAATTATGTATTCCCAATTCACTTTGATTTATATTTTTGACGATTTCAGATGCTTTTCAAGCATTCTTGTGTGTTCACCATTAATTTTTAACTTTTTCGTCAATAATTACAATTTTTTTAATAAATTTTTTAAATAAAAACCATTTGAAATTTCTTAAAAAAAAACAACATCGTATAACACAAAGACTAATTTAGCTGCTTAATTCTAAAATGTCGCATTTCAAGAAGAGCCGATCTAAATTTGTTAACATTTAGTCTAAAAAAAATTGTGAAAATTTGAGTCAAATTGACCCCGTTAACACATGATGCATATCGATCAAAATTTGAGGCTTAAATTTATTTCTAAAAATATAAAAAAATAGCCTCTGTGTGCTGAACACGAGTCGGATTTTTACGGATTTTGCGATATCTTAATATATATCGTAAAACAATACTGAAAATGTTAACAGATCCGTGCGTAGCAAACCACATTAATATAAAAGATTGAACTGTAAGTAAAGAATCGACTTTTGCAATGACACACTACGGCACGTTTTGGTCATCGAATGCAGTGAAAAGATTATGTCAAAATACACAGAAAAAATTATTGCCAAAAAAATTTCAATTAAACTTTGTTCGATTTAAAACTCACTTTCTATTAAATGTTTAATAATATGTATTAACTGCTTAATTGAAAATAAATTTGGTATAAACTAAATTTCCAGTTTTGACAACATAGAAACAAATTCAAAAGATTTAAAAAAATCGCAAAATTAAAAAAACGATTTATGTAAAAATTCGTTTTTTTTTTAATTTTTGCCGTTTTTTTTAATTTTAATAATTTTGTTTTAATTTAAGTGATTTTTTTTAACTATGGCGTTTTTTTTTTTAATTTTGGCAATATTTTTAAATTTCTTATATTTTCAGGATTGTTTTTAATTTTTTTTTTTTAAATCTAGAGGGTTTTTCAAATGTTTTCGAGTTTTTTAAATTTTGTCGATTTTTTTTACAATTATGGTGATTTTTGTAAAATTTTGTAATATTAGCGATTTGTTTTTAATTTAACCAATTTTTCCCCAATTTTAGGCCATTTTTTTTTTTAGTTTTAATTAATGTTTTCATAGTATCTACTAAAAATTTGTTTGAAATAAAAAAACAATATTCAATTAAAGTTTTAATAGATATGAATATAACTATAATTGTAAAAAATATCAATTAAATAGTTACAATTTATATTACTTGTTACTACAATTTCCTCATTAGGACCGAATTCAATTAAACTTTTAACTGAATCAACAAATATTTTAATTGAAACTCAATTTTAGTTTTTTCTGTGCAGACATATTTAATTTTTAGTTTGCATTGTCTCAACCTTATTTTTGATTATATTATGAAATGACTTTATTTATCTCTTTTTCTTTGGTTTTTTTTTTGTCGAAACACACATTAGCAGGCGATGTTTTCTAATTAAATTTGAAGACTGGAACTAACTGGCATTTCCTATTTGATCCAAGACAAAAATAAATATTTTTATATTAAACTTATCAATAACATTGTTACTTTCTAACGAATTCTATTAAGTTTTTAAATTTTTCAAATCACTTTAGGGGGCTCTAGCCCCTTGCCACCCCTAGCTACGTGCCTGCCTATGTTGATATCTTTGTTAAATTGTATTCGCCATCCAACTACCCATTTTTTTTAGTAAATCCCCCACTGTGGGGTGTTGGCACAGAGATTCGATAATTAGTAATTTAATATTGTTTTTGTGTACTCCGATCCGCCGTTTGTCAAATTTGCAGCTTTTTTTTATCTAACTAATATTTAACAAACAGATTCTACTGCTTTTAGCAACTTTTACTGTGGAAGTGCCATTTTTTAAATAATTCAACTATTATTACTTATTCTGCTATTATTACAAACTTTATTCTATGAGTGTAGGTTTTAACAATAAATCTATTGAATATTGTATATTATATATAAATTTTCAACAATTTTATAGTAAAAACCTTAACTATGTTTTTTTGTAAAATTAATAATATATTTTGTTTTAGATTATTTCAAACAAAACAATTAAAACTGAACCACTGTTAAAAACCGAAAATATTAAACAAGAAACGCCAACCACCACGTCTTCACAAATTTCGCAACAACATATTCCGCTACATGCCAAAGATATCCAAGGAATGGGCGTTTACTCAAATATCTATCAGCGCCATCCTTTAACATTAGCTCCGCAACACTTGTCACGTGAAGAAGAACTAAGAAGGTATGGTCAATTATTTTAAATTGATTTAGTGTTTAATTTGAGTGATCAGCATTATGCATAAATGGGCTATAAAAACGTAAACATATTAACCACAATAAATCCGTCAATTATTTTAAATTGATTTAGTGTTTAATTTGAGTGATCAGCATTATGCATAAATGGGCTATAAAAACGTAAACATATTAACCACAATAAATCCGACAAGACACATAATTCTATTAACAAATTACAACTATAAAGCCCATTAAATATCTCAAAATTAAATTCAAACATTTGCCTCTGGCATCCGAGAATGGTTCCAAATGGTTATGCAGGCCGCAGTCACAACAACATTTATAGAATTTGAATATAATTAAATTTTTCGCCAGGCGGTCTTTATAAAAATTGTATAAAAATTGCTGTGACTGTTTCCTGTAAACGAATTTGGAACCACTCTAGCTTAATTTTGGGGAATCCAAAAACGGTTGTATGTGGTTGTGGTTTGTCGACAGCATTGTAGTTAATTTCTTAGGCACATACCACTGCCGCCGCTGTAGGCCGGTTCAGACAAATTAAATTTTTTATTTGGCAAAAAACAGATCAACTCAAATAAAAAGTTAGTAGAAAAATTAGAAAAACGTTTTATATCCCAATTTACAGCTTTTGTACTAGTTTTTGGTACAAAAACAATTTAAAGTAAAAATTCATTCTGTTCTATATTTACAAGTTATTGACTAATTTTTGTTGCTGATTTTACCAAAATATTTTACTAATTTTTTAAACCGCAAATATTCTTTACTAATATTCTTTCTTCTTAGTTGAGAGTAAAGTTTTTTTTCCAAATTGAACATTTGTATAATCTAAAATATAATGAATATGCCCATGGTCAATAAAAGTAAATTTTAACTTAAAAAAAATTTTACAAATTTTTTGTAAAAAAAATGGCTGATTTTAGCAAATCGATTTCCAATATTTTAGTAACGTTTACTAATTTTTCCTAATAACTAATTTCACTTTACTAAAAATTACAGACACGTTAGCTTAAATTAGCTGGCCTAAAAATAGTTATTTTTTCCGTAAAATTACAGTTCATTCTGTTACTTTTACAGACTTTTTTATATTATTTTTTTACTTTTTTATTTAAATAGAGAAAAATAATTTAGTTGAAAAAATTCTATTTCATAATACATTTAAACTGTTTAATGCTCAAATGTATACAAAGTTGCTTTCCCCAGGATCGAGAGATTTTGGTCTCCTGATCCCAGATCTGTTTTTGTCCCGTACTTTATTGGAGCAAATCGGAATTGAAAATTTAGAAAAAATAAATTTTATTAATCTTGCAGATTTCAAAAATGTTATTGTTTTTCTGAATCTTCTAAGACTTTCAAGGGATCATGAATGTAAAATTTATTGCTGTAAGCATAGTTGGGCATAAGTATACTGAAGTACAAGTACATTGTACTGATACTAGAAACCTTTAAGTATCAGTACCAAATTTGATATGTACTATTATGTACTTGGTGCTGATTACAACTTTTTTTAATGTAAGGGAATGGTCGCTAATGTGGCCTTACAACATAATTTTTAGGCTATATACAAAAAAAAACTAAGCGGAGTATTCCAAATCCAAATACATCAGCTTATTATCTGGCAGTGTTTTGCTATAGATCAATTTCTTGTGGCAACTAATATAAAAAAGTTATATAACAATTTAACAATTTTAAAAATTATTAGAAAATTATGTAAAATAGACAAAAAATTTGATGTAAATTAAAATTTATTTTGATTTTGTTTATTCAAACGTTTTATGTTTCGTTGTAATAGCAACAGAATTCTGAGTTTATTTCATAATGCTAACTTTTTTAATTGCGGTAAACAAATGATATTTTTTGTCGAGAATAGTTAAAGTTAAACATTTAATAGTTAAAACATTTAAGAAAGATTAAAACTTTGAAACCCATCAAAAAAATTAAAACAATAAGAAAATATATCCACAGTCTACTTTAGCGAACTAACAAGGTAACACATTAGCGAAATCAATAAGTTTTATTAAAATTATGAATAAAATTCGTACCGTTTTCAAAAATTCCACTTGGAAAATTCTTTAAAGCTTGTTTTTTATTCACTTTTTATGGTAATGAAAATTACACTTTATGTTGCGTTTACAACGCCAGAAAAACGGAGCATTAATGTCGAAACTTTTTCAAAATAGCGGAAATTAAAATTGATGATAGTTTTGACATAATCATCCAACAACACGAAAAAACGCATAATAAGTTAAACGCTAAAAATTTCAAATTTTAAATTTAAAAATTTTTTGATTCTTTGAACTATAGACTTTAAAAAATTAAACAATTTTTTACAGTTATATTAGTTTTTTGTTTTTATATACATCGAGATTATTTTTATGTTATTTTAAATTTATAACGAGCTCTCAACCTCCGCATATTTACAAAAATAAAGCAAATCAAACATATTAGCTAGGTTGATACTAGTATTTCGATCTGGCTAAAGATGTCATCAGAACTCGATGTTTTAAAAAAGCTAGAGCCTCCATAATAGGCAGAACTTTCACAAAAAACCTATATTAATTTTTTGAAAAGTAAATCATCAATAATTCTGATATTAACATGTTAATGTAGAACAATAAAAACTCTAATAAATCATCTGAAATATAACCAGATAGTGTAATTTTTAAAGCTAAAATTTACAAAACAAAAATTGCTTGATTATAGCTATCAAAGCAAAATATTAAAATAAAATATTGCATTAAAACAAAAAAAAAGACAAAACAGAGAGTTTAATGATCATTTAAAAATCAAAAATCAAATTATTCTCAGAAGTGCATTCTCTATTTTAACAGCAACAACAATAGTTAAACATAATTAGCAGCAATAGCCCAAGCAAAGAACAGTGTAAAAAGAAATAAAACAGTTTAAATATTAGGATACTCAGAAATAAAACTCTCACTCTCAATTTTACACTCAATTTTTTTTACTCAATTTTACAAAATTTCATACACACATTCTTCAATAACAAACATAGTGCTGCCAGAAACATATAAAACACTATACCTTACAGACAATAATAAACGATGAGTGATTCAAATAAATGTTTAAATAAAAGCTGCACTTTGACTAGCGATGACGAACAAATTGTGACTTGTTGGCTATGTCATGGTCTATGCCACTTTAAGTGCAGTGGATTGAAAGTTTTAATTGCTGAAGCCCTTAGTAATACAAAGGGGTTACATTGGTGCTGTAATGCCTGTCAAAAAATTGGTGTTGAATTTTACCGTTTTTTCCAAAGCACAAAAAATTCATTTATTAATATTCAAAGTAGAGTGTCCGCATTAGCTAATGAAATATCCGCGTATGGTAACTGATTTGAAGATTTTAAGCAGTTAAATAATCTTGAGTCTCTACAATCATCTCCGAAACGTCGCAAATCATCAAGAAATAAAAATAAATCTAATAATGAACCTGTTAATACTCCTAATACAGTCAATCAACCTGTTAATACTCCCAATACAGTCAATCATCCATCTGAAAATCCAAAACCGTATACTATAAATTTAATTCCTGACGACCATTTAATTAATAATGGTGCCCCACCACCTTCAATTGAATCAACTGCTTGATCAAACTGCAGTACCACCGCCTATGCCTGTACATAATTTTCCTGATTCGTCTATTAATGTTCCGGGTATCAGAAATGTCAATAATTTCATCACGAGACAATCAAATGTTTTAACTCCAACCAGATCTACCGGCAATTCGTTAAGAGTTATCCCTCTTCCGAAAGCCATTTTCGTATCCCGTTTTGCTTTTGAAACCACTGCTGAAGATATAGAGTTTTACATTGAATCGAAGTTCAATTCTAATAATTGAATATTATGCAACGCATAAATTTAATTATACTCAAGCTAGAACTGTAACCTCCTTTAAAATAACGGTACCTTATGAATTATTTGAACGAATTCTTGATCCCAGTTTTTGGCCTGCTAGCACATATGTTCGGGAGTATAAACCACGTGAAAACCAAAGAAGGCCTATTTATCTTCCTTCACGTACACCAAATCCTCAAAAAAAACTAAATAACAACACCGAATCTTTCAAAAAGAAATTAAAAAACATAGATAAACAAAAAACAAATTCTAATAACCAATTTCTCGTCGTATATCAGAATGTTCGTGGACTTAAATCTAAATTATCAAACCTGTTTTTGTAAAGCTTTGGCTTTAGCCAACAGGTGATAATATTTACAGAAACCTGGCTGAACAATAACATTTTTAATGCAGAAATATTATGTAATAAATATCAGATATATAGATTTGATAGAGAAACTAAGACTACTGGTGGCGGTGTTCTGATTGCTGTATCCTGTCTTCTTCCATCTGAAAAACTTTTATTCAATTCCCCCCGTAAAATTGAATTTCTTGGAGTTCTGATAAAACTTAATCAGAAACAAATTTTTATAACCTGCTCATATATTCCCCCAAACTCTGAACTATTGGTCTACACTGATCACATTGAGTCTATTAAATCCGAGAAAGTAAAGGAACCCAATTTTAAAAAGGCAAATTACAGTGACTTAAACAATTATATTGCTAACACAAATTGGCTTCAATTGTTATCAATAGCTGACGGCACTCCAACAAATATTGATGCAATGATTGACACATTTTACAAAACTATCTTAAACTATATGGATGAATGTATCCCTAAATACACTATGCACAAACACTCTGGTCCTCCTTGGAGTACAAGACAATTGTCCAGATTAAAACATTTAAAAAATAAACAATATAAAAAGTATAAAAATATGGATTACTTACCGATTTTGGCAAATATTCTGTTGCACGTGCAGAATATAACTTACTCAACACTAATCTTTACAACAATTACCTAAAAAATATAAAGCTAAATTTCCAAAAAAAAATCCAAAGTACTTTTACAGCTTCGTGAACACAAAAAGAAAATCTACTGGCTATCCAACTGTTATGAAATATAATAATAACGACTCATCCGACAATTTGGCCATAAGTAATATGTTTGCTGACTTTTTTGGTACCACATATTCTGATGCACAATACGACATTTCAAATAGCTATCCTTTTTCACTTCTAGAACATCAACCAATATCATTTTCTTTAATTACCACGCAAGACATAGTAAACTGTTTAAAAAATTTTAAATCTTCAATACACAGTGGACCAGATGGTGTTCCCAGCTGTATTCTCATTAATTGTGCCGACAACTTAGCAGTTCCATTGAGAATCATGTTTAACATTTCCATCAAATTCGGATATTTTCCCAAATTCTGGAAGGACTCATATATTATTCCCCTATATAAATCTGGAAACAAGTCAGACGTTACAAACTATAGAGGTATTGCAAAACTAAGTGCCATCCCTAAACTATTCGAAAAATGTATAACAGAATCTCTATGTCATCAAGTTTCATCTTTATTGTCACCTGCCCAGCATGGGTTCCGAAAAGGATGCTCAACCACTACAAACCTTCTGCAACTTACAACATTAGTGAATCGTGGTTTAACTATTGGCCAACATACTGATATTATTTATACGGATTTCAGCAAAGCTTTTGACAAAGTGAATCACAGCCTTTTGCTTAAAAAATTGTATTTGATGGGTTTTACAAACAACTGTATAAGCTGGATAAAATCATATTTAGCAAATATAAACCAAAGAGATCGTATTAACACTTCTACGTCTTTGAATATTCTGGTCAAATCTGGGGTGCCACAAGGAAGCCATCTTGGGCCAATTTTGTTTTCGCTTTTTATTAATGATTTGCCAAATAATATACAATTTTCTAATGTTCTAATGTATGCTGATTTAGATAACTTCTTTGAATGGTGTAGCTCAAATTTAATGGACCTGAATTTGAAAAAGTGTAAACATATGCATTTCTCTAGAAACATTAGCGCCCATGGTCTCTATTCCTTAGGTGGTTTTCAGCTAGAGTTAGTGGATGTTTTCCTGGATCTTGGTGCTTTGTTAGACCCTAAGCTTGATTTTATTCAACATATTGCAATGACAACTAATAAAGCTCGCGGTTCTCTCGCTTTTATAAAGCGGTGGTCAAAAGAGTTCACCGACCATAACATCACTAAGCAATTGCATGTGTCTCTGGTTAGACCAATTTTAGAATATGGCTCTGTTATTTGGGATCCTCAATACCAGATATACATCGATCAAATTGAGTCGGTCCAGAAACAGTTTCTTTTATTCTGCTTACGAGATTTTTACCGTGATACTGTTACAAATCTTCCATCATATACAACTGGACTAACACGTATTAAACTGCTTACCCTTAAAAGTCGTAGAACAATGCTAAATGTAACGTTTCCTCCGAGCTTATATATGATATAACGTTCAACGTTCCTCAACGTACAATCCGAAATTTTAACCCACTATACCTTAAAGTATTTCGTCAAAACTATGCCAATGCTGATCCTGTTAGAAGAATATGTGCTGATTTTAATAATCTCTACAATTTATTTGATTTTTCAATTAATGTTAACATTATTAAACGTAATATAAGTCTTTTCTTAAATAGCTAAATTGTTTTTATTGTAATATTTAAACTTTTATTGTAATTTTTATATTTTAAATTGTTAAAACACAGTCTGTAAGGATTTATTCCATAGACTGAATAAATAACTAAATAAATAAATAAAAAATAATCATCAATTTTGCTCCCTCTCTGTAGTAATAAAGCACGTGGTTAGGGTCTTTTCCTAACAAGCATCATGACGTTACTAAACTTTGAAGACCAAAAATGTTCTATTTATATTAAAAAAATTTAGTGTTTACTCTGGACAAAATAAGTGTTTACATTACAGTAATGTTTTTTATTTAATGTTTGAATTTTTTTAAATATAAACTTTACTTTGGAAAAACTACTTTCAAAACAAATTAATTAATATAATTATAGAATAAAAAAATACCAAATCAGTACTTATTAAACCAATTACCAGTAACTCATTATTTGGAAATAACATATACTTGCTTATATAACCCATTATCAGAGAGTACCTTTTTCATATTTCAAAGTAATCCAACAATATTTAAAGCGAACGCGAAAAAAAAATTTGTTTGATAATTATCAATTATAATTGTTGGACTTTTTATTAGTGAAATTTTTAACAAAAGTAACACTCGTGTAATTATTGATATCAAACTGTGTGACCGTCGTTAGAGTTTCCATGAAATACAATAATCTTGGCTTTTTTGAAGAACAAAAACTGAGGTGTATCTAAGAAGTGAAATATTTTTAAACATAAAAGTGTCAAGTTCAAACCAGAAAATAAATAAAAATGTCTTTGCAAGGCATACAACAAATGTTAATTAAATACACTGTGCTAGTCTCTAATTTTAATAAGCTGGTTATACTACTGGTAAAGCTAATTCGAGTACTCTGAATTCAATGGTAATAGCAGTTTTTCAAAGTTAGCGCTCGTATTCGCGATTAATAATTTTTGACGCCAAGGTACCAAAAAATTATATTTTTATACTTATGGGATCATTTTTAATTATCAATTTATCAAATTTGATTAAATATGTGCAGCATTACAGAAGCTGTAATTTTTTTTTGTTTCGACTTTGTAGTTAATTCTAGTATACTGAAATGAATGGTGCTAGTCGTTTTTCAAAGTTGGTACTTGTCTTAGAAATATTCTATAGTGTGTATACTTATGGTACTTAGTGTTCAAAAGGGGAAAGAACTCAGTTCATATTTCAACCTCTTGTTGCTGTAATCAGAAATCATAAAACAAACATTAAACAATGATCTTGAATGTGAATACCCATTTAAAAACACATGAAAGGCTTTCATAATATTTGAGTACTGACCATTGTCAACAATGTGTTTGTTTATACATTGCACATTATACCTCACACATTGCAACGCAACTAAAGTATTAAATGCAGCGCCTGCGATAAGTATGGAACGCAGATGTGGGTCAATGGCAAATGTGTTTTTAATGTTTTTCCCCTTTGTTGTTAGGTACGAAATGCTAACAAAATATTTAGTATATAAGTAGCTAAAAGTCAGTTTAATATTAGAACTGCTTCAAGAATGTTATAATAAACAAACAGGTTCTTATGTGAACAGAACTCTAAGCAAACGTGTTTCAATATATGATAAAGAACCTTTACATGGCGATCCTGCCAAACTAAAATTACCGACGGAAGTGAAATCCAACTAAAATACTTTCTAAACTAAAACAAACTAAAAATTCCTGACGGAAGTGAAAACAAAGCATCTTTTTTCATTACAAAATGAAAAGTGCCAAATTAAAAACAAAACTATAAGAAATAAAAAGCCAATGCTTCATGTGATGAAAATCAACATTTAAGTGAAGAATGATTTATATTGTGCCAAAACAAGTCCAGCTATGCATATGCTGTATGAAATCTATAAGACTGGAAGAATTACATTAAGAACCAAAAGATAGAAGAATCAACGGACACTACAACAACAGTTACAGCAACAGCAGTTACGGCAACACCAACATCAGAGTGAGCACCGAATATCGATTAAAGTTAAGAAATGTACTAAGGTAGGAAATTAAATACAGTTGCATTAAGTGCCGCAACCCGCAAATTCAATTGTACGTAAAAAAAAACAAAAAGTTAAAAAACAAACGAAAAGTCTATATTTTAGACCATGTTAAAAACGGTAGCAGTAATATTGACAATAACAGTTATTATAGTGATAAGCATATCATTACTATTAGTGCAAATAAAAAACTACTTTACCGATACAGCTTTAGAACAGGTAGAAAAGGCGAAAGAATATATCTTAGAGAAGGTAGATGAGTTAGGAATAGTAGGCAAATTCAACTCTGCCGTAGAAGAGATAGATAATTTAGAACTTATGGAAAAATTTACATCAAAAAAAGATTATTTAAATAAATTAAATAACTAAAACTGTAACAAAATATTTGAAATGAAAAATTAAATAATAAATGTTAAAAAAAAATTTTTTTTTTTTTTTGAAAACCGATGGATAGCATATATAAGCAGATAGAAGTAATACTTGCTAATGCGAAAAAATCATTACGCAAAGTCTACTTACCAGATACCCTACAAGCTATGAGAAGGGATATAAAAAAATTAGAGTCGGAAATATTTGTAACATTAGAGGATACTAAGATTTCAAAGCCAGATAAACAGAAACATATAGAGAAATTTGCGAAATTAAAGAAAGAAGCTTTAGACATACTGAAACTACACGAGGACAAGGCACAACAGACGGGTGGCAATAATACGAAAAAAAACATCAAAACATAGTGAAACTAGCACAATGGCAACGACTATTTTAAACACAACCGAGTTAGCAAATATTTCAAAACTGATACCAACTTTCAATGGTACTCGAGATGAATTCGAACCATTTGTCGCGAATGTGGAGATGATAAAGGAAACAATTTTCCTGAAAAATATAATTCGTTTTTCAACTTTGTTTTTAGAACAAAGTTAACGGCGAAAGTACAGAACAAAGTAAGACAGATACAAGTACCTACTAGTATTGAAACTCTTCTAAGTTCGGTGAAAAAGGCATATGGAATAACGAAATCTCCAAATGTGGTCCTAAACGAACTGACGAGAATAGTACAGTCAGATACGATAAGGAAATTTGCTGATAAAATTGAGAGTCTAACTATGGAATTGAACGAACTACAAGTGGACTCGCTTGGTGAAACCAATAGGAATGCTATTAGTAATTCAAATGCCATAATAGCATTTAATGCATTTAAAAGTGGATTAAAAAATAGAGAAATAGTCAGAACAATCGAGGCAAGTAGGAAGAAAACCCTACATGAAGCTATTGAAATAGCATTAGAGGCTTCGTCTGATATAAGGCAAGGCCAAATTATGTTTCAAACTGCACAGACAGTAAATTCTAGAAGTAGCAATAACAGGAATAATAACAATAATAGCAATGGGAATTATAACAATAATAGAAACCATAACGTACACCATATCCAAGAACCATATCCATATCTTTGGAAGAAAGCCAGTAAACACCAAAAGAATATTTAGTATCTCATCTGATCTGAAAAACTATGTAAAGTTAGATGTTCAGGGCACAAATAATAGTTTAACATTTTTAATTGACACAGGAGCCGATGTCTCTTTGTGCAAGGAAGATTTGTTGGAAAATCATAGAGAAGATCCAGATGATTACTGCTACCTAACAGGCACTTCGAAAGAAGAAATAAAATATTTAGGTTCCACGAACATAACGATACGATTTAGTGAAACGGTAATTGACCATAAAGTACAACTGGTCAAATATAATTTTCTTATTTATACCGATGGTATACTGGGAAGAGATTTCCTTTGTAAATATAATTGTAAAATAGATTATGACAAATTCATTTTAACGGTAAATACCGGATATGATGGTATAAACACTACCAATACATGATAATAAGTTCAGCGTCACACAATTAGATTAGATTCATTTAGACTCATATTTCATTAGCATTACTGCAATAGAACTTTTCACAATTGAGAAACGTGAACAACCTTTTCGTTAGGGAGGCTTGGACGTTGTGGTGTAATGGTTAGCGCGTTGGACTGTTACACAGATGGTCCCGGGTTCGACTCCCGGTGACGACATCATCAATTTAGAAAAATAATATGTATGAGTTTTATATCACTTATATGTATCGCTGCGCCCACCTTCGGTGTTCCCATAGCACTTAACCCCACCGAAGTAAAATAATGAATCAAAAAGCTTCAATAAATTCGCCAACTCTACATCAGGTGTCGACCAACAACTGTTCTAAGACTTATCATCTCGCGCAATTACAGTGTTGCCATGTTTGAAGCCCTTCATCTTTCACCACCTTTCATCTCTCCACTATCCCCTTTCCAAAGAAAGCAACACATTAATTAATAGGAAGAATTTTCTGAGTGTTGCTTCTCTTTAAAAAAAAAAAAACAAAAAAAAAGTTCAGCGTAAATTTCGTGAAAATTCCACCAAGAAGTGAGGTGATTTTACCGTTCAATTTAAATATTGAAGAGGAATGAGTAATATGCAGTCGTGAGATTGCATAAGGCGTATTTTTAGCAAACGCCATAGTTCCAAAAGATGGGAATAAACATGTAAAACCATTAAATGTGTTGGATAAAACCATGATAATAAGGAACCTGAATATAAAGACTGTGCCACTGAGAATGAGGAATTAATTGAAATACTGAGGGAACATCAATCTATTTTTCATTTAGATGGTGAACACTTAACAACCAACAATTTTTATGACCAAACTATACAATTGAACGACACTAATCCAGTGTATATAAAGAACTATAGGTTACCACAGACACATACGGAAGAAATAAATAGACAAGTTAAAGGATTATTAGGACAGAATATCATAGAACCGTCGATAAGTCCTTATAATGCTCCACTCTTATTAGTTCCCAAGAAAGGACAGAGTGATTTGAGTAAATGGAGACTAGTAGTGGATTTCAGGAAACTGAATGACAAGATAGTTAATGATAAATTCCTATTAACGAGGATAGATGATATTTTGGATAAGTTAGGAAGGGCAAGATATTTTTCCACGTTGGACATGACTAGCTCATTCCATCAAATAGAGCTTGATAAAAATTCAAGACCTTTTACAGCCTTTTCGACTCCCAATGGTCACTACCAGTATACTAGATTGCCATTTGGTTTGAAAATATCTTCCAATAGTTTTCGGAGAATGCTTACGATAGCACTAGCTGGATTGAATCTGAAGCATTTCTATACGTGGACGACATAATAGTTTTTGGGTGTAGTTTGAAACATCACAATGAAAATTTAATGAACGTTTTTACTAGATTATCTTAGTATAATCTCAAGTTAAATGCGAATAAATGTTGTTTTCTAAGATCAGAAGTTGTATACTTAGGATACTTGATAACATCGAATGGTATCAAGCCAGACCCGAGTAAGTATGATGCAATTTTAAAATATCCTATTCCAGAAAGTTCTGACGAAGTCAGGAGATTCGTAGCTTTCTGCAATTACTGTCGCAGATTTATAAAAAATTTCGCAGTAACTGCACACCGTCTAAACGACTTATTAAAGAGAAACGTAAAGTTTGAATGCACTGAAAAGTGTCAATCAGCATTTGAGGCTTTGAAGTACAGTTTGATAAGCCCTCCAATTTAGCAATATCCGGATTTTGATAGACCTTTTGTATTAACAACGGATGCATCAGATTTTGCATTCGGTGCGGTTTTGTCTCAAGGTCCAGTAGGTGAAGATTTACCCATATCTTACGCGAGTAGATCACTCAACAAACACGAGAAAAATAAACCCGTAATTGAGAAGAATTGCTAGGTATTTATGGGGTATACAGTTTTTTATACCATATTTGCATGGTAGAAGATTCACGCTTGTAACAGACCACAGACTATTGATATCGCTATTTTCCCATAGAAATCCAAGCTCAAAACTGACACGAATACGATTGAAACTTTCTGATTATGATATCGTATAGAAAGGGTCCAACAATACTAATGCAGATGCATTATCTAGAATAAAATTAGATTCCACAATATTGAAGAATATTATAAAATTAGAAAATGATGAAGGTATCAGGAAAACGCTAGTAGTGACAAGAGGTATGAGGAAAAAGTCATCAGTAAATGAGAATATCAGTAGCAAGTCTCTTAGTGAGTCTGATCAACTCCATATGTGGGATTGCACTTCTATCAATGATATAAAGCATGCATACAAATTTATATTAGAGAAAAGGCCAACAGAGGATATATATAGATATGTAACGGCAAATGATATATATAATAATGAAATGCGCATTAGATGTAGTGATAATCCAAAGTGCTTAGGTACTCTATTGGAGAAGCTTTCATCTTATTTAAGGAAATATAATATTAAAAAATTTGCCATCGCCAGAGATGATGCAATTATGTTGTATAATAAACCTCAGAATATACTAGACGAAAATAAGAGAATGGAACTTATAAAATTATTTCATAATACCCCACAGGGAGGTCATTTTCGAGTTCGGAAAACTCTACTTAAATTAAAACAAAGGTACTTATGGAAGAACATGTACAAAATGGTGAAAAGTTATATTTCTAAGTGTGATCTCTGCCAGAGAAATAAGCAGATAAGACACACCAAGGAACCACTTTGTGTTACGGACACACCCACACAGAGTTTCGAAACAGTTGTAATCGATACGGTTGGACCATTACGTCCATCGATGAATTATCGATAATTTTTGACTATGCAATGCGAACTGACGAAATATGTTGTGGAATGCCCCATATAAACAAAAGAGGCGAAGTCTATAGCAAAGGCACTGACTGCAAACTTAATAAAATATGGAATATTTAAAGTTTTGAAATCAGGCAGAGGGACTGAGTTTACGAACGACTTAATGAGGGAGATATGCGGATTATTGAAAATTGAACAACGTTTTTCAACTCCTTATCATCATGAGACTTTAGTTACGATAGAAAGAACCCATAGGGTTCTGAATGAGTACTTTTTGTCTTTTGTCGAAGGTGATAATTGGGAACAATGGATTCCTTATTATGCATTCGCATACAATGTAACTCCTCACGTAGATACTGAATACTCTCCATTCGAAGATAACCAAATTTACCAGGTGATGAAATCACGAATCATCCCCAGGTTTACAATATTGAAAACTATGCTAACGAATTAAAAACCGGACTAAAATAATCACTAGACTATGCAAGAAAAATTATTGAAAAGATAAAGAATAATAGACAATTAGAATCATATGATAAAGCAAATAGTATAAATTTAGAGATAGGAGATTTAGTATTAGTCAGAATAGAAAATAGGAAAAAGAATGAGGCACCATATAGAGGCGCTTACACCATAGTAGGAATAAACGACCTGAACATATCAGTCAAAGTAAGAAATAATAATAAAATATATTATAAAAACATATTAAAAAAGTATAATATTTAATCAACAAAAAAAATAAACAAGAAATGAATGTATGTATGTATAAATATTTAAGTATAGACAAAAAGAAAATTGTAAATATATTAAGAAACAAAAACAAAATATGAAAAAAATTTAAAAAAAAAATTTTTTAAAAAAAAGTCATTAAGCTTTATAGTATTACATTACAAAAAAAAACTATAAAAGCATGTACAATTATAAAATAATATTGTAACAATATGGATATGCACTATTAAACACACGTTATTTGAATCCTCCAATTTCTGTTGATTTCTTTTCACAAAAATTTGATGATTTCTCTTGAGGGTGTAGTGTATATACTTATGGTACTTAGTGTTCAAAAGGGAAAGAACTCAGTTAATATTTCAACCTCTAGTTGCTGTAATCAGAACTCATAAAACAAACATTAAACAATGATCTTCAATGTGAATACCCATTTAAAAACACATGAAAGGGTTTCATATTATTTGAGTACTGACCATTGTCAACAATGTGTTTGTTTATACATTGCACATTAGACCTCACACATTGCAACGCAACTAAAGTATTAAATGCAGCGCCTGCGATAAGTCTGGAACGCAGATGTGGGTCAATAGCAAATGTGTTTTTAATGTTTTTCCCCTTTGTTGTTAGGTACGAAATGCTAACAAAATATTTAGTATATAAGTAGCTAAAATTCAGTTTAATATTAGAACTGCTTCAAGAATGTTATAATAAACAAACAGGTTCTTATGTGAACAGAACTCTAAGCAAACGTGTTTCAATATATGATAAAGAACCTTTACATGGCGATCCTGCCAAACTAAAATTACCGACGGAAGTGAAATCCAACTAAAATACTTTCTAAACTAAAACAAACTAAAAATTCCTGACGGAAGTGAAAACAAAGCATCTTTTTTCATTACAAAATGAAAAGTGCCAAATTAAAAACAAAACTATAAGAAATAAAAAGCCAATGCTTCATGTGATGAAAATCAACATTTAAGTGAAGAATGATTTATATTGTGCCAAAACAAGTCCAGCTATGCATATGCTGTATGAAATCTATAAGACTGGAAGAATTACATTAAGAACCAAAAGATAGAAGAATCAACGGACACTACAACAACAGTTACAGCAACAGCAGTTACGGCAACACCAACATCAGAGTGAGCACCTAATATCGATTAAAGTTAAGAAATGTACTAAGGTAGGAAATTAAATACAGTTGCATTAAGTGCCGCAACCCGCAAATTCAATTGCACGTAAAAAAAAAAAAAGTTAAAAAACAAAAGAAAAATCCTATACAAGAAAAGTCTATATTTTAGACCATGTTAAAAACGATAGCAGTAATATTGACAATAGCAGTTATTATAGTGATAAGCTTATCATTACTATTAGTGCAAATAAAAAACTACTTTACCGATACAGCTTTAGAACACGTAGAAAAAGCGAAAGAATATATCTTAGAGAAGGTAGATGAGTTAGGAATAGTAGGCAAAGTCAACTCTGCCATAGAAGAGATAGATAATTTAGAACTTATGGAAAATTTTACATCAATAAAAGATTATTTAAATAAATTAAATAACTAAAACTGTAACAAAATATTTGAAATGAAAAATTAAATAATAAATGTTAAAAAAAAAAACCGATGGATAGCATATATAAGCAGATAGAAGTAATAATTGCTAATGCGAAAAAATCATTAGGCAAAGTCCAGATACCCTACGAGCTAATAGAAGGGATATAGAAAAATTAGAGTCGGAAATATTTCTAACATTAGAGGATACTAAGATTTCAAAGCCAGATAAACAGAAACATATAGAGAAATTTGCGAAATTAAAGAAAGAAGCTTTAGACATACTGAAACTACACGAGGACAAGGCACAACAAACATCAGAACATAGTGAAACTAGCACAATAGCAACGACTATTTTAAACACAACCGAGTTAGCAAATATTTCAAAACTGATACCAACTTTCAATGGTACTCGAGATGAACTCGAACCATTTGTCGCGACTGTGGAGATGATAAAGGAAACAATTTCTCCTGAAAAATATAATTCGTTTTTCAACTTTGTTTTTAGAACAAAGTTAACGGCGAAAGTACAGAACAAAGTAAGACAGATACAAGTACCTACTAGTATTGAAACTCTTCTAAGTTCGGTGAAAAAGGCATATGGAATAAAGAAATCTCCAAATGTGGTCCTAAACGAACTGACGAGAATAGTACAGTCAGATACGATAAGGAAATTTGCTGATAAAATTGAGAGTCTAACTATGGAATTGAACGAACTACAAGTGGACTCGCTTGGTGAAACCAATAGGGAAGCTATTAGTAATTCAAATGCCATAATAGCATTTAATGCATTTAAAAGTGGATTAAAAAATAGAGAAATAGTCAGAACCATCGAGGCAAGTAGGAAGAAAACCCTACATGAAGCTATCGAAATAGCATTAGAGGCTTCGTCTGATATAAGGCAAGGCCAAATTATGTTTCAAACTGCACAGACAGTAAATTCTAGAAGTAACAATAACAGGAATAATAACAATGGTTATAGCAATAATAATGGTAATAAGTGTAAAAAATGTGGCGCAAATCATGGCAATAGAAGCTATGCTGAAGGCAAAAATTGTAACAAATGTGGTAAGATGAACCATTTTGCTAACATGTGCTTATCAGGAGGGAACAATAATCGAAATAACAGCAATGATAATAGTTATAAAGTAATAACAACCGTAGTAACAACAACAATGGAAACAGTAACCGGGGAAGAAGTAATAACCGGGGAAATTACAATAACAACAACGGTGATAATAATCGTAATAGCAATGGGAATTATAACAATAATAGAAACCATAACGTACACCATATCCACGAACAGGGAAACTCTCAGAGTCCGGAGATTCTAGAGTACCAGGAATCTTCGGAAGAGAGCCAGTAAACACCAAAAGAATATTTAGTATCTCATCTGATCTGAAAAACTATGTAAAGTTAGATGTTCAGGGCACAAATAATAGTTTAAAATTTTTAATTGACACAGGAGCCGATGTCTCTTTGTGCAAGGAAGATTTGTTGGAAAATCATAGAGAAGATCTAGATGATTACTGCTACCTAACAGGCACTTCGAAAGAAGAAATAAAATATTTAGGTTCCACGAACATAACGATACGATTTAGTGAAACGGTAATTGACCATAAAGTACAACTGGTCAAATATAATTTTCCTATTTATACCGATGGTATACTGGTAAGAGATTTCCTTTGTAAATATAATTGTAACATAGATTATGACAAATTCATTTTAACGGTAAATACCGGATAGGATGGTATAACACTACCAATACATGATAATAAGTTCAGCGTCACACAATTAGATTAGATTCATTTAGACTCATATTTCATTAGCATTACTACAATAGAACTTTTCACAATTGAGAAACGTGAACAACCTTTTCACTAGGGAGGCTTGGATCGTTGTGGTGTAATGGTTAGCGCGTTGGACTGTTAAACAGATGGTCCCGGGTTCGACTCCCGGTGACGACAACATCAATTTAGAAAAATAATATGTATGAGTTTTATATCACTTATATGTGATATAACACCTTCGGTGTTCCCATAGCACTTAACCCCACCGAAATAAAATAATGAATCAGGGCTATGAAACAAAAAGCTTCAATAAATTCGCCAACTCTACATCAGGTGGCGACCAACAACTGTTCTAAGACTTATCATCTCGCGCAATTACAGTGTTGCAATGTTTGAAGCCCTTCATCTTTTACCACCTTTCATCTCTCCACTATCCCCTTTCCAAAGAAAGCAACACATTAATTAATAGGAAGAATTTTCTGAGTGTTGCTTCTCTTTAAAAAAAAAAACAAAAAAAAAAGTTCAGCGTAAATTTCGTGAAAATTCCACCAAGAAGTGAGGTGATTTTACCGTTCAATTTAAATATTGAAGAGGATGGAGTAATATGCAGTCGTTAGATTGCACAAGGCGTATTTTTAACAAACGCAATAGTTCCAAAAGATGGGAATAAACATGTAAAACTATTAAATGTGTTGGATAAAACCACGATAATAAGGAACCTGAATATAGAGACTGTGCCACTGAGAATGAGGAATTAATTGAAATACTGAGGGAACATCAATCTATTTTTCATTTAGATGGTGAACACTTAACAACCAACAATTTTTATGACCAAACTATACAATTGAACGACACTAATCCAGTGTATATAAAGAACTATAGGTTACCACAGACACATACGGAAGAAATAAATAGACAAGTTAAAGGATTATTAGAACAGAATATCATAGAACCGTCGATAAGTCCTTATAATGCTCCACTCTTATTAGTTCCCAAGAAAGGACAGAGTGATTTGAGTAAATGGAGACTAGTAGTGGATTTCAGGAAACTGAATGACAAAAATAAACCCGTAATTGAGAAGGAATTGCTAGGTATTTATTGGGGTATACAGTTTTTTAGACCATATTTGTATGGTAGAAGATTCACGGTTGTAACAGACCACAGACCATTGATATCGCTATTTTCCCATAGAAATCCAAGCTCAAAACTGACACGAATACGATTGAAACTTTCTGATTATGATTTTGATAGCGTATATAAGAAAGGGTCCAACAATACTAATGCAGATGCATTATCTAGAATAAAATTAGATTCCACAATATTGAAGAATATGATAAAATTAGAAAATGATGAAGGTATCAGGAAAACGCTAGTAGTGACAAGAGGTATGAGGAAAAAGTCATCAGTAAATGAGAATATCAGTAGCAAGTCTCATAGTGAGTCTCATCAACTCCATATGTGGGATTGCACTTCTATCAATGATATAAAGCATGCATACAAACTGAAATTTATATTAGAGAAAAGGCCAACAGAGGATATATATAGATATGTAACGGCAAATGATATATATAATAATGAAATGCGCATTAGATGTAGTGATAATCCAAAGTGCTTAGGTACTCTATTGGAGAAGCTTTCATCTTATTTAAGGAAATATAATATTAAAAAATTTGCCATCGCCAGAGATGATGCAATTATGTTGTATAATAAACCTCAGAATATACTAGACGAAAATAAGAGAATGGAACTTATAAAATTATTTCATAATACACCACAGGGAGGTCATTTTCGAGTTCGGAAAACTCTACTTAAATTTAAACAAAGGTACTTATGGAAGAACATGTACAAAATGGTGAAAAGTTATATTTCTAAGTGTGATCTCTGCCAGAGAAATAAGCAGATAAGACACACCAATGAACCACTTTGTGTTACGAACACGTTGGTTGGTTGGTTTAAGTGGCAGCTCACGCTACTCGTGAGCATCAAGTAGAGTCAAAAAGCGACTCCGTTTTGAAGAGACCACACTACCCGTAAGGAACTAGTATCCGGAGTACTAGACCCACCCCGTTCGGTTAAGATAACGTATGAGATCACCGAATCCCACACGTGATATTACCGAGAGATCGTCCAGTATATGTTCACCCAAGATCCGGAGTCGAATATTCTGCAGCGCCGGACAATCGCAGAGAAGATGCTCCACAGTCTCCTCCTCGCCCGGTATGCCGCAGCTGCGACAATGCGAACCGCGTACAATCCCCAGTCTAATGCCATGCCTACCAATCAGCCAGTGACCGGTCAGAACAGCCGTCAGCCTCGAGACATCCCTCCTGCTCCTGCTCAGGAGAGAGTTTGTACGCCCTAGGTCGTAGTTGGGCCACGTAAGTCTCGCGGTCCTACAGGTATCCAAATTATGCCACCTGTTCCCCGCCCTGCGAAAATAGTGCTGGAAAATTTCCCCCTTAACAGTCCCCAGCGGTGCAGCGACTGACACCGATGTGGAGCCGTTTAAGGCAGATCCTGCCCTTGCCAATTCGTCTGCCCTTTCATTACCGTAGAGGTCTCTGTGGCCGGGGACCCAAACTAGAGTAACTTGGGATAGACAGCTTAGCCTGGACAGTTCCTCCCTGCACTGACCAACGAGAGCAGAGGATGTGACGTACGAGCTCAGGGACATTAAAGCCGCTTGGCTATCGGCGAAGATGCCCACTGTCCCTCGAGCCCCCCTTTCAGGCAGGAGTCTGCAGGCTTCCCTGATAGCCAGAATTTCCGCCTGGAAAACAGTAGCGTGATCAGGTAGCCTGAAAAAACACCGCAAGTTACACTCACCCGAGAAGACCCCGGAGCCTACACCACAACTCATCTTTGAGCCGTCGGTATATACTCTGATGTCAAAACCAAAAGTTGGATCCCCCATATCCCACTCCCGCCTGGAGGGAAAGCTAACCCGAAAAGGTCGGCAGAAATCCAATCTAGGAGTAACATAGTCGGACTCAAATCCCACACGTGGGTGAAGTCCATCAAGAAGCCTAGCATGTCCATAGGTCCTGGACTTCCAGGAACCCGTTGCAGCAAGCCGCGCTGCGCTGCTAGAAGAAACCGCCATTATATGCAAATCAATAGGGATAATGTGAAGCATTACATTGAGAGCCTCCGAGGGGCAAGTTCTTATCGCGCCCGTGACCCCAATGCAAGCAGAGCGCTGCACCCTATACAGACGATCCGTAACCACCCTCTTAGTGGTCGCAGTCCACCACACGATAGAGCCATATGTCAGTATTGGACGCACAATAGCCATGTACATCCACAGCACCATTTTCGGACTCAAACCCCACCTTGAACCAAACATCCTCCTACAGGAGTAGAAGGCTACCGTTGCCTTCCTGACCCTGTGCTCGGTGTTAAGTCGCCATGATAGTTTAGAGTCCAAGATGATACCCAGATATTTCGCATGATCAGAGAGGGTGAGCTCACAGCCTTGCAGCCGCGGAGGTCTGAAGCCTGAATTGGACCGAGTGGTGAAAAGTACCAGTTCTGTTTTACTCGGATTCACTCCTAAGCCACAACTGGTGGCCCAGCTACTGAGAGTATCCAGAGCGCTGGTCATAATATCGCTAATCACGTCCAAGAACATCCCTGATACCAATATCACCACATCGTCCGCATAAGCGACAACCTTAACACCCTTATTATCCAGCGTGACGAGAACTGAGTTAATAACAAGGAGCCATAACAGGGGCGAGATCACACCGCCCTGAGGTGTTCCTCTCCTGACCTACTTTGACAACTCGCTATTTCCCAGACTAGCACTGACAACACGGGAGTCCAACATGTTCACTATCCAGTCGCTGATGAAAGTCTCAGCGCCCAGATCCACGAGGGCTCCCTGTATTGCATCGGTCGTGACATTGTTGAAAGCCCCCTCTATGTCCAGAAAGGCGGCCAGTGTATATTGTCCAAATTCCAAGGATCTCTCCACCACTCTCACAACCTCATGGAGTGCAGTTTCCGTTGAGCGTCCCTTGATATACGCATGTTGACTACCCGACAGTTGAGGCGATGCCTCGAGTTTCAGCCTTATATGTACGTCAATGAGTCTTTCCAACGTCTTCAGTAGAAAAGATGAGAGACTGATTGGCCTAAAGTCCTTTGCAGCCTCGTGACCACATTTGCCAATTTTAGGAATAAAGACTACTTTAACCTTCCAGCTTACGGGCACGTAGTTAAGAGAGAGGCAAAGTCTGTATATCACAAGCAGCCAGGGAGTAATCAAATCTTGACCCCTCTGCAGCATTATCGGTAAAATGCCATCCAGACCCGGCGATTTGTATGGGGAGAAACTGCCAATTGCCCAGGCTATCCTATCAAGTGTAATTATCTCGTTTTCCATCCCATTAGAAGCGCCCCTAGAGCGGCTACGTTGGTCATTGTCCAAGGTATCTGCATCCAAGCAGCCAGGAAAATGAATATTCAGAAGGATCTCCAACGACTCAGCCGATGACTCTGACCAGGATCCATCACCCCTCTTAACATAAGTAGGGTTAGAGTGACCCTTTGCCAGCACCTTGCTAAGTCTAGCAGTGTCCCTAGTGTTGTCTATGGATTCGCAGAACTCTCTCCATGAGTTCCGCTTTGCCAACGCCAATGCTTTCTTGTACACCTTCAGCTTGTCGCGGTATGGCTTCCACTGTCTGCTGGAATAGCTAGCGTTGAAAGCTCTTCGTGTCTCCCTCCGAAGCTCTGACAGTTCAGAATTCCACCAGGGAGGAAAACTCTTCCTTGCCCTAGTCTGAGGGCAGGAAGCTTTGAACGCCACATCAATGGCCTTTTCCAGGACCCCTACAGAGTCCTCGAGACTTTCGATTGTCCCTTCGACCCTTGGCCCCCTACACAGCTTCGTCCTAAGAATCCTATTGAACTTAGGCCAAACAGTTCTCCTAGGATTCCTGAAGCAAACGCTCTCCCTAACGTTCGTGTTGATATCGAAAAGTATCCAATTATGATCCGAAAAGGACTTCTTATCGGATACCCTCCACTTTTCAACACGTACCTGAGAATTACCTGAGATAGCTGTGATATCTAGAACTTCCTCCCAACCCCTATAGTTATCGGAACTCGGAAACATAAAAGTTGGGTTAGTACCAGAATTACATATATTGAGATTGTTAGTGTTAATAAAATCAAGAAAAGACTCACCTCTCTCGTTGATTTCAGTGCTACCCCAGATTGTGTGCCTGGCATTGGCATCACAGCCCAGGATCAAAGTATCTTCTGCAGCAATGGAGGACAACAGGAACCTCACTTCTTCTGGCGGGGCGTCTCGATTGTGAGCCATATAGCAGGAGGCAATAGTGATGTTGCGGCCACCTGTCATTTCAACCTTCGCAACAGTAAGGTCAGCTGAGCTAAATTGAGAGCATAGAAAAATCTTTATGTTCTTTTTAGCTATTATACAGGATCTTGGCTTACCCTTATTATTGATGTATAGTATTGAGTACGGGGCACCCTGAAACCCTTTAACCTGTGAGTCATTGACCCAGGGCTCCTGGATGATGCCTATGTCAAGCCTCCTCGGCTAGAAGAACCCGCAGGTTGTCTGTAGCAATCCGGGAATGCTGCAGATTAATCTGCACGACCTTTAGCTTCCCCATCTTTGTTTGATATATTGGGGGGGTTCTTCGAGCTGCATCTTATCGAGCAGCTGGTTGGCGTCATCGATCTCATCTTTCCCGTCGACACCACCCGACCCAGAAGGACGGAAAACCTTTACCTTGGCCTCCCTTATACCAAAGAAGAGCTTGTTGCCCACCTTCTCGAGTGCTGACACACCCTGTTCGGAGATGACAAGCACGTAGCTCATGCTGTTGTTCTGAGGCTCCTCTGCCCGGATGACAGACCAGTTATTCATAGGAATCTCAGGATTTTGAGCCTTGAGGCATTCTAGCAGCCATTGCCATTTTTGGTAACCAAATTCTGGCACGAGGTCTAGCTGGAATTTCTGCAGCGGGGATTAGCTTTAAAATAAGGCCATCCCATTCATCACTTATCGTAGTGACGCATTTGCTGAGGAATTCCAGGGAGAACAAGTCCATACATTTGATTAACCTGTATCCCCTGTGAATTTCACTGGAGTCAAAACGAGGTACCGGACTATCCTTGTTGGAGATCACGTGAGCCATCACGAGTTCTGACAACTTGGATTCGATAGCACTCCATTCTGTTACTACAGGCGAAGGCAACCCACCACTGACATTTGCTAGAGCCACAAGCAAATGATCCCTTACAACCTCATTAAAGGGTCTACGAGAGGTAGAAATAGGCTGCGAAACGGTTCTCTGCTCGTGGACCTTTTTCCGCTTCGGCGATTTGTCACCCTCAATCTGTGAACGATTTCGCTTTGCCCCTTCTACCTTCTTTGACGTGCTTGATGTGCTGGGTGCGGTCTCCTTTCGCTTAAGGTACTCATCCACCACAGCTTGGTATTTTACGCGGTCCTCTTCATCGCGTTCATGAACGGTCCCATTCAAAGCGTTCTTGGCAATTTTGTCAAGAATAAACTTCGCTCTTGAATACCTAGACTTCCATACGTCGCCTGAGGATTTTTTCTTCCGCTTACGCTTGGGCAAGTCACCTGCCGAGGTGACCTGTCCAGGCTGGGATATTGCCTGAGATGTTGTCTGGTGAGACGCTGGAGTACTATGGAGTGTACCCTCAGTGCCTGGGAAGTTAACCACCGTCTCCTGACTGGAAGCCAGTAGGTCATCTTCAGACGAGTTGCAAGGCAACCCGCTAACATTGTTTTTGTTGTTGTCGTTGTTTTTGTTGTTGTTGTTTTTGTTAAAATTCATATTTTGGTCCCACGAGTAGGCACGTAAGGGGATGGACCGTACCATGCAGTGACGGCGTACATGGACTAGACAAAAAAGTGTTACAACCAACCCGTGCCCTGGCGTTGGAGGGGAGCTGTTAACGACTAGTCATCTTTTACCACTAACTAGCCATTCAGGACATCGGCACTGCTACCAACCACCTTGACCTTACAAGTGGGGGATAAAGGAAGAGGATACAAAGGACTGAAGAAGGATTAGTAAGGTAGTAGTGGGAGAGAGGAATTAGAGAGGGGGGAGGATAACCGTTAGTTCATGTTCCTTGCAGCTTTTAGTACACTAAGACAAAGACCGGAGCAGGAGCACAAGTGCGCAATGTTTCAGTGCTTTGTATCAGCATACAAACCCCAGAACACTTAAGCCACCGCATCGCGACAAGATTGTCATCCATGGCGATGGAAAACGAATACACCCACACAGAGTTTCGAAACAGTTGTAATCGATATGGTTGGACCATTACGTCCATCGATGAATTATCGATAATTTTTGACTATGCAATGCGAACTGACGAAATATGTTGTGGAATGCCCCATATAAACAAAAGAGGCGAAGTCTATAGCAAAGGCACTGACTGAAAACTTAATAAAATATTGAATATTTAAAGTTTTGAAACCAGACAGAGGGACAGAGTTTACGAACGACTTAATGAGGGAGATATGCGGATTATTGAAAATTGAACAACGTTTTTCAACTCCTTATCATCATGAGACTTTAGTTACGATAGAAAGAACCCATAGGGTTCTGAATGAGTACTTTTTGTCTTTTGTCGAAGGTGATAATTGGGAACAATGGATTCCTTATTATGCATTCGCATACAATGTAACTCCTCACGTAGATACTGAATACTCTCCATTCGAATTGCTATTTGGAAGATAACCAAATTTACCAGGTGATGAAATCACGAATCATCCCCAGGTTTACAATATTGAAAACTATGCTAACGAATTAAAAACCGGACTAAAATAATCACTAGACTATGCAAGAAAAATTATTGAAAAGATAAAGAATAATAGACAATGAGAATCATATGATAAAGCACATAGTATAAATTTAGAGATAGGAGATTTAGTATTAGTCAGAATAGAAAATAGGAAAAAGAATGAGGCACCATATAGAGGCGCTTACACCATAGTAGAAATAAACGACCTGAACATATCAGTCAAAGTAAGAAATAATAATAAAATATATCATAAAAACATATTAAAAAAATATAATATTTAATCAACAAAAAAAAAAAACAAGAAATGAATGTATGTATGTATAAATATTTAAGTATAGACAAAAAGAAAATTGTAAATATATTAAGAAACAAAAACAAAATATGAAAACAATTTCAAAAAAAAAAAAATTTTTTTTTTAAAAAAAAAGTCATTAAGCTTTATAGTATTACATTACAAAAAAAAATTATAAAAGCATGTACAATTATAAAATAATATTGTAACATTATGGATATGCACTATTAAACACACGTTATTTGAATCCTCCAATTTCTGTTGATTTCTTTTCACAAAAATTTGATGATTTCTCTTGAGGGTGAGGGTGTAGTGTGTATACTTATGGTACTTAGTGTTCAAAAGGGAAAGAACTCAGTTACTATTTCAACCTCTAGGTGCTGTAATCAGGAACTCATAAAACAAACATTAAACAATGATCTTGAATGTGAATACCCATTTAAAAACACATGAAAGGGTTTCATATTATTTGAGTACTGACCATTGTCAACAATGTGTTTGTTTATACATTGCACATTAGACCTCACACATTGCAACGCAACTAAAGTATTAAATGCAGCGCCTGCGATAAGTATGGAACGCAGATGTGGGTCAATGGCAAATGTGTTTTTAATGTTTTTCCCCTTTGTTGTTAGGTACGAAATGCTAACAAAATATTTAGTATATAAGTAGCTAAAAGTCAGTTTAATATTAGAACTGCTTCAAGAATATTATAATAAACAAACAGGTGCTTATGTGAACAGAACTCTAAGCAAACGTGTTTCAATATATGATAAAGAACCTTTACATGGCGATCCTGCCAAACTAAAATTACCGACGGAAGTGAAATCCAACTAAAATACTTTCTAAACTAAAATATTTTTGAAAGTGAAAAACAAACTAAAAATTCCTGACGGAAGTGAAAACAAAGCATCTATTTTCATTACAAAATGAAAAGTGCCAAATTAAAAACAAAACTATAAGAAATAAAAAGCCAATGCTTCATGTGATGAAAATCAACATTTAAGTGAAGAATGATTTATATTGTGCCAAAACAAGTCCAGCTATGCATATGCTGTATGAAATCTATAAGACTGGAAGAATTACATTAAGAACTAAAAGATATAAGAATCAACGGACACTACAACAACAGTTACAGCAACAGCAGTTACGGCAACACCAACATCAGAGTGAGCACAGAATATCGATTAAAGTTAAGAAATGTACTAAGGTAGGAAATTAAATACAGTGCCGCAACCCGCAAATTCAATTGCACGTAAAAAAAAAAAAAAAAAGTTAAAAAACAAAAGAAAAATCCTATACAAGAAAAGTCTATATTTTAGACCATGTTAAAAACGATAGCAGTAATATTGACAATAACAGTTATTATAGTGATAAGCATATCATTACTATTAGTGCAAATAAAAAACTACTTTACCGATACAGCTTTAGAACAGGTAGAAAAAGCGAAAGAATATATCTTAGAGAAGGTAGCTGAGTTAGGAATAGTAGGCAAAGTCAACTCTGCCATAGAAGAGATAGATAATTTAGAACTTATGGAAAAATTTACATCAATATATATTTAAATAATAATAAATTAAATAACTAAAACTGTAACAAAATATTTGAAATGAAAAATTAAATAATAAATGTTAAAAAAAAAAAAAAATTTTTTTTTTGAAAACCGATGGATAGCATATATAAGCAGATAGAAGTAATAATTGCTAATGCGAAAAAATCATTAGGCAAAGTCTACTTACCAGATACCCTACAAGCTAAGAGAAGGGATATAGAAAAATTAGAGTCGGAAATATTTGTAACATTAGAGGATACTAAGATTTTAAAGCCAGATAAACAGAAACATATAGAGAAATTTGCGAAATTAAAGAAAGAAGCTTTAGACATACTGAAACTACACGAGGACAAGGCACAACAAACATCAGAACATAGTGAAACTAGCACAATGGCAACGACTATTTTAAACACAACCGAGTTAGCAAATATTTCAAAACTGATACCAACTTTCAATGGTACTCGAGATGAACTCGAACCATTTGTCGCGAATGTGGAGATGATAAAGGAAACAATTTCTCCTGAAAAATATAATTCGTTTTTCAACTTTGTTTTTAGAACAAAGTTAACGGCGAAAGTACAGAACAAAGTAAGACAGATACAAGTACCTACTAGTATTGAAACTCTTATAAGTTCGGTGAAAAAGGCATATGGAATAAAGAAATCTCCAAATGTGGTCCTAAACGAACTGACGAGAATAGTACAGTCAGATACGATAAGGAAATTTGCTGATAAAATTGAGAGTCTAACTATGGAATTGAACGAACTACAAGTGGACTCGCTTGGTGAAACCAATAGGGAAGCTATTAGTAATTCAAATGCCATAATAGCATTTAATGCATTTAAAAGTGGATTAAAAAATAGAGAAATAGTCAGAACCATCGAGGCAAGTAGGAAGAAAATCCTACATGAAGCTATCGAAATAGCATTAGAGGCTTCGTCTGATATAAGGCAAGGCCAAATTATGTTTCAAACTGCACAGACAGTAAATTCTAGAAGTAACAATAACAGGAATAATAACAATGGTTATAGCAATAATAATGGTAATAAGTGTAAAAAATGTGGCGCAAATCATGGTAATAGATGCTATGCTGAAGGCAAAAATTGTAACAAATGTGGTAAGATGAACCATTTTGCTAACATGTGCTTATCAGGAGGGAACAATAATCGAAATAACAGCAATGATAATAGTTATAACAGTAATAACAACCGTAGTAACAACAACAATGGAAACAGTAACCGGGGAAGAAGTAATAACCGGGGAAATTACAATAACAACAACCGCAACAACGGTGATAATAATCGTAATAGCAATGGGAATTAAAACAATAATAGAAACCATAACGTACACCATATCCACGAACAGGGAAACTCTCAGTATCTCATCTGATCTGAAAAACTATGTAAAGTTAGATGTTCAGGGCACAAATAATAGTTTAAAATTTTTAATTGACACAGGAGCCGATGTCTCTTTGTGCAAGGAAGATTTGTTGGAAAATCATAGAGAAGATCCAGATGATTACTGCTACCTAACAGGCACTTCGAAAGAAGAAATAAAATATTTAGGTTCCACGAACATAACGATACGATTTAGTGAAACGGTAATTGACCATAAAGTACAACTGGTCAAATATAATTTTCCTATTTATACCGATGGTATACTGGTAAGAGATTTCCTTTGTAAATATAATTGTAACATAGATTATGACAAATTCATTTTAACGGTAAATACCGGATATGATAATAAGTTCAGCGTCACACAATTAGATTAGATTCATTTAGACTCATATTTCATTAGCATTACTACAATAGAACTTTCCACAATTGAGAAACGTGAACAACCTTTTCACTAGGGAGGCTTGGATCGTTGTGGTGTAATGGTTAGCGCGTTGGACTGTTACACAGATGGTCCCGGGTTCGACTCCCGGTGACGACAACATCAATTTAGAAAAATAATATGTATGAGTTTTATATCACTTATATGTGATATAACACCTTCGGTGTTCCCATAGCACTTAACCCCACCGAAATAAAATAATGAATCAGGGCTATGAAACAAAAAGCTTCAATAAATTCGCCAACTCTACATCAGGTGGCGACCAACAACTGTTCTAAGACTTATCATCTCGCGCAATTACAGTGTTGCCATGTTTGAAGCCCTTCATCTTTCACCACCTTTCATCTCTCCACTATCCCCTTTCCAAAGAAAGCAACACATTAATTAATAGGAAGAATTTTCTGAGTGTTGATTCTCTTTAAAAAAAAAAACAAAACAAAAAGTTCAGCGTAAATTTCGTGAAAATTCCACCAAGAAGTGAGGTGATTTTACCGTTCAATTTAAATACTGAAGAGGATGGAGTAATATGCAGTCGTGAGATTGCACAAGGCGTATTTTTAACAAACGCCATAGTTCCAAAAGATGGGAATAAACATGTAAAACTATTAAATGTGTTGGATAAAACCACGATAATAAGGAACCTGAATATAGAGACTGTGCCACTGAGAATGAGGAATTAATTGAAATTCTGAGGGAACATCAATCTATTTTTCATTTAGATGGTGAACACTTAACAACCAACAATTTTTATGACCAAACTATACAATTGAACGACACTAATCCAGTGTATATAAAGAACTATAGGTTACCACAGACACATACGGAAGAAATAAATAGACAAGTTAAAGGATTATTAGAACAGAATATCATAGAACCGTCGATAAGTCCTTATAATGCTCCACTCTTATTAGTTCCCAAGAAAGGACAGAGTGATTTGAGTAAATGGAGACTAGTAGTGGATTTCAGGAAACTGAATGACAAGATAGTTAATGATAAATTCATATTAACGAGGATAGATGATATTTTGGATAAGTTAGGAAGGGCAAGATATTTTTCCACGTTGGACATGACTAGCTCATTCCATCAAATAGAGCTTTATATAAATTCAAGACCTTTTACAGCCTTTTCGACTCCCAATGGTCACTACCAGTATACTAGATTGCCATTTGGTTTGAAAATATCTTCCAATAGTTTTCAGAGAATGCTTACGATAGCACTAGCTGGATTAGAATCTGAAGCATTTCTATACATGGACGACATAATAGTTTTTTGGTGTAGTTTGAAACATCACAATGAAAATTAATGAACGTTTTTACTAGATTATCTAAGTATAATCTCAAGTTAAATGCGAATCAATGTTGTTTTCTAAGATCAGAAGTTGTATACTTAGGACACTTGATAACATCGAATGGTATCAAGCCAGACCCGAGTAAGTATGATGCAATTTTAAAATATCCTATTCCAGAAAATTCTGACGACGTCAGGAGATTCGTAGCTTTCTGCAATTACTGTCGCAGATTTATAAAAAATTTCGCAGAAACTGCACACCGTCTAAACGACTTATTAAAGAGAAACGTAAAGTTTGAATGGACTGAAAAATGTCAATCAGCATTTGAGGCTTTGAAGAACAGTTTGATAAGCTCTCCAATTTTGCAATATCCGGATTTTGATAGACCTTTTGTATTAACAACGGATGCATCGGATTTTGCATTCGGTGCGGTTTTGTCTCAAGGTCCAGTAGGTGAAGATTTACCCATATCTTACGCGAGTAGATCACTCAACAAACACGAGAAAAATAAACCCGTAATTGAGAAGAATTGCTAGGTATTTATTGGAGTATACAGTTTTTTAGACCATATTTGTATGGTAGAAGATTCACGGTTGTAACAGACCACAGACCATTGATATCGCTATTTTCCCATAGAAATCCAAGCTCAAAACTGACACGAATACGATTGAAACTTTCTGATTATGATTTTGATAGCGTATATAAGAAAGGGTCCAACAATACTAACGCAGATGCATTATCTAGAATAAAATTAGATTCCACAATATTGAAGAATATGATAAAATTAGAAAATGATGAAGGTATCAGGAAAACACTAGTAGTGACAAGAGGTATGAGGAAAAAGTCATCAGTAAATGAGAATATCAGTAGCAAGTCTCATAGTGAGTCTGATCAACTCCATATGTGGGATTGCACTTCTATCAATGATATAAAGCATGCATACAAACTGAAATTTATATTAGAGAAAAGGCCAACAGAGGATATATATAGATATATAACGGCAAATGATATATATAATAATGAAATGCGCATTAGATGTAGTGATAATCCAAAGTGCTTAGGTACTCTATTGGAGAAGCTTTCATCTTATTTAAGGAAATATAATATTAAAAAATTTGCCATCGCCAGAGATGATGCAATTAAGTTGTATAATAAACCTCAGAATATACTAGACGAAAATAAGAGAATGGAACTTATAAAATTATTTCATAATACCCCACAGGGAGGTAATTTTCGAGTTCGGAAAACTCTACTTAAATTAAAACAAAGGTACTTATGGAAGAACATGTACAAAATGGTGAAAAGTTATATTTCTAAGTGTGAGAAATAAGCAGATAAGACACACCAATGAACCACTTTGTGTTACGAACACACCCACACAGAGTTTCGAAACAGTTGTAATCGATATGGTTGGACCATTACGTCCATCGATGAATTATCGATAATTTTTGACTATGCAATGCGAACTGACGAAATATGTTGTGGAATGACCCATATAAACAAAAGAGGCGAAGTCTATAGCAAAGGCACTAACTGAAAACTTAATAAAATATGGAATATTTAAAGTTTTGAAATCAGACAGAGGGACAGAGGGACGAACGACTTAATGAGGGAGATATGCGGATTATTGAAAATTGAACAACGTTTTTCAACTCCTTATCATCATGAGACTTTAGTTACGATAGAAAGAACCCATAGGGTTCTGAATGAGTACTTTTTGTCTTTTGTCGAAGGTGATAATTGTCAACAATGGATTCCTTATTATGCATTCGCATACAATGTAACTCCTCACGTAGATACTGAATACTCTCCATTCGAATTGCTATTTGGAAGATAACCAAATTTACCAGGTGATGAAATCACGAATCATCGCCAGGTTTACAATATTGAAAACTATGGTAACGAATTAAAAACCGGACTAAAATAATCACTAGACTATGCAAGAAAAATTATTGAAAAGATAAAGAATAATAGACAATGAGAATCATATGATAAAGCACATAGTATAAATTTAGAGATAGGAGATTTAGTATTAGTCAGAATAGAAAATAGGAAAAAGAATGAGGCACCATATAGAGGCGCTTACACCATAGTAGGAATAAACGACCTGAACATATCAGTCAAAGTAAGAAATAATAATAAAATTTATCATAAAAACATATTAAAAAAATATAATATTTAATCAACAAAAAAAAAAAAAACAAGAAATGAATGTATGTATGTATAAATATTTAAGTATAGACAAAAACAAAATTGTAAATATATTAAGGAACAAAAACAAAATATGAAAACAATTTCATAAAAAAAAAAATTTTTTTTTAAAAAAAAGTCATTAAGCTTTATAGTATTACATTACAAAAAAAATTATAAAAGCATGTACAATTATAAAATAATATTGTAACATTATGGATATGCACTATTAAACACACGTTATTTGAATCCTCCAATTTCTGTTGATTTCTTTTCACAAAAATTTGATGATTTCTCTTGAGGGTGAGGGTGTAGTGTGTATACTTATGGTACTTAGTGTTCAAAAGGGAAAGAACTCAGTTAATATTTCAACCTCTAGTTGCTGTAATCAGAACTCATAAAACAAACATTAAACAATGATCTTGAATGTGAATACTCATTTAAAAACACATGAAAGGGTTTCATATTATTTGAGTACTGACCATTGTCAACAATGTGTTTGTTTATACATTGCACATTAGACCTCACACATTGCAACGCAACTAAAGTATTAAGTGCAGCGTCTGCGATAAGTATCCCACCCAGCATTTTTTGAAAATTTTAATCATATTCGAGTCTTTTATGATACTTCTGCGCGACTAAAAAGCTGGAATATGCTCTCATTTTCTGATCATAAATGATACATTTGTCAGTAAAAATGGTACCCTAGCCGCGACTCTTCTTGACGACTCATTTAAGATACTGTTTTTTGTTAGTTTTGGGTAATTTTATAGTCTTATTTTTTATTTATTTATTTATTTATTTGAATTTCTCTATACACAAGACTAAGAGTGTTATTTTGCAGTATGGAACTGATGATTTGAAAAATTATAAGATCATTAATTAATAACTTAACAACTAATTACAATTTTTATATGGAAAACAAAAAACAATTTAAATTAAACAAGATGAACAAAACAAAAAAAAAAATAAATAAAAAATTTAAATAAATTTAAATAATTTAATTTATCAAATAATTATGTTTGATTTTCTTATGCCGAAAACAGTTTAAAAATATTTTCTTTAAATTTTCGTGCGTTACTTAAAAGTTGAGAGCTGTGGGGTATAGAATTCCAGAGAGATACTGCGAATATGTAGAAATGCCACTCCGAAATTAAACTTTTGTATCTAAATGATCTAAGTCTTTTTCCCCTGCTTATATCTGAAATAACAAGTTTGCTGTACAGATGATCAGGTATGTGGGTATATATTATTTTATGTAAAAAAACTAAAACTCTAATGTTTAGTAGATTATTTAAAGAAAGGCCATATAGCTGAGATGAAAAGGAAGATACACTAGAACGCCTATTAAGTCCATACACGTATCGGATTATATTGTTAAATGCAACGTTCAATTTCCCTTTACTAGTTGCATCACATTTAGCAAAAAGCTCACAACCATATAGTAAAACAGGCATCAGATAAGTTTTGGCAAGTAGCATTCTTATTCGAATAGGTGTACAATGCTGGGTTCGCCAAAGAGTTCTAGTCATAGAGAAAGTGCGACCACAAGCATAGTTAATGTGGTTCGACCACGTAAGAGTGTCATTAAAAAATATTCCGAGATTCTTAGCAGATTTTACTATTTCAATTTTTTGATTATTTATAAATATATTAGGTATAATACTTAGTTTGGCAAGTCGCTTTTGAATTACTATGCATTTAGATTTTTTTGGATTTATTCCTAGACCATTTGCGGTTGCCCACGTATAAATACGATGTAGTTGCTGATTAATAGAGATAATACACTGGTCGATTAAGACATTAGTACAACTGGTATAAAGTTGAACGTCATCCGCGTACATTCTTACATTACAATTTGTTAAAATGCCTGGAAGGTCATTAGAGTACAGTGAGAATAATAGTGGCCCAACAATGGCTGTTATGCAACTGTGCTTCTTTCTGAACCCAGATTGACGAACTGTTAGCAAGTTATTGTTATCCAAGAAATAAGTAATTTGGTTATGCATAATACGTTCAAATGCTTTAGAGAGAAATGGAAGAATGGCTATTGGTCTATAATCAGAACCAGCTTTGGGTATTGGGACGATTTTAGCTATTTTCCAATTCGAGGGAAAGTAACTTGAAGTTAATATTTTGTTAAACAAAAATGTTATTATTGGAAGTAGTTGAGGTAAAAGAATCTTTAGAAACTTTGGATTAATCCCGTCCACTCCTATAGAGTTGGATTTTATAGACAATATACTAGATAAAACGTCACATTGGTCTACTGCAGCAAAAGAAAAAAAGTTAGATTCAGAATTGTTACTAGAATGATTATTGACATAATAATTTTGATCTGCTTGAACCATAGGAACATATAAAAACTTTTTATTGATTGTATCGGCATCAATCGAACATGGTTCTTGATTCGTAGATTTGCCGATACCAACTTCACGTATCGTTTGCCATGTTCTTTTGGAGCCAATGGCGGAAGAAAACTTTTCAGCATAAAAAACGGATTTGGCCTTTTTAATCATTTTATTTGTTTCTCTTTTAGCAGTCAGATAATCCTCATGTAATGTTGTAGTTTTAAATCTTTTCCAACGTGCATACGCAAAATCTCTTTGATTGATATAATCTTTTATTTCAGATGAAAACCATGGTTTCTGTTTATTACTAATAATTTTTGTCCTTATTGGTACAGTTAGATCAAACAGATAATTTAGGTTTTGCTCAAGAAAAGAGAGTTGGTCATCTACGGAATACAAAGAATACAAAACATTCCAATCGATTTTAAAAAATTCTTCCTCGAGAAATCTAAAATTAATACTTTTGAAATCTCGAAAAGTAATTCTCTCAACTGGTATTACCAGTTGAAAATTATAAGTCATGAAAATGAGATCATGCTTGGAGAAACATGACGCAGACAATTGATCATAGAGAAGTACATTAATTTCATTACTCACGAGAAGTAAATCCAAAAGCGTGTTGTTAGTTGCAGTGAAGTGTGTAGGATTTAAGATATTAGGTGATATTAAACCAAGCGAGGCACAGTCATCCGAAAAACTACTATCCACTAGAAGGTTTGAATTGAAATCTCCTGCTATTATAACATCATCGTACAAAGCTGTTTGTGCTTCCAAAATTCGAATAAACCGCCTAGTACAAAGATTTTTGTTAGGCCTATAAACACTACCTACAAGCAATTTCCTACCTTCATTGTTTACCTCGATAAATAGATACTCAACTAAATTTAAAGGATCTGAATTATTGATGTCCTCAAAATCACAATTTTCTTTAGATGTACATTTGATACTAAAAGAAATACCCTTTTTGATGTACATAGCAACGCCGCCATATCCATCTTCTCTATCGACTCTACGTAAATTATATTCATTTAATGAAACAGAAAAGTCCGTAATTTCGGAATCAAACCATGTTTCCGATACAAAAATAAAATCAATACCTGAGTTTTCAAAGATTAATCTAAATTCGTCAATCTTTTTCCTCAAGCTTTGAGCATTTATATGACATATTTTAACACCTTTCCTCTGATTGGCAAGGACTTTAACCATATTTGCAACATTATCTCTGGAACTAATTCTATGAGTATTGTTCATTGATAAAGTTTAAAAACAATGAACTAGTAACGCACGAAATATATATTTTGATAAAAAAGTTATAATTAACATATAAATTTTTAGTTGAACTATTGATTTGAAAAACATATAAAATTTGTATATTCAGAAATATGAATGTATTTAAAATGGTACAAAGTGTCAAAAATAGAGAAAAATAGTATGAAAGTAAGATTTTAATAATAAGTTTGATTAAAACGTTCATTAGCATCATGTGTGGATTCTGGCTCTCGAAAAAACTCATCCAGATATTCTATATCATCAACTCTTATGATGTTGCTTTCCGCAGTCTTTTTAATATATACTAAACCACGCATACTAAAGGCACTGTGAAGACGATTTTCCTTTTTAAGTTTGATTGCTGCACGTAGTATGGTAAAGTTATACTGTGTTAGATTTTCATTAACAAAAAATCTATTATTTGAAGATTCTCCAAGGTGTTTTAAACAAAAGTTAAAGCCTTTATTAAGTTTACGGTAATTGGCAAATGATTTTAAAAAATAGTTTTTATCATATGGAGACCACATCTTAACAATTATTACCGCATCTTTAGAGTTATTTTTCTTTTTGTTATTTGCGTTTTGTAACCGATAAATAGTTTTGACAGCAGGGACAGTTGTATTTATTGTATTGCAAATTTTTTCAAATATTAAAAATAGATTTTCATTTTCTTTATAGGGGATTTCGTTTAAACGTAATTCGCAGGCAACGTTTTTATTTTCTTGTAGCTTTAATTTTGTTTTTAAACTGTTAATTTCAATTTGCATACTTTTTATGTTATCCGCGACTGTTTCTAATTGCTGAACTCTTTCGGTAACATTTTTTAGTTCGGTCTTAATAATATTAAAACTCTTATCAAACATATTAAAGAGTTCTGTTTTGCACTCAGTTAATTTGTTGTTTATCATTGTCTCTATTTCTGTCGTTAATTTGTCGAAGCGTTTATCAATTATATTTAACGATTTAAAAGGGGAATCTATGTTCGTCTTTCGAATCGTTTTATGGTCATTTATGAGTCTTCTTCGAATAAGCTACGAGTCTTTTTTGAGTCACTTATCATTATGTCAAGGAGTCTTTTTAGAGCCACTTATCAGTCTGTTTGGGAGTCTTTTTTGAGTCCCTTAGTAGATAGGAAATGGGGCATTTGTAACGAAAAAGCAGCGCAGTCGGCAGAGGCTGAAAAATGCATTGGGGACTTTGTAATGAAAAAGCAGCGCAGTCGGCATGATGATTTTGCCCTAGTGAAAAAAATAAATTTTCAAAATATTTGCGCAGTGAAAAAAATAAATTTAAAAAAATAAATTTTCAAAAAATTTGCGCAGTGAAAAAAATAAATTTAAAAAAATAAATTTTCAAAAAATTTGTGCAGTGTAAAAATAAATTTAAAAATTTGGCCCAGTAAAAATTCTGTGTGTGGAAAATTTACATAGAGGTGTGAAAATATAGCTTATTTTAAATTATGTGTGTGTGTGTGTGGAGAATATTTTTATTACACAATTATGTTTTACCGACGGCTTTTCACAATTTTACATCTATGAAAAAAAGAAGAATTTTCTGCCCCAGTAAAAAAAGAAGAATTTTCTGCCCCAGTTTTTTCACTGGGATGAAGGTTATGTGCCTAGAAAATTCTTTGTGTTTACATTATGAAAATATTTTTGAGAAGAATTTGTACACAATATAATCAAATTAGTGTAATATTTAAAATATGTGGATGAGAGTATTATGTCAAGTGTTTTAGGTGACATAGTAAAATTTGGATACTATTTAAAATGTGTTTACATTATGAAAATATTTTTGAGAAGAATTCTCTCTCTCTCGTAGTGTTGGTATTAATATCATTGTTTCTGATATTTGAAAATAATAATTTAAATGTTCATAATAATATTAGTGATATGTTTATGGAGATTGATAGTGATGATGATATATTTACAAATATTGATTTGGAAGATGTAAATAAAACATTGTATTAATTTTTAATTGTATTATAATTTTTATTTTATTTAGATTTAAATTAATTTTTTTAAATATTTCTTATGTAATAGATGATATTTTATAAAGATTTTAGAAAAAATTATGAAAATAACTGTGTTTGAGGAAAATTTAATTTTTCATGTTGACAAATACGACTATATGTTTTTGGCATATTGTCATTTATTTAAACAACTTTGCGTACTTTAACAGTTAAAGGATTATATTCAATTAATTGATCATGGATGAGAATACAATAGGCAGACGTGTTTTCTGGAATATTACTGCTTGTCTCAAACTCAATTTTTATATCAATTGGACCGTTTGTAGTAGATTCATTTTGATGGCTCACATCAATGACAATAATAGGAGCATTATTTTTAAATTCTTGACAATTCACAATTGGTTGAGGTTCTTTCATATAATAGTTTTGTTGAAATCTCACATACATATCATAGAGAATAGCAAAGCGTTCATTAGCAAATTTAATATTAAGATCATCATAAGGATATGATTCTGAATTCAAGTGTACTTTGAGGTTAGTTAAATTGCAGTGAACAAATTTTTTATCGTTTTGAAAGGCTATTAATGCAAAACGTGGACGTTCTCTGTTGGTAGCTAACTTTACATTCCAAATGTGACTATTTCCAGTTGTTAGTTGAGGATTATAATGGCAATCCCAACTGCGGAATGCTATTGGCAAGTTTTCTCCGTTTTTTATCACTTTCATCATATTTAATTTACTAAAATCCGATAAGTGTACATGAGGAATTCTCCATGAAATATTTGTAATTTTTATTTTGGGTTTTTCAGTATTTGCTGTTGAATACACCATGCCTTCATCACTTTTACTACGCAGTAAAAATTAATTCATGTTTAGATTTTAAAATTACTTTGTTGAAATCTTCAGCAAATCCCAGTAAGACTTTTAGTGGAATATAAAAATTAAAAATTGAAAAATAAAAATTGAAAATTAAAAAATAAAAAATAAAAATTAAAAATTGAAAATAAAAATTAAATTAGGGTTCTTCTTATTTTTGGTTGTTGTTTTTTTGGAATGTGATAAATTTTTATTTTTCTAAATTGTTTAAACAAAAATATTAATGATGGGTGTGAAAATATAAAGGAAAAATTTTAAATTTCTGTGTGTGAAAAAATATATTCTCTAAATATTGTTTTAATAAGATGGTTTTATTATTTTAGGTGTGGAGGATATTTTTTGGCTAGATGCGTGAAACAAGGGGCGGTCATATGTTTTAGAACTCTTTAATCTACAATGTAAAATTTATGTTGAATTTGTATAGGAAGCAAAACTCTGCTTGCCAACATATTGTTCGCAACTAAAATGTGTTTACATCAATAAAATTCTTTGAGTAGTTTTATGCCATCACTAAGGAGGGTTGTAATGAATAATAAAATAGGAATCAAAACTTTGTTTGACACCATATTGCTTAAAACTATTTAAAATTTGTTTAGGGTCAAAGTAAAAGACAATTTGTATTTACACATGTTTTAATATTAATTTGTTTATTAAACACTTAGATGTTTATGATATATTTCAATTAGATTAATTACAGCTTGACTGCTATGTCTATAGATGAAGCAGTTGCAAGTATCTGGTCCCTCTATGCAACTATCAATAGACCATGGACAATCGATGAAATGCTCCCCATGCATCGAGTCTAAGCACTCCTTATTTTCAAATTCATCCATTGTATTCATAAAGTTTAATATGAAATGGAGATCCTCAAAGGAAATGTAGCCATCATACTCAAAAAGAAATGCGTTAATTCTTTCGCGTAGTGTCGGAAATTCCATCATTATTTCAAGATTGATGTTTCTCCTTATCTCTATTTTTTAATACTAATTAAAAAATTTATTTTTCTTAATGTGAGAAGAGGATACTTGACAAATATATCCCCAAACTACTAATTATATAAGAGTGAGGGAATACAATGATTTATCATGCACTTTCCTTCACTCTGGATCGATCAATTGGAGGGTGGAGTTAAGGCATAAGACATTTTTCAATTATTTTCCTTAATTTTAATTATAGGAATGTAAGAACAATCATTCAATAAAAAGCAGTCCAATAGTAAAGTCAAAAATGGATATTTCATCATCTCTAATTAATAAATTTAATAATTTCAACAGTAAACCAATTCTCTATATTAAAGACATGGAGAATTTAAAATCCTATACTGTGTTGAAAGCCATACGAATTAAAACTAAATTTGGCAAATGCATAAGACTTGAAGTCGAAAATAACATTATATTTCTACCAACTAGATATAACGCCATGACTGAAGAAGAACTAGTGGAATTATCCTCTGGAAATTACTGCATTAAAAAAGAAGCTGGAGTACACGAGAAATCATATCAATTGCAGCTGGAGCAATTCAATTTAAATAATGAATATATTATTCTTCAAAATAGTACATATAAAATGTAAATAAATATTATTAAATAAAACAAAATTATATAGTTTATTTAAAAAAGTTTTCTTTTTATTTATTATAAATTTCATACAAAAATTGTAGGCATAAATGTCCACAATTAAACGAATTATATTTTTGATGTTAATTGTAGTTATATTCTAAATTTCTACCCAAGTATTTTACTACTTCCAACGGTGGCTGCAAATTTCCAAAACTATCAAAATATTCATTTTGTTGATTATTTTTATAGTATGCTACCCAATGTGTTCCACATCCAATTGATGAATCTAAATTAATAATTCCACATTCTTTGAGTCTAGGACGTTTGGGGAGTGAGTCTCGCATAAAAATACCTCTAAAATAGGGAATATGTGTGGCAAACATCCTTAAATCAACATCAGTGAGTGGTCTTTTGGGTAGCATCTTTAACAGTTTTTTGATGATTTATTACATACAAGACCATATCCTTTTTTATATGGCTTAAGAAATAATCCTTTTCCCATTGCAATAGCCTCCATTGTTTTATTATGTTTAATGGCCTCATCAAGATTTTGCTTAGCATTTTTAGCAGTGTTAATTGCTTTAGCAATAGCTGCTCCACCAGAAGATAGACTACCTAAGGCTCCGAGTGCTGTAAGAATTGGTACTAAAGGCAAGAAACCTCCAATTTTAGGAACATTTATTATGCGAGGTATAACAACTTTAGATTTTTTTTAATTTTAGAGATTTATTGATAACTCTACGAACAATTTTAATAGCGTCATTAATATCTCTGGGTTTTTCCTTCTTTAAACTTTTTGTAGCCATTCTTACCGCATCGTTAAAAATTTTCTTTACACTTTTGTATTGACCCTTTACCCCCATTCCAAATTTAACTTTTGCTTTCATTGCGTTGCTTACAAAATATGCATTTGTTTTCTCGTCAATACTACTATCCTCGGCTAAAACTCTTTCCCAAGCACGATTTTCAAGTATTTTATCAGCTTGATGTCGTTTATTAATATCCTTATTTTGGGAATATGATTATAATGTTTAAGCAGGATGAAATGAATATGAAGCACATATATAGCGATCACGTTGGAATGGATATGAGCTATAAGAAATTTTATGATATATGTCAAGAATGTTGGAAAGACAAGTATGGATTTTTAATAATAAGTAAAGATGATGATTTAGATGCTGGTCGATACAGAAAGTCGTTTAATATTTTCATTGAAATATAAAAGGATGAATTCATAAATATTAGTTAGTTACGAATAGATCATTGAATCAATTAGATCGATATCAGACCAGCCAGCAGACATCTGATCTGATAAACAGACCAGCCAGCAGACATCTGATCTGATAAACCAGACCAGCCAGCAGACACCTGATCTGATAAACCAGACCAGCCAGCAGACACCTGATCTGATAAACCAGACCAGCCAGCAGACACCTGATCTGATAAACCAGACCATTCAGCAGACACCTGATCTGATAAACCAGACCAGCCAGCAGACACCTGATCTGATAAACCAGCCAGCCAGCAGACACCTGATCTTGCCGATACCTAATCATAATTTTAAAACTAATAAACGATGGAAGAAAAAGTTTTGGAAGAATTAATAAAGACGAGAAATGCTTTGAAAAGGAAATTTCAAAGAATAAAATTTGATGAATCTAACACATCTAAACAACTCAAAGATACATTTAGGCCTATAACGGAACCATTGAAGGAATTTATTGATATTTCTAAAAATACGAATACAATTTCAAAAATTATTAAAGATGAAATTAAAAATGAAATGGCTAATTACTCAAATATTAGCTTTAACAAAGTACCGATGAAATTCGAGTCAAGTACTCCGAAGAAAGAACATATAAGTACTAATGGTGAAGATGAGACACAAAAGTCTTTATATAAGACAAATGATGATGAAAATTTCTATTCTCAAGAGGATACAATAGAGAATGATGATATTAATGTTTCAACAAATCCAATAGATTTATCCCGGTTGGGTAAAAAAAATATGTTGGATACTCTATATGGGCCACATAAAAATTCTAGTGGAGAATGGAAATTTGGTAACAGCAATATAAAAATAAATGACGATAAAATTGAGGTAGGAAACCAAATGTGGCTCCTTACATCAGGTCTTTATCAGTTAATGTTTTATTCAAAACCAATGAATTATGATAAAACTGAATTGGAGATTTACAAGAAGATTTTAATTGAAACAAATGCTCATAAAAGAGATTATAAATCCGATGGACAGCTAAAAGGCACCAGAGCATATAAATATCGAAACATTATAAGTAAATTATTTAAAAATGATAAGACAGGAAGTGGTTTAATGAAATTGAATTCAAATAAATCAAATTATATATATTGGAATGATCCAAATGAGTTGGTTGATCGCCTTCGGCTATTGATAGCATCACAAGTCGCTGGTCATAATAATGAAATAGTCTCAATAATTGAAGAATTGCGAGAAGCTGATATTATTATATAAAATCTAATGAATATCTTACAAATTAATTAATAAGTGCATAACATTCAATAAGTTTGGATGTCATATATATTGAAAATTACAATTATGAGAAATTTAATATAAAATAAATAAAATGCTGCCAAAGTGCTTAATTTCATTGTGGATAGCGTTAACATCATTTACTAACAAAACGAGAGGAAATATATTCAAATTATTTTGGAAGAAAAAGACTCACCATCAAAAATTTTCTTATTCATATAAAACAACAGAAATAAAATAGGCATACATATAAAAATCAAAAAAATGACTACAAAACGAATTCTTGTAAATGAGTTGCATAAACAAGCTCGAAAATATTTTAAACGTCGCAGAGTTGTGATGAAAGGTATAGATGATTTGTGGCAAGCTGATCTGGTTGAAATGGGAAATTATTCTGCACATAATAATGATTTCCGATATCTACTAACAGTTATTGACACATTTTCAAAGTTTGCTTGGGCAGCACCACTTAAATCGAAAAATTCAACAGATGTTGTCAAGGCAATGGAAAATATTTTCACATTAGGTCGTATACCAAAATACTTGCATACCGATGATGGTAAAGAATTCTTTAATAAACTCTTTAAAAAATTTATGGAAAAGCATAGCATAAATCATTACTCAACGTATAGTGTAATGAAGGCATCTATTGTGGAGAGATTTAATAGAACCTTAAAGGGAATGATGTGGAGAGAATTTAGCTATAATGGATCTTATCATTGGATTGAGCTATATAAAGAATTAGTTGACCGATACAATAAAAAAATTCATCGAACAATCAAAATGGCACCCATTGATGTCAATTCTAAAAATGAAAAAATGCTGTTGGATACCGTGTACAATCATCTAAAAATATATAAAATATCAAAGTTTCATGTTGGTGATTATGTACGCATCAGCAAATATAAGCATATTTTTGAAAAGGGATATACCCCCAATTGGACAACAGAAATTTTCAAAATTAAATCTGTAAGAAATACATATCCTACAACATATATTTTGGAGGATTATCAAGGAAATAATATTGAAGGAGGATTTTATGATGAAGAACTTTCAAAGACTCGCTTTCCTGATACATATCTTGTTGAAAAAATTTTAAAAACTAAGGACGATAGAGCATATGTTAAATGGTTAGGTTTCTCAAATCAACACAATTCTTGGATTAATAAAAATGAAATATTATAAGATTCTAGCACTAAGTATAAAAGAGCATACTATTTTATATTTTAATTTAATCATATCGAGATCCTCAATTAGTAAATATCTACAGCACAAGAAAATGGACAAGTTTTTTAAGAGCTCTGAAGTAAAATATGAAAAATTGAAATATTGCAATTATTGTGGCAGTTGTGATCACACAGAAGATAAATGTCAACGTAAAAAGGAGGATAATAAAGCTAATAAATAAGAAACATCCTATGAAATAATTTACAATTTTAATTTTAAGAGTTATATATAAATGTACTGATTATATTTAATATTAAATAAAAAAGATTTATATTGCTTAAGAAATACACATTTTTATTTAATTTATATCACTTACTATTTGACCAGCAAAATGTCAATAACATTAACATTGAGCGGAAGATCATCTGATTTATCAGCAAATTATTTTCCTCGCATAAATTTAAATGAAGACTATGAATGTGCATTGATTGATTTTTATTCATACAACAGCATACCAAATGTTGATGACTATAACAATTTATTTCAAATTGGTAATAATGTTATTAAAGTGCCCATTGGATCACATGAATTGAAAGATATTGTTAATTTTATAAAAGAGGAATATGAGAAACGTAATGTAGGAAAAGTTATTAATATGGAGGCGAATAATAATACAATGCAAGTTCAAATATTTACTTCCGATGATCCAATATTTTTCAATGGAGAAAATTCAATAGGACGATTGTTAGGTTTTAATAAAAAAATCTTAAAACCTAAGGAGTATCACCTATCTGATTTGCCAGTGAATATTTTTAAAGTAAATCTCTTGCGTATAGAATGTAATATTGTAGTCAACACCTACATAAACAATTCTCATGCACATACATTGCATGAGTTTGCAATTAAAGTTCCACCTGGATATAAAATCAATGAGATACCGAGGAATCTAATTTATTTACCAGTGAACTCCAGAGAGATAAGTTCTATATCTGTGCGGATAGTTGATCAATACGGGGATTTAATTAATTTTCGAGGAGAAGAAATAACAATTCGTCTTCATTTAAGACCAAAAATATAATGATAATTTATAATAATAAGGATTCTAATAAAAATACATCCTCATTCACAACACAATCAACAGTTAAATCAACTTTATTATCAGATAAAAAAACATATTTTTCTCAAAGAAGCTTAACACAAACAAATATAAATTTTCTCAAATCATTAAATTTGCAATTGAAAATATAATGAGTTCAATAATAAATGTATTGGATAAACCCTTGTCGGATGATAATATTATAAAAAAGGATTATCACACATATACACCATACTTGCAATCATTTAACAATAATGATGAAATACGGATATCCATACAAAATCAGGACTTGTATGTTTTACCTAGTGAGAGTTTTATTTACGTTGAAGGTTCTGTTGAAGACACTAACGATGCAAAATTAGTAGCATTTACCAGAAATTGCCGTTTAAAAAATAATTTTGTCGCTTACTTGTTTGATGAAATACGATATGAGCTCAATGGTATAGAAATTGATCGCACTCGTCATCTAGGTGTTTCAACTACAATCAAAAATTATGTCTCCTTGTCCGCTGCGGATAGTATTATTATGAAAAATGCTGGTTGGAATAAAACTGAATATTTGGATGTACTAAATGGACACTTTAATTTTTATATTCCACTGAAACTTTTAATGGGATTTGCTGAAGATTTCAATAAAGTAATTTTAAAATCTAAACATGAATTAATTTTACTGCGTAGTAAAAGTGATGAAGGCATGGTATATTCAACAGTAGCTACTGAAAAACCAAAAATAAAAATTACAAATATTTCATGGAGAATTCCTCATGTACACTTATCGGATTTTAGTAAATTAAATATGATGAAAGTGATAAAAAACGGAGAAAACTTGCCAATAGCATTCCGCAGTTGGGATTGCCATTATAATCCTCAACTAACAACTGGAAATAGTCACATTTGGAATGTAAAGTTAGCTACCAACAGAGAACGTCCACGTTTTGCATTAATAGCCTTTCAAAACGATAAAAAATTTGTTCATTGTAATATAACTAATCTCAAAGTTCACTTGAATTCAGAATCGTATCCTTATGATGATCTTAATATTAAATTTGCTAATGAACGATTCGCTATTCTCTACGATATGTATGTGAGATTTCAACAAAACTATTATATGAGAGATCCTCAACCCATCCTGAATTGTCAAGAATTTAAACATACTGCTCCTATTATTGTCATTGATGTGAGCCATCAAAATGAATCTACTACAAACGGTCCAATTGATATAAAAATTGAGTTTGAGACAAGCAGTAATATTCCAGAAAACACGTCTGCCTATTGTATTCTCATCCATGATCGATTAATTGAATATAATCCTTTAACTGTTCAAGTACGCAAAGTTGTTTAAATAAATGACAATATGCCAAAAACATATAGTCGTATTTGTCAACATGAAAAATTAAATTTTCCTCAAACACAGTTATTTTCATAATTTTTTCTAAAATCTATATAAAATATCATCTATTACATAAGAAATATTTAAAAAAATTAATTTAAATCTAAATAAAATAAAAATTATAATACAATTAAAAATTAATACAATGTTTTATTTACATCTTCCAAATCAATATTTGTAAATATATCATCATCACTATCAATCTCCATAAACATATCACTAATATTATTATGAACATTTAAATTATTATTTTGAAATATCAGAAACAATGATATTAATACTAACACTACGAGAGAGAGAGAATTGACACCTTTCTTTTTAAATATGATGGATACATTTCTTTTGAGGATCTCCATTATATATTAAACTTTACGAATATAATGGATGAATTTGAAAATAAGGAGTGCCTAGACTCGATACATGGGGAACATTTCATTGATTGTCCATGGTCTATTGATAGTTGCGGAGAGGGACCTGATACTTGTAGCTGTTTTGTCTATAGACAGAGAAAACGATCTATAATTAATTTTATTGAAATGTATTATAAACATCTAAGCGTTTAATAAATGAATAAAATGAAAAATATACAAAATACACTGTCTTGTATATTATTTTAAATAGTATCCAAATTTTACTATGTCACCTAAAACACTTGACACATTATGTCTGTAGGCTGAGTTTTTGATATCTATAAAAAATTTTACATGTATATCAACGCGACGTACAAGATGTGTTTGATTAAAAATATTCTCATAATGTAAACACAATTTAAATATTAGGCAAATTTTACTATGTCACCTAAAACACTTGACACATTATGTCTGTAGGCTGAGTTTTTGATATCTATAAAAAATTTTACATGTATATCAACGCGACGTACAAGATGTGTTTGATCATGATTTGATCTGTTCACTCAAAAATATTCTCATAATGTAAACACAATTTAAATGTTAGACAAATTTTTATCATGTCGCCTAAAACCTTGACATAATACTCTCATCCACATATTTTAAATATTACACTAATTTGATTATATTGTGTACAAATTCTTCTCAAAAATATTTTCATAATGTAAACACAAAGAATTTTCTATATCATCCCAGTGAAAAAACTGGGGGCAGAAAATTCTTCTTTTTTTCATAGATGTAAAATTGTGAAAAGCCGTCGGTAAAACATAATTGTGTAATAAAAATATTCTCCACACACACACACACACATATTTTAAAATAAGCTATATTTTCACATCTCTATGTAAATTTTCCACACACAGAATTTTTACTGGGCCAGATGTTTATGAAAATTTATCTTTTTTCACTGAGTCAGAAATTCCACTTTTTTCATTTAAATTTATTTTTTTCACTGCGCAAATTTTTTGAAAATTTATTTTTTTCACTGCACAAATTTTTTTAAATTTATTTTTTTCACTGCACAAATTTTTTGAAAATTTATTTTTTTCACTGCGCAAATTTTTTGAAAATTTATTTTTTTAAATTTATTTTTTTCACTGCGCAAATTTTTTGAAAATTTATTTTTTTCACTGCGCCAGAAATTTTTTTTTTTTCATTAGGGCAAAATCATCATGCCGACTGCGCTGCTTCCTCTGCCGACTGCGCTGCTTTTTCGTTACAAATGCCCCATTTCCTATCTACTTCCCTTATCAGTCTGTTTCGGAGTCTTTTTCTAGTCATTTGAAAGTATACAGTGACTCACAGCTTATTTCGTGTGTTAAACTTTAGAGAACATATTTGTTTATATTTTTAACATTAACTTAAATATTTATTCAAAATGGGCATTTTTGATTTTTTTTTACGTTTTTTCTTGTAAATATAATAAAAAATAATATATCTTTAAAAAAATACCCATTTGGACTTAATATTTAAGTTAATGTTAAAAATATTAAAAAAAAAGGTTCTATATTCTTGAATGTTTTCATCTATTTCATTCAGAATGCTACTTTCATATTTATTTTTTTTTATTTTTTTGCGAAATTAAATTTTTGGCTTCTCTTTTGGCCAATCTTTTTATTTGTCTAGCTGACATTGCCTTTTTTATTTAAAATTAATCACAATCACAATCACTTCTTTTATTATGTTTTTTTTATTTAATCACACTTTTTAATTAATTTATTCACCTTTGTGAAGAAAAAATAAAAGACTTTTTAATTCTTTTAATTTTTCTTCGCAATTAATTTAAAGGATGCTTACACTTCAATGAAACTTTTATAACTAGACAAATATCCAACTTGTTGACATTTACTCAAGAATACGCAAAAATTATCCCGTTATTCTTAAGAAAAAAAAAAAAAAATAACAAACAAGCAGTGTTTAATCATCTCTCTGCTCCAAATACGATAGCAAAACAAACAAAACTAATCACATTTAAAACACCTGCATTATCTATTTGCGATCAAGCAGTTTTCAATCTTCTAGATGAGCAAATTGTGATCTTATATAACGAAAAAAACAATTACATTTTAAACACCTAGAAGATTGATTTGCGAGTGCTATATAATTTGTTGTTGCGTTTCAAAACAAGCACTTTTTACTCATACGCGCGAAACATTTTCGAGTCCCTTTTTAACCGTGTAAGTGATTAATCAGTTATTGATCACCAAAAGTACTCGAAAAAGACTCGTTTTGGTGAATTATCAAAAAACAATCTTCCAATTGCTAGGCGGGATGGAACGCAGATGTGGGTCAATGGCAAATGTGTTTTTAATGTTTTTCCCCTTTGTTGTTAGGTACGAAATGCTAACAAAATATTTAGTGTATAAGTAGCTAAAACTGTAGTTTTAAGTCAGTTTAATATTAGAACTGCTTCAAGAATATTATAATAAACAAACAGGTTCTTATGTGAACAGAACTCTAAGCAAACGTGTTTCAATATATGATAAAGAACCTTTATATGGCGATCCTGCCAAACTAAAATTCCCGACGAAAGTGAAATCCAACTAAAATACTTTCTAAACTAAAATACTTTTGAAAGTGAAAAACAAACTAAAAATTCCTGACGGAAGTGAAAACAAAGCATCTATTTTCATTACAAAATGAAAAGTGCCAAATTAAAAACAAAACTATAAGAAATAAAAAGCCAATGCTTCATGTGATGAAAATCAACATTTAAGTGAAGAATAATTTATATTGTGCCAAAACAAGTCCAGCTATGCATATGCTGTATGAAATCTATAAGACTGGAAGAATTACATTAAGAACTAAAAGATATAAGAATCAACGGACACTACAACAACAGTTACTGCAACAGCAGTTACGGCAACACCAACATCAGAGTGAGCACCGAATATCGATTAAAGTTAAGAAATGTACTAAGGTAGGAAATTAAATACAGTTGCATTAAGTGCCGCAACCCGCAAATTCAATTGCACGCAAAAAAAAAAAAAAAATCTTCAATGTTTGATATTCCTTCACTTACAATGTAAAGGATATGACATTTGAAAATAACTGCCATTCAAATTTTCAACTTAATTAGTTGAACTGGCAACTGTGGTAATAATTAACAACTAAACATAGCTTTATAGAAAATAAGTTCGCAGTAAATTTCGTCATACTCAAACTAAGTCACGGTATGTTTTTAACTTAACTAGTTGAGTTAAATAGATGATGTTTACAATTTAACACTTTAAGGCACGAAGAATGTTGATAAAGGCCGTTGCAGGCTAGAAAGTTAACTCCATTCATGCAGGTGTCAAATAACTTTTTTCTAAGTGTTTTTTCTGTTAATTAAAGTAAATTATCACAAATAAAATTATAATTTTTCTGTTGATATGGAAAAATATTCATGATCTTTAACCGAACTAACCAACAACTCACACACAATTTATAGATCAACAATAAAAATTCACAAAAAAAAAAGTTAAAAAACAAAAGAAAAATCCTATACAAGAAAAATCTATATTTAAGACCATGTTAAAAACGATAGCAGTAATATTGACAATAACAGTTATTATAGTGATAAGCATATCAGTACTATTAGTGCAAATAAAAAACTACTTTACCGATACAGCTTTAGAACATGTAGAAAAAGCGAAAGAATTTATCTTAGAGTTAGGAATAGTAGGCAAAGTCAACTCTGCCGTAGAAGAGATAGATAATTTAGAACTTATGGAAAAATTTACATCAATAAAAGATTATTTAAATAAATTAAATAACTAAAACTGTAACAAAATATTTGAAATGAAAAATTAAATAATAAATGTTAAAAAAAAATTGTTTTTTTTTTGAAAACCGATGGATAGCATATATAAGCAGATAGAAGTAATAATTGCTAATGCGAAAAAATCATTAGGCAAAGTCTACTTACTAGATACCCTGCAAGCTAAGAGAAGGGATATAGAAAAATTAGAGTCGGAAATATTTGTAACATTAGAGGATACTAAGATTTCAAAGCCAGATAAACAGAAACATATAGAGAAATTTGCGAAATTAAAGAAAGAAGCTTTAGACATACTGAAACTACAAGAGGACAAGGCACAACAAACATCAGAACATAGTGAAACTAGCACAATGGCAACGACTATTTTAAACACAACCGAGTTAGCAAATATTTCAAAACTGATACCAACTTTCAATGGTACTCGAGATGAACTCGAACCATTTGTCGCGAATGTGGAGATGATAAAGGAAACAATTTCTCCTGAAAAATATAATTCGTTTTTCAACTTTGTTTTTAGAACAAAGTTAACGGCGAAAGTACAGAACAAAGTAAGACAGATACAAGTACCTACTAGTATTGAAACTCTTCTAAGTTCGGTGAAAAAGGCATATGGAATAAAGAAATCTCCAAATGTGGTCCTAAACGAACTGACGAGAATAGTACAGTCAGATACGATAAGGAAATTTGCTGATAAAATTGAGAGTCTAACTATGGAATTGAACGAACTACAAGTGGACTCGCTTGGTGAAACCAATAGGGAAGCTATTAGTAATTCAAATGCCATAATAGCATTTAATGCATTTAAAAGTGGATTAAAAAATAGAGAAATAGTCAGAACCATCGAGGCAAGTAGGAAGAAAACCCTACATGAAGCTATCGAAATAGCATTAGAGGCTTCGTCTGATATAAGGCAAGGCCAAATTATGTTTCAAACTGCACAGACAGTACATTCTAGAAGTAGCAATAACAGGAATAATAACAATGGTTATAGCAATAATAATGGTAATAAGTGTAAAAAATGTGGCGCAAATCATGGCAATAGATGCTATGCTGAAGGCAAAAATTGTAACAAATGTGGTAAGATGAACCATTTTGCTAACATGTGCTTATCAGGAGGGAACAATAATCGAAATAACAGCAATGATAATAGTTATAACAGTAATAACAACAGTAGTAACAACAACAATGGAAACAGTAACCGGGGAAGAAGTAATAACCGGGGAAATTACAATAACAACAACCGCAACAACGGTGGTAATAATCGTAATTGCAATGGGAATTATAACAATAATAGAAACCATAACGTACACCATATCCACGAACAGGGAAACTCTCAGAGTCCGGAGATTCTAGAGTACCAGGAATCTTCGGAAGAGAGCCAGTAAACACCAAAAGAATATTTAGTATCTCATCTGATCTGAAAAACTATGTAAAGTTAGATGTTCAGGGCACAAATAATAGTTTAAAATTTTTAATTGACACATGAGCCGATGTCTCTTTGTGCAAGGAAGATTTGTTGGAAAATCATAGAGAAGATCCAGATGATTACTGCTACCTAACAGGCACTTCGAAAGAAGAAATAAAATATTTAGGTTCCACGAACATAACGATACGATTTAGTGAAACGGTAATTGACCATAAAGTACAACTGGTCAAATATAATTTTCCTATTTATACCGATGGTATACTGGGAAGAGATTTCCTTTGTAAATATAATTGTAACATAGATTATGACAAATTCATTTTAAAGGTAAATACCGGATATGATGGTATAACACTACCAATACATGATAATAAGTTCAGCGTCACACAATTAGATTAGATTCATTTAGACTCATATTTCATTAGCATTACTACAATAGAACTTTTCACAATTGAGAAACGTGAACAACCTTTTCGCTAGGGAGGCTTGGATCGTTGTGGTGTAATGGTTAGCGCGTTGGACTGTTACACAGATGGTCCCGGGTTCGACTCCCGGTGACGACAACATCAATTTAGAAAAATAATATGTATGAGTTTTATATCACTTACATGTGATATAACACCTTCGGTGTTCCCATAGCACTTAACCCCACCGAAATAAAATAATGAATCAGGGCTATGAAACAAAAAGCTTCAATAAATTCGCCAACTCTATATCAGGTGGCGACCAACAACTGTTCTAAGACTTATCATCTCGCGCAATTACAGTGTTGCAATGTTTGAAGCCCTTCATCTTTCACCACCTTTCATCTCTCCACTATCCCCTTTCCAAAGAAAGCAACACATTAATTAATAGGTAGAATTTTCTGAGTGTTGCTTCTCTTTAAAAAAAAAAAAAAAAAAAAGTTCAGCGTAAATTTCGTGAAAATTCCACCAAGAAGTGAGGTGATTTTACCGTTCAATTTAAATATTGAAGAGGATGGAGTAATATGCAGTCGTGAGATTGCACAAGGCGTATTTTTAGCAAACGCCATAGTTCCAAAAGATGGGAATAAACATGTAAAACTATTAAATGTGTTGGATAAAACCACGATAATAAGGAACCTGAATATAGAGACTGTGCCACTGAGAATGAGGAATTAATTGAAATACTGAGGGAACATCAATCTATTTTTCATTTAGATGGTGAACACTTAACAACCAACAATTTTTATGACCAAACTATACAATTGAACGACACTAATCCAGTGTATATAAAGAACTATAGGTTACCACAGACACATACGGAAGAAATAAATAGACAAGTTAAAGGATTATTAGAACTGAATATCATAGAACCGTCGATAAGTCCTTATAATGCTCCACTCTTATTAGTTCCCAAGAAAGGACAGAGTGATTTGAGTAAATGGAGACTAGTAGTGGATTTCAGGAAACTGAATGACAAGATAGTTAATGATAAATTCCTATTAACGAGGATAGATGATATTTTGGATAAGTTAGGAAGGGCAAGATATTTTTCCACGTTGGACATGACTAGCTCATTCCATCAAATAGAGCTTGATAAAAATTCAAGACCTTTTACAGCCTTTTCGACTCCCAATGGTCACTACCAGTATACTAGATTGCCATTTGGTTTGAAAATATCTTCCAATAGTTTTCAGAGAATGCTTACGATAGCACTAGCTGGATTAGAATCTGAAGCATTTCTATACATGGACGACATAATAGTTTTTGGGTGTAGTTTGAAACATCACAATGAAAATTAATGAACGTTTTTACTAGATTATCTAAGTATAATCTCAAGTTAAATGCGAATAAATGTTGTTTTCTAAGATCAGAAGTTGTATACTTAGGACACTTGATAACATCGAATGGTATCAAGCCAGACCCGAGTAAGTATGATGCAATTTTAAAATATCCTATTCCAGAAAATTCTGACGACGTCAGGAGATTCGCAGCTTTCTGCAATTACTGTCGCAGATTTATAAAAAATTTCGCAGAAATTGCACACCGTCTAAACGACTTATTAAAGAGAAACGTAAAGTTTGAATGGACTGAAAAATGTCAATCAGCATTTGAGGCTTTGATGAACAGTTTGATAAGCCCTCCAATTTTGCAATATCCGGATTTTGATAGACCATTTGTATTAACAACGGATGCATCGGATTTTGCATGTGCGGTTTTGTCTCAAGGTCCAGTATGTGAAGATTTACCCATATCTTACGCGAGTAGATCACTCAACAAACACGAGAAAAATAAACCCGTAATTGAGAAGCAATTGGTAGGTATTCCAATATTTTTCAGGAATCGAAAATAACAGTTATTTTTGATTTTTCAAACAAAAAAAGCATAAGGAAGTAAATGTAGGAGAACTGATTTAAGTATACCATACTGATTTTTGTGGAGAAGACATTCTGAAGGTTTTCTGCCTTTTAAAAATTTGACTGTTATTTTTTTGAGCAAAAAACAAAAGTTTTTTTTTTGACTTTTATTATTTTGAGCAAAAATATATATTTTTTTTAATTTTATTTTTTGAGCAAAAATAAAAGTAATTTTTTTACAAAAATTTATAAAAATAAAAAATGAAAAACTCATAACAATGATTAAAAAGGTGAGGAACCCCCATCAAAATTACCTTCAGGGAAGCTTTTAATTACCATAAGTTTAAAAAAAATAAAAGCAAAATAAAACTTTTATTTTTTCTCGAAAAATTAAGTTAAACCCTAACTGTTTGCAGCTGACTTTTATGATAAAAGGAACAATAATATGTAACTAATCTTTTTCAAAAAGTAGCTTTTTCAAAGAAACCACATTTTTCAAAAGGGCACCAATTGCCAAAGAAGTACCTTTAGTCAAAAACTACTTTTTTTAAATGTTCTTTTTCAAAAAAGTACTATTTTAAAAAAAATACGTTAATTTTTTAACAAAGTTTAGGTTTTTTTTTAAATTTTCTATTTTGGAAAAATGATTTTTTACGAAAAAATTACTTAGACCGTAGTAGACCGGTTTACTCGGTTTTCCGTCCACCTGGATATACCATAAGACCGGTAAAGAAAACGGGTATAATATCAGGTATCACGAATTTAAAAACAGAAATCAATGGTTATATATTTTAATTATAGTTATTTATTCCTCAACAAAGTTGGCAACAAATTGCGCAATTGAAGACTGCGTTGGTTGCATTGTCTCGTTTGCTAATACTTGATAGTTGGGAAAAAGTTTGTGGTTGTTTTGGACAATAGGTCTAAAAACTGACTTTGTCTGCACAGGCAAAGTCGGAGGCGAGTATAAAGGTTCTTCAAAATCCTGGACTGAATAGGAAGATGATTAAGAAGAGTGTGTAGTATATTCATCGATATATGGAGTTGATGTCCGCGATAAATAGTCATCTGTTTGTATATACGGAGTACGTGTCTGTGCCGAAAATCCTTTCAAATCCTTGTGTATATCTTCAATAGTTTTTTCAGTTAGTTTTCCCAGACTGCCGTGAAAAAGAACGTCTGAAATTATTGTTCTGGAAAAAACTTTTTGTTCCTTCGACATTTCCTCATACTGAGTTGCCCATCCCTTTGCTAAACTAGATGATGCATTGTCACTGCTTCCTAATTTTTGGCAAGCTAGTTTCAATAAATTGTCTTCCGCTGTGGCTTTTCGTTTTTTGGTAGGTGGTTCCACAAATGTTTTATCGCCAGACTCGATCTGTTTGTAAAAAAATAAAACAATATGAAAAACATTTATGTAATGAAGTTTAACAAATATTTACATTAACGCTTTCAGTGTCCATGGTACATATTCCTTCTCTGGAACACTCCTGATCTTCCAAAAATTGGAGTTTGTCGTAATACCACAAGGAAGACTCAAATACATCGTCTGCTCCTACTTCAGATTTTGTAGTTTTTTTAACTTTTTTTAAATTTCGCTTGTATTTGTTCGGAAAGTATTAATTTTTTTAAAACTTTGTCTCTGTTGGCATCTGGATCAAATTCTTTTAATTTATCAACCATTTTATTATAACATTGGCTTTTAAATCACGATTGCAATATTCTGGACTTTTAATTTTCCATAAACACGGCATTGACTTGTATAAATCGAGGAATTCTAAAGAAAATAATTTTTCCTTTGCATCCATTTTCTTGTTTACTGCTTGAAAACTTTTAAAAAACTGAGGTACCCAGCAAAATAAACTGGAAGTAGTGCTTTAAGAACCTCTTTAACTTGACTTCCAAAGCATTAGCATACGCACATTTTTCACTTTAATAGAAGTTATTGTTAACAACTGCCAAAAATATTAAATTAAAGTTATTTTAAACAGCATTTGCATCATCATATAAATTAATTGGTATCTAAATTAATAACATCATAAGAAGTACTTTTTTATAAGTTCATATATATATTTTTTTTATATGGAGGTTGAGGTGGTAAGTGGTTGGATTTGCAATCAGAAGGTTGCGAGTTCAATTCCGGGCCGGGGAGATAATTTTTTTTTAATTTTTTTTTTTATTTTTTTTTTTAATTCTAATTTATTTTTCTAGTATTTTTTATTTAATTTAGTTTTTTTCTGAGTACTTTAAGAGAATTAAGTAATTTAAAAACAACCAAATAATTAACATCTTGACTTTAATCATAAAGAATTTTTTTAGAACATTGTGGACAGAGTGGACAAATATTTATTTGATAAAAATCTATTTTTTGTCTTTGCGATGGAACTTTTTGTAAAAGTTATTTAAAAATATAAAAAAAACGTAAGGTTTTATATTTTTTATTGTTATATTGATACGAAAATGCAAAGATGTATTTCACTGCTAATAATTAGCTTATCGAATTTTTCATATTTGTTTCAAGATATTCTTTTTAGGTGTGCCGTGTGCAATATTAAAAAAAAAATAGGTAAAAAAAATTGATTTTGGCTTCAAAAATCTATTTGAGAATTATTGTTTCGGATTGCAAAAAATTAGCAAAAACGAAAAATATCGCAGCCAAATTTTGAACGCTAGTTACTTCATAATAATAATTAATTAGTAAATTCATTAATTAATAACTTTTCCTTAATTTTAATATATCACTTTAATTTACCTATAGAGTTTTTACCGACCTCTTTCTCCAAATCTTTAGGAAAAAATACGGGAAACATTAAAAGATCTTGCGTTCCAAGGCATGCTCGTTTCATTGCAGCCCACTTTTCCCTACCTGTAGTTAAACTACTTTTCCAATATTTTTTTTTTTTCATTGTCTGGTATATTTTATATTATTGAAGACACTTCTCGTCAAATTAATTATTAAAAAAATATTTTAAAATATGCAATGAATTCAAAATTGTTAAATCAGCATTTTTATTATTTCTTAATATTTTTCTTAACCTCATCAAAACTTAAAAATATTTTAAAAATAATTTATATCTCAGTGATACGAAATCACATAAAAAAATGTTTAAAAAATCATTATTTTATCTTTTTTATTATATATTTGTGTAGCATATTTTTCTTGTTTTCATAAAAATATATCAATATTTTCAACTTAAGTTCGTTTTAAGTTTGTTGTATTGCATAAGTAACTTTGGTGCAAATGGTAAAGCGGTCTACTTTAATACAGCAGATCGTAACTCAGATTCGTGTGTTCAATACTCGCTGGCACCAAAAGATTTTTTTTTTTAATATTTAAAAAACCATCCCCAAAGTATGCTGCACATTTTTATTAAATAAAAATGTTAATATATATTTGAAAAAGACCTTCCATGAACTATTGAAAAATAGCATCCATGCACTGTTTAAAATGCTATTAAACAAGTTATATATTCACTCCATCCGCCCAATGACACGACAATGTTAAAATCATTAATGATTCACCTAAATTTGCACCACATCCGGCTCAGTAGATGTGGGGTTTTTACTACTTCTTCCTCAGCTCTTATTTTGCTGGGTAATTTCACCACACACGATACATGCATGCTGGTACAATCATAAAAATATCAAACTGTTTTTGATTTTGCTAAATCGGCATGTGCAATCACACCACAACCCCACACACGGCCCATACATGCTAGTGTCGTGTATGGGCCCCTTTAGACTTGTGTTGTTCGTGAACGAACTAGTTCAATTAAAATACTCACTCAATTGCACGAAATGACTTAGCTTACCAGTTTTCTATATTTTAGTTCATTTCGTTGTTTTGCTCATGGCACAATTTTATTTCTTTTCATAACGCACCTGTTTTTTAGAGTAATATTTGACACCCAATGAAAATATTTTGTTTTTACAAACCAATTTTTCTTTAGTTTTATAAAAATAATATTTTATTATTGAAATTTAAATTTGTTCGGCCTTTTTTGTTATTAATTAATAAATTTATTAAATACAAATAGTTCGCTTAAATTTTTATCTAACAAGCGATCTGACGAAAGATTGAACGAAAATAATTAAATTTTTTGTTTTTTCATTTAAAATTTAGAAAACATTGAAGCGATTTTCTAATTGATTTCAAAAATATAATTTTATACTTAAAAAACATCAATTAAAATTCATAAAATTTAAATACGTGTGTTCAAATAATTCCATTTAATATTCAGCAAATCTTAATTGAAATTTAAGAAATATGTATTATTTTTTGTAAAAAGAACGCTATTTGCAATTCAGAAACATGTCTTTAAAATTCAGAAAACATAATTGAAAACTAATATGAAATTTCTGATTTTCAAATTTGTTCCAGATTAAAAATTATTTTTGAGTTTCGAAATGAATCCGAACTATAAATGATATATTTTTAATTTCAAATGGAAAATCCAATTTTCAGTCGATGGTTTTTGCATTGAACTTAATATTTGGAATTTCAACTTATATTTCGAGACCTTTCTAGTCGTGTAGATTTCGTTGAGATAAAGTCGTTCATTTGAACTCATGGAAAAGTATAAATATTAAAGATAAAGGTAAGGTAAAAGGTAAATGTCCAAGGAATATTCCAAATATCAACTTAATCGGATGAACATTGTTTCTAGGCCAACTACTACTCGCAAAAAACTTAGATTTTCATCAGATTCATTTGAATTTTTGAATAAGAAATCTGTTAAAGCGTGCGACTAATAAAATAAAAGTCTGTAACAAGATTTTCTTAAAAATTTGTGTAAATAGACATCAAATGTTTGAAATCTGCATATTTTTACACATATGTTTTGAAATGGCCACAATTTTCATCAAACTCCTTAGAAATATGTTAATGCAGGGGACTATAAAAAATAATGGTACGCACAAAGTTTTTCTTAAAAAAGGTCTGTAAAATTACATAAAATTTCTAAAATCTGCATATATTCAGTCTTTTTTTCGAGTTTCCTTTGAATTTTTGAATATGGAATCTGTTAATATAGGCGACTACAAAACATGAATGTTTATAACAAGATTTTCTCAAAAAATTAGTTTAAAATGACACCAAATGTTTAAAACCTGGATATTTTCCAACATTTGTATGGAAGTGTTCGAGTTTTTCGAATTTTTTCGAGTAGTAGTTGGACAATCCCACAATCTTCGTTAGATTGCCACGAAATTTTAAACATAGATTCTGCTAAAGTATGCGACTCCAAAATATTAAGTTTTTACTAAGTTTTTTATTTTTTTTTTATAAAATAAAATTAAATTTTTAAAAAACCGTATTTATACAATTTTGTATAGAAATGGTCGGGTTTTTTGAGTAGTTGTTGTTTGCCGACTGCGAAATTTTTATCGAAACTCTTTAAAATTTTAAATGAGCTATCTATGAATATAGTCAATTCATAAAAGAGTTATTTTTTTTTTGTGAACTGATCGATCTTTTTTGAGTAGTAGTTGGTCCTGGACACAATGTTCATCCGAGTGAGGTGAGATTTTCTAGGAATATTCTTTGGAAATGTAGATTTCCAAAAAGTATACATTTGTTACACTTATCCTTCACAGGAATACACAAAAAAATAATTTTCATATTTGATTAGGAAAATCGCGTATTCAATTACAAAAATTATTGGATTTCCTGTGATGACGATTTTTGTACTATTGATTACAAAAATTTTAAGTGTGTTATTGAATATTCGTTTTATTTAGTCAATAGCAAAAGTAATTGAATGAATGACAAAAGTTGTTAAATTTAATTTCGTTTTCAATAAGAAAAATTATTAATTTGAATAAAAAGAGTTATTAAATATTAGAAAGAATTCAAATAAATACATAATCAATTCAATTACATGTGATATTGAATTTTGAACAAATTTCAATGACAACGTAATTATATTGAAATAGAATTCAAATAAAAAATGCGTTGATTTGATGAAAAGTTGTATTAAATTCCAGTCTTTAAAAAAAGTAATTAAAAATAATTATTTTGTATTAATACACAGAAAAAATTATGTGCCAAAAATATCTAATAAAATGATTGTTTGAATATCAATGGCAATTTAAACAATTTTTTTAATTGATTCAGTTAAAAAATTTATTGAATTTTCTAATATATCCATACAGTGTTGACAACAAGTAAACAAAATTTTTAAAAATTTGGCAAACTATTTTTTTTTATTTTATTTAGATTAAATAATTAAACAAAGGTTTAATTATATCAATATATGATTTAATTTGTAAATAAAAAAAAAAATCCCAAATGATTAACTTTTAATAAGTTGAATAGTTTACCGATTTCAAATACACGCAAAATCGTAGTTATTTCACTAGAGTTTGCAACACTCCTTTTGTTGAGATATTCGGGTACGCACGAAAACTTAATTTAGTTTCGTGTTTTATCTGTGGTAATAAAAGTGCACATGTGGATTTAAATAAACCTTATCGAAAAAGGACAATTAAACTATTATTTTTGTAAATAATTCATTTTTCAATAAGTATAAGTGTTATTAAACTATCATTATAAAGTTGTGTGTGATTTTTTTAAGAATGCAATTCAATTACAAGAAAAAGTTCAAGACAAGACACGCAAAACAAAAATTTTGTCTTTTCTTTTATTTGTTTTCTTATAATGCATTTTTATATTAAATTTTATTATAAATAAAATGTCAATTTAATTTACAAACCTACATTTATTTTTTTATTTAACATAATACGAGTATTTAACAAAAATAAAAAAATACGAGTTTTCAATTAAAACTACCATTGTTTTCTTCTCAAGTTTCAATAAAGTTTTAATCAATTTGACTAAACTTTTTAATTGAGGTTGTAAAGAAAAACGATAACTCTTTTAATTGATATTATTATTATTTTAATTGAAAGAGTTTCAATAAACTGTCTGCAATTTTTTTTAGTTAATATGTACTATCATTTCAGTGGTAGGTGCAAAATCAATTAAATTATTAATTAATTCAATAACATTTTTAATTGAAACCCGTTTTTAGTTTTTTCTGTGTATGAACATAAATAAGAATTTCATAAACAATTACATGTAAATATTTTACATAAAATTAAGGTTTACTAAAATTTTAAATTTCATTTTTAACTGTAAATATTTTGCTAAATTTTGGATTTCATAGAAAAATATTTGTAAAAAATTGTAAAATATCTCGGATTCCTCAGGAAACTCAAGGTTAAAGACAAAAAAGTTTTAAATAAAAACTCTACAGCTGTTAACACTTTTAACATGGAATAATTTATGCCATCGAAAGAAAGAAACATTTCTTTAACTTTTAATTCCTCTTGGGAACTGGCAATTAGAGCAAAAGAATCTTGAAAATCTGTTACCGAAATTTTTTTTCTAAGTTTGGCTCCATTCTAATCCGTCATAACCTTTTGTTGAGGTGAGAACAAATTGTGTAGATGCCAGAAAATACAAAGCGTTCTCGACTCTGAAATTCAAAGAATATATGGGGCGTTTCATGTCAAGTGACCCAACTTTTGAAAACGATGTCTTCCTATCGGATGAAATTTCCACCAAGGTTAGTAGTATTGGATAGTAGTTTAGACACAATTTTTCCACAAAATCGGTAAAGAGGGGGTCAAAATTTTACATTGTGGCCAAACGTGTGTTTTTCTCTCATCCATGTGACTTATTATAATTTGATATTGTTCTTAGCAAAATTTTACCTAAATAGTTTAGATAGCTAT